>VYZM01007104.1:2556-22595 GCA_013398915.1 Dromas ardeola | reverse complement strand
CCTTGTTACCAATATACCTCACTAACTAGACAAAAAAATGCAGATACCCAGACCTTTGATCTTCCCTCTGTTTCAAGCATCAGCAACGCACACTTCACTGTTTAGATCATTATAGAAAGATCACTGGGAAGAAGAGAAGATTAAAATAAAGTATTGCAATGTAAACATGCTCCTTATTGTTAGAAACTTCACTCTGCTTGTAAGCTGGGAATGCCCCAGGAGAGATGCAGCCCCAGGAGAGCAGCAGCAAAAAGGACACTGCCCACTCTCTGGAAAGTAACTCTTTCTGTCAAGTGCTCTCTTGACTAAAGAGCAAGGCTGCCATGATATATCACCTCACAGAGAAAGACAGTTTACAGTCTGAGATACTCTGACCTCAAACCACAGACTGCCAGATCAGACATAGGCTGGAGGTCCTGTCATGCTTGTGCATCGTGGAGAAAAATGAGCCACTCTTCATCTGGAGAGTGGCACAGCTGATGTGTAATGGATATGGGCCTTTGCAAGTCAGACTGCACACACCTTTTAACATGTGTTACCTGAATATACTCACAAACAGACACAACCAAGTGAATTTTATCTGTTGCAGACACATAGTTCCAGCTTGCCCGCAGGGTAGTCCCTAGTAGGACACGTTTCTCATCTCTAGGATATAACAATGAAAGGTGCTGATATCTGTCTCTGAGTACATAATTTGTTAAAATTGATCCTCATGATGAAGAACCTAAGTTCTAGGCAAGATTTTTGTATAAACTATGAATATATACTGAACATAGTTTAAGTGTAGCATGGGACCTTCTAAAGCTGAGTGACAAAAATTGTAATTGATCACTCTTGTCTAAAGTGCCAAGAATGTTAATGTTTGATACCTGGAAATTTTAGTTCAAACACAGTTATTGCAATCCATAAAATCGCAGAAGAGTAGAGGTTGGAAGGAACCTCGAACAATTGTCCACTATCCTCCACACTTCATTTTCTGTCTCTACATTTGATTTCATGTTCTGCCAGATCCTCATTTGGGTCATGCGCATTCAGCTTCTGTTCCTAGAAGTCAAGGAACTGTTTTCCTGTGATTTTTCTTTGTTTATAAGACAACACGCCTTTGACAAACACTGGTCAGACCAATACATAGATGCAACACGCTGTACCCTTCAATTCACATCCAGACCTTAAAATACAAATGTCCGAAGAATGTGCTCTGAAATAAAGTACTGGGAGACCATGCTGACTGTATTTCAGTTAATAATACATACATACATATACATACATACACATACATATACACACAAATAAGAAAAATGGTCAAAACATACATTAATCATGCATGTATTGAACTTAATTTGCACAAGCAGTGCCTAGAAGTTCAGTGGATTATTTAGATTTGTGAAGTTACACATCAAAAAAGTGTTTCCTAGACTGAAGCTGTAACTTTGGAATTATAAAGTCAGACCATCACTCCAAGCTATTTCATCCTTTATTGTGGGGAAAGTTTTTTTTTCTTTCTTGCTACTCACAATAGCCAAAAGTGTAGAGTTGCCAAGGGTAATTTTTTTATTATCCAGTTTATTCTGTCCCTCTAAGCCAGCCCTCATTCTCACCTAGCATTTATTGTTCCTTTCCGAGTTAGCTAAACTGTTTAATATCTTTTGAAAAATGCATACAAATTCACTACAGACAATTACATCTGGCAAATCAGCAAAACATTTTTTGCATCTCTGGACTCCTGAACTGCTCCACTGTATCAGCCTGCGAATATCTGTCCAAATTCACGTAATGAGTTTTAAGGGCTGTGGGAATTTTAGGACCAGCAATCCATTCCACATAGCTTCAATAGCCATCAGATGGTTGTGATTATCCGCTATTCTGTGCTGAACTTGGTTAAAATTTGAAATGATGTATAAGAGCTATAAATCCCTGCACTTTCCTTGACCATTACATTAATTTAAAAAAAAATAAAAAAATCAGTTGAGCAATGATGTATGTTGCCAATGTACCCAATCTATCAGACATTTGACTCTGCTCTCAACTGTAAAGATAGACTGATATCAATATTCTTCCTGTCAGCAGCTCAAGTAGATGATTCTCATGCATTCAGTTGTATTCACAGAAGTCAGCCCTAGGTTTGCTAATTCTGATAAAATCTGCTCCAATTTTGTGGATTCTGATAGGCTTAATCTATGCAAAATATCCCTGAATGATTTCAGAGAATCACAATTTGACTGAGATCAAAGCTCTGGCAGACATTCAAGTTAAGTTTGATTCGAAATGACAAACTGTAGACCATAAGACTTGACTGTGACCACAGCCCTTTGCGATGCTGAAGGGGTTTCAGATACAAATCCTGTTCATGCTTTGATCACACTGTAAAGTGCTACATACAAGTAAATAGAATGCATCAGAAAAAAATCATATAAAAACCTTCCATTCTACAAATTAATAGACAACATTACTTTTATACCAGAGATCATCGCAGGAAGTAACCTTTTAATACCAGCTCTATAAACACTGATCACGGGCATAGATACCACTTGCAAACTGTACTATTGCCTTTTGCATAAAGCACCGGAGTACTACAAAATAAAGCATCAAGGAAAACCATCTGCAATTAATATGTTTGCCTTCTCTTGAGGATTAATAGATCCCAAGCTAATGGAACACACTGGTGACAACTGTCTGTCATTTAACTGAGCAATACTAGTTTACACCTGCTAAGGATCTGACCTTATGTAAACCGTTACAGTGCACAAATAAAATCCCTAAAAGCATAATATGTTCTTCTAGTCAATCCAGATCATCTTAGGCTGCACAATTAAATAGGTCAACCTCAGCAGTTTGATAAAAGACTTCAAAAAGATAGCGTCATTACGGCTTTGATGTTCTGAAGACCTGAACTGCATTTGTAAGTGAATGCATTGAAAGCATTAGCTGAAGGGAAGAGTGCCTACCATAACAAGTAGGAAAAACAGTAAAACCAGTCCCTAATAATACCCCCTTGCCTTCAAATGGAAATGCTTTCTCATTTAGATAGGAAATTGGACTCATAAACCTTAGCTAAGTATGACCTTATTCATCTGAGTGCCTATCAACATGGATAACTATTGTATAGAAAAGAATTTTAGATCCGCAGCTCTTTATAGTCAAAAGTGCTTCTTATTACTGTATCCATTGCTCATAAACTAGCGAATAGATTCTGTGTTACTACATATAACAGTACAAAAAATTTAATTCAGTGCTCTTTGGGCGGCAAAAATCTATATTAGAAGAAAAATAATCTTTTACATGCTGACATCTAATGTAGTAATTCTACCATAATCAGACAAAACATGCAGACAGGTCATAGAACTAGTTTAAGTTAGTCTGTATTTCCTAAAAGAGGTTTAAATATTTCTGTAATGGGTCCTTGGTTCCTGCAATTTACCATTTCAGCAGACTATGCAAATAATTTACTGTCTCTCATTTCACTGTGATTGGCAATTACAGTGATATAGGACATTTTCACTGAGAAAATTATATTATGGAAAGACGTATTACTCATACAGTCATGAGCAGTCACATATCAGCCTTTGGTATTCCCTTTGTAAGTTAAAAAGAAAATCACCAATCATCTCCCTCTTCCTAAAAGTATATCTGACACTTGATTTTGGGCTTCAAAATGATCCTGAAGCAGGAAACATACACTCCCTTAGCCAATGCTCACAGAATCTTTGCAGCCCAGCAGCATCCGCTTGTTTCCAGAGTAAGCATACAGTATTAAGACCCTGGGACACCATTTAGAGCTGGACAGTGTATCTTTCCCCCACGCCACCTTGTACCAGATTTTCTTATCTGCACAGAGGAGCATGGACTTAGCGTTAATTGTCAGTTTAACAAAAGTAGCTATGAAACTTGAACAGTCATCGGAAATGTGAAGAGTTACTCTTTTTATTTTGCCTATCTGTCTTATTTCCGTGGCTTGCCAAGGTAAAATGGTTGCTTGACACTGCCTCAAAACCCTTTTGCCGTTTCATACTTGCATATGGCAGGGCAAAGGCAGATTAGGTTCAATGACTAATAGATTCACTCTGCTAATTCATCCTGAATCCTTTCATTTGGGAGTACTTCCTTTCCTGGAATCCAGCTCATCCCACAGTAAAAACCAAACAGCTTTTGTGCTTAGCCATAAAAACAGATCCCAGTTCTCCAATGCAATCTGCCCTGTAGGGACGTTTCCACCTATAACGATACGAAGAACTGCAAAATTCTAAATTAGAAACAGTTAGCCACTAGGAAAGATTTAGAATCATACTCGAGCAACACAAGCTTGCTTTGTAAGACTCACGTGCTTGTTTATATAATTATCGATAACACCTTCTGCTAGGAAAAGGCACTGTTCAATGCAAGTATGATTTTTCTTCTGCAATTGTACAATGTATTATGTACATACTTGTCCTAAGCTACTGTCCCCTTATTGTTAGCAATTTTTAAAAATATAAAGCAAAATAACTGAATTTTCAGCATGTACCTAACTCACAAAGAAATTTAGATCAATAGGAAAATATTTAAAGCACTTAAATATTCAGATTATGAATTGCATGTATTGGAATTATGGTTAGCCAGCTGCAAAGCTCCAGAGTTATCAATTTCAATATTAAACAGCTTATAGCCTTTCCCAAGCAATTTTAGATTAATAATAACACTGGCAGTAACCAGTCTGAAGTAGCATAAAGCTTATCTTTAAGGCATTTACACCCATCAGCATGGTGTCTCCAAAAATCATCCATAATCTCCTTGAAACTTGGTTGTAGTTACAATGATTCCATCCACTGCAAATTAATACACCGATTTTTCTCTGTCCTTTGTGGGCTTGTTTACATCAGGAATATTTGCTGAATTTATAATGGTGCTGACTTACTCCCACCATATTGATGGCATCAATTTTTGCAAAATCAATAGGAAGTTATTTAAAATGAGTAGTTCTCATCCACTACTAGCTAGTTCTTTACATTATTTTAATGGTGACTTAGAGTGTCCTTAATTGAAAGCTTTATCTTCCAACCCAACGGATAGTCATAAATCATAGGAATCACTATACCAGACTAGTTCAGCACCACTTATAATAGGTCCGTGGGTAGCTGCCACATGTTCCATCACTGCTCAACTTCCAGAAGCCTGACCCTTCACAGAAGCCATTACTCTGCTGAGTGACCACGTCCTACTGATCAGTTCAGACATGGATGTGCTTCAGTTCTCAACTGGAGAGACTTGCGCTTCACCGAACTCCAGTGTGGTAGGTGATAGTGACAAAAGTAGAACAGATCTACACTGTGAAAAAAATATCAGTTATAGACAGATCTATGAGACACCAAATCACCATAGTTTCAACAAAAAACCTTTTATAAAACAAATAACCATTCTGGAGTTGTTTTTTCATCTGAAGTGTTTCATGAAGTACACAGAAAAAAAAAGATCCTGTCTTGGGACTCAAAATGGCCCAAACTTGAAGAAAGACCTGCCTAGGACTTCTCCTGTACTGAGATTTCCAAAGAACATAGAGAACTTTTACACTCAAAAAGAAAGAGTCAGATTTTATTAGAATATAAGTGAGAAGAAAGAGCAGAAATTAAAAGGTTTATAAGTAACGCTTCCTTAGTTAACTGTCTCTACGGATGCATCCTTGTCTCCTGACTTGTAGATTAATCAATGACTTGCAAATTGTGGGAACTCCAACCAGCCCCCTTTAACCCCCCTTGAAGTTTTTCTTTCTGTCTTTTCTGTGGCCTGGATGCCTGCTATCTGCTCCCCTCAGTCCCTCTGCTTGATCTACAAGCTCACAAATCCTTGTTGTGACCCTCTCCATATATCCTCCTGCCTGCCTCCTACTGCAGTCTCTGAAATCCTCTCTGCCTTGAATATTCTCAGTTGTCAATAGCATATAAAACCTCTCATCCTTCCAGAGGGCCCACTTGACCCAGTCACAGTTACTGAGGAACATAACACAAATGAGGAATAAATGAATAAAACACATTCTATCTAGCATATCCACTAAATACATAATCAGTTTGAGTATGAACACTTGCTCAGAGCAACAACACCAAAATCTTCCTTTATTTAGAAGCGAAGGTGAAATAGCTGCAATAATGCCTCTTATAAATCCTTTTCCCCTGTAGATCTCAAGCACTTCACAGCAGAAGATAGTTATTATCTCCATTTTATTCAGATGTGGACTAACAAGTAAAGTTTACTAAAGATACCAGTAAAATAAGAAAACTGTGTTTATAGGTTTCTTCTCAAAACATTAAGATGGTTACTTTAAAGCTGGGGGAGCCAGCATAGGGATGACATGATGTGCTCAAGTTTTCTTTGATAGCGAGCATCATACCCACACACAGTCCTAATGCTCAGAAGAGAAAGTAGAAGGGATCTTCACATAAAAGACAGGATGTCTCAAGAGCAAAACCCTTAACCCAATGTGGGTTATGATTAATCCAAGATACAAGATTAATATAAGATACATCAAACAATTTCAGTTCATGTGGCCACAGAAGCCCATAAATAAACATTTCAGTGCTAACCATAATATGTTAAATCCCTGTGACTACATCACAGTGCTTCTGGTTTTCAGTGCTCACGATTAACTTAGTTAATTATCTGTTACAAATAACATGCAGAAGAATTCAGCATAGTATGTAACAATACTGTAATTTGGGATTCCATTCATTAAGGAATCTCTACCCTTAGTGATTACTGTCATCACAGATGGTCTGGTAGCCATTTGAGCTCTGTATTTGCTGAGGATAATCATAATTCTTCAGGGAAAATTTATATCCTGTTTAGCAACTCTGGACCTTCTGACTATGCCCAGAGGCAATTAGGCTCTTTATAATGGCATCGGGAGAATCCCAGTGAGATTTTTTTTCCCCGTGTCTCTCTCTTCCATCTCTCCCTGCATCTCGTTTATCTCTTAGAGTATGCTAAAGAGAGAAGATATAATCACATTATGTCTGTGAAAATACAAATGAGTCTCCTAAATGCCAGACCAACCCTCTCTTCCAATCATGTTTGGCAGGATGTGACAGGAGAAGCAGGGCACAGAGTATCCTGCGGCTATCCTGGAAGTCAGTGTCAAGCGTCATTCACTCTTTAGACATACGCCATACAAACCACCGATACTCTAATGACACAGGGGTGCCTGAATGCATGCACACGCACTGAACAGAGTACAATTCCATTTGCTTCTCTTTCCTAATGCTACATCATTATCACAAAAAAATCCTACATATTATTTTATATAAAATCATAAACGTTATTCATTTATGTACTAATCCTTTTGAAAACAATCAACAAGCTTCCAGTTTTGCAATCAGTCCCACTGGCAGAGATCACTAAAGTGAATGAGATTTTCGTATATAGACTGAGCGTCTCTACCTTGTGCTACTTTGTGGTTACATCTGCCCAAAAATCACGCAGTATTAACCCAGGGTGAAATCCTGCCGGAGTTCAAAGTCATTTTGATGGTGCGCAGACTGCAAGAATGTCGGTCAGGGTAACTAAATATACAATGACATGTTAAATGAAAGACTTCGGAATCTGTTACAAATGGATTTTCTCACCAGAGTAAGAAGGAAAAGTCAGCAGCATTTTTATTAGATGCCATAGACTTAAGCAATTTGGCATATTCTCTACATTTGCTGCATTCAGGTGTGCAATAATGTTACCCTGGAACACTATAGTGTCACTGGTTCCCTCCCATTTCTGCTGTAACGTCTCTCATCTCTCAAAGGCATAGGTGAATTAATTAAATACTTTTTGTCAAGATATAACTTTATAACAACTCCTTTTTCTTATAGAACAAGATGAGCTGAAGTGCTGGGGTATTCTAACAACAGAATAATGCTCGCTTTATTAACTGAAACATCTGGGCTTTGTACCTATTTTAAGGAAAGTTTATTTTTTTATAGTTTAAGAATAATTTACTTTGGTCATTTTTAAATTTCAAACAATTTTTCAAATATTACATCATGTCTTCTTTATATTAATGATATGTAAAATACAAATGAATATTAACATCATGAACTAGCCTTATTTTTAAATCAAAGTTGAAAAATACAGAATCAAGCACACACTGTTAAAGAAAGATTGAACGATCTGACATAACTAGCACTGCACTGCATTAGCACTAGGCAAGTAAAATTAGAAACGTTAAAAGATCCAGACAGAGTGAGATTTTTTCTTAAGTGTGCACTGGAATATATTGACTAATGCCAGATTAGTCTTGCATAGCACCTTTCCTGAAACTGTGAGTAGAAATACAACGCTAGACAGAAAACTCTTTGGAAATAATTAGAATACAATATAGATCAGGTATTAAAGGACAAGAAGAAACATACACATTTTTATCAAAGCCCTGCAGGATTATCATGATGTATTGGACACCTGAACAGCAACTACGTAAATCATTATATCATTGTCATGCCTCACTTACATCATAGCTTCAGAGACCACATGGGACAAAAACAACAGTTGCAAGGCTGTCAAGCTTTGGATGTTTCCAGTATTAGGCACTCCTGGAAAGAGCAGCAACACTGGGATAGATACGGCTATATTCCATCCTTGCCAGGAGGACTTTCTGAATTATTATTTGCTGGAAGCTTTTAAAACCACTTTTGTCACATTAAAATTGGCATTAAAACTCCCTAGGACAAAGAGTTCACCGGAGACACTGCTTAGTCTAACCGAGCCATATTTACAGTTAGAGGAATAAACCAGTTACACAGTTGATGCAAGAATTTAAAACATGCAAACGTGGTCTATTTAGTTTAAATATGTCCTCTATCGTGATGTTAAAAATATGTATTTCTTTTTTTACCTATGGTTTGGCCTACAGACTCACAATTTGTTTTGAGGCAACTGCGTAGAGCTGTCTTTTTAAGGTGAATAGAGTTTAATGTGATGAAATTATAAAGATATCTAAACGCAAAGTCCTTCTGGTAGCTTAGCAATGACCTCAGTGAAACTTTTCTGATAAAGCATGCAAGAAGTGACAAGTACACGAGTAGGACTTTTGGTTTACCTCCAAGACAGCATGGTCATTCATAGCCTGAAGAAGCTCCTTCGATGATAATATTATAACTTTGTGTCATATTTAATCCATGCATTAAAGGCTCTGCATAAAACACTGAATAAAGACCTTACTGGGGAACACAACAAGTAATATATCATCCAAAGGGTAGTCAAGAAGGAAAGTGGGCAGTGACGGTGGATAGACAGTAATTGGTTTCCTATGCAGCTGTCAGAAAGCTGCTTGGTTGCTATATATTTAAAACGCCGTTCAAGTATAAACTAGATCATAGGGGACATCTATACCTGGATGTTACCAACAACTTTGTACAGAACATAGAATACAAGTATTAAGTTTACAGAGCTGGCAGGGAGTGGAACTACCGAGGAAGTCCTATCCAATCTAGGTTATTAAATTAGCATATTTAGAAACTTCAGGAAGAAGATTTATTTTACAAAGAGATATAGAGGCTGAGAAGTGGACTCCTTCTGTCCTCTTACCCATCTCTCTCAACTTCCATTTGCAGTACCATTAAAAGAGAAGTTTTACCATGCTTGGAGTGTTTAACATTTAGGGTCAGTATCACAACATTATTGTAATATGGCAACATCACTACTGAACTGCAAACCCACTTTGCAAAAGGGTGAGCTATTAAAGGCATCAGCAATCACACCTATACATGTGAAAGCTCCAGGACAAGAGGTAATGGGTACAAACTTGAGTGTAGGAAGTTCCATCTCAACATGAGGAGGAACTTCTTTACTTTGAGGGCGGCAGAGCACTGGCACAGGCTGCCCAGAGAGGTGGTTGAGTCTCCATCTCTGGAGACATTCAAAACCCGCCTGGACGTGTTCCTGTGCAACCTGCTCTAAGGTGACCCCGCTCTGGCAGGGGGGTTGGACGAGATGATCTCCAGAGGTCCCTTCCAACCCTATGATTCTATGAATCTATGAATTTACCTGTCTTTGAGCTAAGACAAACTGGACCAAATATTATAATTTGTTTTTGATTTCTCCCTCAACAATAAACTGACCAAAACCAAAACTACTCATGAAGCCTAAGGAGTTATATTTCCTGTACTGTTTTTTTTGGTTTGGGGTTTTTTATTTTTTTTTGGCATAATAATTTCACATTTACCTTCTCTGGATCCCAGTGGAAAATAAATTAACATTTTTAACTGCTTGTTTTAACTTTGCCATAATAAAAGAGAAGAGTTATGGCTAAGCTTTGGAGCATCAAAATGAAATGTAACATTGGTAAAGCAATTTCTCTGAAATTTGTAAACAATACATTGCCTGGGAGAGCCTGCTGTTGTTAGCAATTTTGGACCGAGTCGTTTATAGCTGCTTATTCTAACATGGCGTTTCCATCCTGTTAAAATGTCATATGGATAAAGGAGTAAATTTTGACAGCTGTGACAGGATTATCATTGCCAAGGAAATCACATTCCTGGTACTCATATGTTTCAGTACATCTATTTTGTTTTGTCTTTGGCCTTGCCTGAACTAAAAATTACCTTCTGAGACAAGAAGAGAAATGTAACAGAAGAAAGAAACAAAACATTGTTATTCTCTTACATAACTTGATGCTTGAAATTATAGCAATAAGAAACAATCTTTTAGGGTTGTTATTAAATCCATTTGTTCAGATTTTGAGGGAACACAAGGCTCCTCTCTTCAAGGACATAGCCAATACGCATTTTGTCTGGGCATACTGAGATATAGGAGGGTTTTGCTCATACGTATGTTAGGCGAGAAACACTATGAAAGATTCTCCTAGCATTAGCCACTCAATCTGTTCAGCCATGTGCAAAATGGATATGAAAAACCCCAAATGATATTTGCAGTATCCCGAACTTTTGGATCACGGGAATTGCCATGGTGGATCCATCCAATTTCAATATCTATCTCTGATGAATGCCAGTATACAAAACCACAGAAACTGCAAGCGTCTTGCAGTGGACAAGTGTAACTTCATGCACTGGTTCTCCTTCTCATCAAACAATACAAAACTGAAATAGGAGGAAAGACAAAGAGTGGCAATAACTGTTATTAGTGCTGGCATTCACATACTGCCTCCTAGGGTACACTCCTGAAGATTACTTGAGATAAAGGCCATGTAAGTGCCACTGATTGAAATGCTGATTCATGGGCTCTGAAATACTATCCCCAGAAACACAGTCTCCCAGTAAGTATCAGTTATAGTAGCAGTGGTAGTACTAAAGCAATTCCTCTGAGCAACTGGAAAAGGGGATATAGAGGGAGTAAAGTGGTGCTAAATATTTGAAACAAAGCTACCAAACACCTAGCATTAGTCTTAATTAATGATAAGGCTGTGTTTAGAAATATGCAACACCTTAGGAGTGTTCTTTCCTACCCAGCTATTTCATTGAATGCAGCTATTTAATTTTGGGACTATCAAGATGACTATGGATTTGTCATGACAACTTCTGTGCTGTATTTATACTGATGTGGCTGAACGGACATTTCTTTTGACTCTCTAGCTTCCAGAAGTGCCACGTACAGATATTTGCAAGGTCTGTAAATCTTGATTAATGTCCTCAGATTTTGTCTTCACACAGAATAGTACTAATTCATCTGTTCTTAAGCTATTATAATTTATACAGTAACAGTACAGGGCACAGCTCAGTACCCTACCATCAGATCGCATCCGTATATCTTTATACCCGATGGTAAAAAGACCTTCCTTTCCAATACCAATCAATGTGTATCCATACATTGGTGGTATCTGTTTATACCGTCAAAAAGATATTCACATGACTAACAGTTTCGTAACAGTACAAAAATAGTGTATTTACCACTGTGTTCTCTCTGGCCAATCACGTAAGTTATACTGTGAGGATGTTCTGCTGCCTTACGGTTCTTCAACAATCTCTTGAATATGAGCCCTATGTTTCAATGTATAATTTACAGCTGATGAAATACTAATGTTAACATCATCTTTCATACTCATCACACACTTCCTGAAGGGCACCACATTCCTCTGAGAAATGTGGTGTTCCATCAGAGATGGTTTTCCTGTGGGTTTACTGAGGCACTTCATAGTCAGTTCTCGCCTTGACCCTTTACGCCTTCCCCCCTTTCATAAAGAAGATCAAAATAAACACACTAACACTCTGCCCTTTCACAAGTGCGCCCTAAAGAACAATCAGCAGCAACAAAAAGGCCAAAAACACGTGGCCACTTGTGAAATATGTGCCCTTCTCAAGTAGAAGCAACATTTGCCCATGCTTTTGTTGTAAGAATAGCCCCTTTGTCGACTAGCTAATGAAAATGTTACATATGACAGTCAGAACTTTAAAAAAAAAAATGACAAAGGCCTTAAGGTAAGGTTAGCTACAGAAGTTCCTTTATATATGAACTGACCTAGGGTCAAAGCTGCCATGGTATTTAGATACCTAAAGCTAGATGGTATGTTAGGTATTAAAAATACCTGAGTGCTTCTGTAAGACTCACTAGGCATTCATATTGTGTTAAATTCCTAAATACATAAAAAATCTGGTCCCTGGTGGGCAAACAGGATCGTGTGTGAACCTGACTGTACAGTACATATAATATAATAAAGGTTGCTGTGCTGTGGCATACATTTTCAGTCTCCCATCAATTGCACACATGAAGCCCTGCAACTGCTTGCGGCATGTATTTCACACTTGCAAGCTTCACTTCACAGTTCCGCTGCTTGTGCAAATGTCATGTTCAGTCAATTTGCATTTGTGAATGTAGGGTTTTGCATGAGCAAACAGGTGCACTCAACACCACTTTTGCAAGGCTGATGCCAAATGCTAATGCTTTTAGATTTGAAAAAAACCCACCCCACAACCTCATACACTTCTTTCCCCTTTACACTGTCCTATACAGAAGTTAAGGCAAAAGTAACAACTGACCTGCCTTAAAATACTTCTCAAGAATGAACCAACTTCCACAAATATCAGTGGGCTTGTATCCAGTCGATAGGATGGCAGTTCTGTTCAAGACTGTTCCTCTCTATTCAGTATTTGTTCATTGTGATTTCTGACATTGTTTGCATCATGTAAAAATGGTATTCACTGAATAGTAAAAGTAGTATGTACTACACAAAACGCCTCAGGCTGTTGTTTGAAAGATTTTGTAGCTTTAAGCATTGACAATATCTTGCCAATGGTCCTTTATCTGCTTGAGTGAAACATAAACAAGAAATATGCACACAGTTTAAACTCCTTGAGAAAGCCACAACTATACATTCTTAGACAATTTGCTTCTTTGGAGATTTTGTTACCCACACACCCCTATTTAATCCTGGTGTTTTTACAACAGCAAAGTTCACAATACTGCAGTTAAGGTTTTGTCGGCACTTTCATTATTGTCTTATTTTTACCATGACTACAAAGCATCTTGCTTGTCTGAAACTTGACACAGAGGCCTCATTCTCTTTTAATGGTTCCTCAGGTAAACCCTATGTCTGTATCTTGTGAAGTCCCAGCTTTGTGAGGAGCAGGCTTAAGACCATTTTGAAACCCTTCCAAACCTGATGTTTGAGACAATAAGCATCTGGTTTTAACCTGTCAAGAATCAACAGTAAAATCCTTCAGAATGTTCATTACAGTGAAAATAACCAGCCGTTGGTCTAATTTCCGTAGTCATTTAAGATTACAGAAGCAATTCTTGCTTTTGTACTAGAGACAATATTTTCATTGGTAACATCTAAGCAACTTTCGCCCCTAATTTTTGTGCATTTTGCCTGCTTTTAATTATACTTTCCTGGTGTGTGTTTATAAAACATGATTTTAAGAACATAATTACTAGAAAGACTGGAAGGATTCAGAAGTTATCCTAGTTGATCAGATTAGTTACTGTACAGTTTTAAGTCAAATGTAAGTAATTACAGAATCACAGATTATTAGCCATATTGATGAAATTTTAGAGTTTTAAGGGTCAAGCTGCTTCCACTGTAAGTTAAACTGCTCCCTGCACTGCAGCTTCAATAGGTTTCCAAATATCAGAAAGGATCTTTGACATCTTACATGAGCAACAGTACCACAGCAATCCAAGTACTCTAAAGAGTAAGAGGAAAGGTGGGGAAGACCGAACTCCCCAAGACTCCTCTATGAAGGGACGCTGCAGTGGCCTACTATAGCCATTCTGAGACAGGTTCTACATAAACAAGTTATTTGATATTTGCCTCAAAGTTCCTGAACTAACGGGAACTAATTCCAATTAAAATATTGTTCATCGTTTCTGCTAAAAATATTAGTCATACACAGGATTAGAAAATTAATTTTACATCACTTGGATTCTTGATGTTTTGTGTGGTTGTCTCTTGCAGTGTGACACATTTTTTACATTGCTAGTAGGACAGTTAATTGGGGGTTGGATTTACAAATGTGCCTCAGCCCCTAAAGACAAAGAAAGTAATCTCAGAACTGAAAAGTGTCTGAATGAACCTGTTGCTCTTCATGCAGCTGATGGAACTGAGGAGCTTTTCTACTTTTTTTTGTACCTTAGTTCCTCATTATGTAAAAAAACTTGGCAAGCCAGTATCATACAGCCCTCCTTTCCATGTGATAATAGTTTTGTTAGAATAAAGGGGATAACATACTGCTGTGGCATTTTAACTTCTTTTTCCTGTCATCTCATGTTGGCAAATTATTTCTTTGAGGTTAAATGAGCTAATTATGCCTGCATCAGAACTCTTTGAGAAGCAGGAATCACTTTCTGCTGTTGATAATTAAATGAATTAAGCTTGATCTTTAGTTTGGGATACAGTTCTAGGCATTTTTCTTTACTGTACATAGTATAAAGTGGTAAAAATAAATACAAGTGATGTTTTGTTGATGACAGAATGGAGGAAGCTTTTCAACTGTGGTGTAAAAGGTTTTGTAAATTGATTTAAATTACTAAGGGTGAGAGGAAGGAAGAAGGAAGGGGAATTGTACCCCTTCTACTCATCCTTGAACAATGTTAACAATCTTACAAGAGTTAGAGAATCCATCAAAAATTCACATGATATTTAGGGAGGAGAATGTTATGTGAATCCCTTTCACAACTACCATACAACTAAAATGTAGAAATTTTCTTTCTTAATTTCACTCATCAAGTCCCGTGCATATTTTTCCCTGTGACACTTGACAAAGTGGAACTAAACGAAGCTGAAGGCTTTTATGCAATGGTCAGATATACTGTATACAGCACCTATTCTTCTCCTTACCCTAGAGATGATGCCCTCTTTGATCCGAGAGATATTGTCTGCTAGAATAAAAAAGTCTTTCAGTCTTCATGCTAGTTCTACTCCAACTGCCTCCTGACCAGAGAATATCACCTGTATGCAGTCATACAAATTATATATAGCACAGAAAGGTAGGGGCCTCTACATCAGGGATTAATCTATAACCTCTCAATTCAGTAAGAGTTGAGATCTGCAGCTTTCACACAAAGTTACCCTCTGAGCTGGGACTCAACAGCAAAATGCTGAAAGTTTAATTAAATGCATATATATCATTCATTCTCTCTTAGCCCACTTCATCAAAAACACACTTTTACTTCAATCATCCTTGTTGGCATGACTAATTTTGTGGACAAAAGGAGATTCATTTCAATCTAGACATTACCTCACTGTGTACTAATCACATCTGTATAATTCCTTGTCTGTCTATAAGGCTTGAATCAAAGTCTACTGATATTGATGGGAAAATACATATTGATATCAATGGGATGTGGACCAATCTAGGCATAAATTGTCAAAGCAATTTCTGAGCATAGACGTAACTTGCTCATGACAACCTACACTATGGTATGAAGACAAACCCTGAGTACAACAGAAAAGGGCCTCCACTGAATGAAAAGAGGTTTGGGGAAATAAGAGCACTGGAGGGAGAAGCAGAATCATAGGATAACCTTTTTGGTTAGTGACTGAGTGAGAAGTAAATAGCCACTGAGATTGAAGGCTCCAGACTAGCTCTGTGGGTAGCCCATGTACTGCATTGCTTACTGTTAACTTGCTACGCTCGAACACTCCCAAACCCTAAGCAAGCCAATGCAGAGACCTTGATTCATTGTGTGTGTCTTTAAATATTTATGTCGTTTTGCAAGAGTTACTTAACTATTTTCAAGCCTATTTTAAATTATTAAATCTCTCATCTCCTTATTTCAAAACCAAATTAGAATACAGAAAATCAAATAACTTACATATATGATCGATATTACCTGACTAGAAAAGCATATGCTGTGAGGCTCAAAAGTGGAAGTCTCAAGCAATTAACCTTTGGCACCCTGGGAACCCAACACTTGTAAGGAATTGTCTTTCTTCCTCAAACTGTCTTTCACACAAAAAAACTGAGAGCAAAGTAAGTTTCCATTCTTACGCTGCTAAGCAATCATTTAATACACAACTTTAATCTTCTAGATGCCACAACAATGTAATATCTATGAATTGGCAACGATCACTTAAATCCAGGCTTTTTTTGGGTATTAGATTCTCCTTCACATCTGACACCAACTTTAAGGCAATAATGCTTCATTTGCAGTTCCTTCTCCTGCATTTACATTTATCAGCTGTAGAACGACTGAGAAATATGCTTCTCTAGATTATAGCTGTGTCAGCTAAGACAGCTCCAAACAACAAAAAAAGACTATGACCCTTTCACTGGGGTATGCTGTCATATTGATGTTTGTTTCTCTTCAGGAAACAACATGCATTGAATACATAAATGTTGATACTGGCAAAGGGTACTATTAAAATAATTCTTTAAAAAATCTGAATCTGTGAAATGGTGATTTTTGTGGAAGGGTTTTTCAAAACCCTAAAAGTAAAGGCTTATGGAATATAATAGAAAATAAATATTTCTTTTGTATGCCCATATCTAGGTTTGCAGATAGTCTCTTTATACAGTTATATTCCCACCTTTATTAAAAAAATCAGACAAACTTATTTGCATGACTGAAAGATATTTTCCTTCTCCTAAATTATTCTAATGGGACTTCATAGAGATAAAAGTAAACTGTTAAAATATTCTGCATGGCTAAGTCTGCTATCTGCAGGTAATATTCATTCACTAAGATAACATTTTTAGGGTTTGGTACCTAGCTTCTTGAGGGTAAAAATAAGCCTTTATCTGTCCTTCAGGATTATTAACAGTAAGTGATTTCCACATTAACATCAATAGCAATAATGAAGATGTCCTTTTCAATTCATCCTGGGGAACTTTGAGTGAGAACTGTTATTTGGCGAGGCTTCATTCTTTAATAAAGTCTAAAGATAATTGGGTATTGAAAATTCCATCTAAATCAACCAAATAAATCTTTCGGTTACCAAATTAATAATTTCATTGATGCCATCAGCCTTCAATTTTCACTCCATTAAATTCCTAAATTCATGTGAGAATGGCACAGCAAACAAATTAAAATGAGTTTCTTATAAAAATGAGAATGATAAGATTATGCCTTCTAAAAAAGCAATTTAACTCCAATAAATTATTTTTAAATTATTAAATGAGGCATTGCATTAACTATAAAAGAGGAGCATAAAAGGGCACTGGCCTATGGAAAATAAGATATCTATAGACCTCTATAACCTTGGTCAATTATATCTGTAATAATTGGCTCATAAAACTTTATGGCAACTTGTACAATATTCCTTTTTCTTAAGATAGCATTCTGATCAGCAGTATGATTAGACAGAGAGGAACAGAGACTTTTTTTTCTCAGGAGCACATGGCTAAATGTTTTCAAATAGCCTCTTGTTGCTTTGCTTGACATAGAGCATTAGAGCAAAGTGTCACCTGCTCTGTGTGGAATATTAAATCACATTTAAACTACAACACATTGCAGTAAGGCAGTTCAGCATCAAGGAGGTCTGCAGGAATAATTCAGTATACAAGATAAGAAAATTCCCTGTTTTTTTTAGACTATGTGCTCAGCACATTGAAGGTTTGAACCTTTAAAAGTCAGGTATGATATGTTGTCTCTTTTTCAGTTCTTGTTCCGTCAACATAGGCGGCCAAAATTCTGAAGAATGAGCAAAAACAAAATAGCAAGAGATGGCAGTAACATCTTGATAGCCAAAGCAGTCTGAATAACAGAGGTTTTTATATACTTTCTGAAAAAGGAATAAACACTACCTCCTGCTTGTGGTGGAATACTATCAATAACATACAAAAACCAAAATAAAGGAAGCTGAAGAAGTGTTTCACCCATGTACTAGACCTGGAAGTCTGTACAGGTAAAACTGAGGTCTGTTAAATGAAAACAAACTCAGCCTTTCTACCTCATGGTTGTCTTTGCACAGCTAATCCTCCTCCTCAATCACAAAGACATACATCTCTTTACCAATGCCTTGTTTTCCCTACCTTCTGTTCACTTGAAAAAACAAAAATAGAAATATGAACTTCGTACTAGAGTTAGATAAACATTTCACATTCTATTTGAAAACCTGATGCAATAAAATGTATGCAAGCTTTTTCACTGACTTCAATGAAGTACCATGCCTTAGATAAGAGAATTGCAGTGAAGTCAGATCTACTCCTTGTTTTCAGGAGATAACAGACATATATAGCCACCACTGTACCACAACTTCCTAATGAAAGCCTTGTGGGCATGCATTAAATCTTTCTCAAAGATCCTCTGTTTGCCTCCTCTCAGTACAATGAACCAGCCTCCTCTCAATCCAGAAGCCAGAACCCCTGCTGATTCCAGTAATTCTTGCTTCTATAAGCTAAATCCTTTTGTGGTTTCCCTTCACTCTCCATTCTACAGATTCCAGCTAATTTTAAAATGAAAAAAGTACCAAAGCAGGCAACATTAAAGAACCAGAAGCCTGAACTCTATCCAACAATATGAGTGCTGCTTGAATTAATGCACTACAGGGTTTAGTTACCCCTGATTTCTTCACCTTTGATTTCCCAGTGATGTCCAGAATAAATAATTGCCTTATTAAAGGACTTCTGAAGCCAATAGAGCAAGGTAGAAAACACTGAAGTCACCAATTCAGCCTTTGATTCTGTCTGACAGAAAATTAAAAATGAATGAGAAGAAAATTAATAATAAATGTATTCGTGGCCTTATTGGGATTCATGACTCTCTTGCCAACATTAAACAAGTTCAACCAATTGTTACTCTTAAAATGAAACAGCATCATAGTTGCCAACTGTTCAAGTAGTACCAGTATATTTTTTTCTTTGGTATAGTAAATTAAGAAAAAAATAAAATCCAACAGAACACTACCTCAGTTACAAAATCCTTAAAACTAAGACTTTTAGCAAAGTCTTTCAAGAAAATTATACTTCAACATCTTAACATAAGTGTGAAAGCAAAACTCTGTACTAATGGCCTTTAAGCCAAGCAAGAGTTTGAAGACAGGCTCTTACCCTCTTCCTTGCATCAAACAGTAACTTGACATCAGAAGGATTCTCAGAGTTACTGCCCCCCCCATCACCCTAAGTACACGGGAGATTTTACTGGAAGTACAAAAATATATTTGCCCTAGTGTTGTTTTCAGATCACTGAAGCTGCACAGGTATTTAATAAATACTTCTGGAATTTCAGCTCAAACACATGGGTTTTGACAGTTATAGAACTGTAGAAGCCCAAAACAAAGTCTTGTCATGGAAAACAGCAGAAAATAACTAAAGCAAACTTGTATTGTGATTCTGTCTACATACGTAGTTACAACAATACAGATTTATATTTTAATGTGGAGAATCTTTGGAATAATAGGGAAATTTAGGTTAGAAGGGACCTAAGGAGGTCTGTAGTCCAACCTCCTGTCTCTGATCAGTTTACTCTGGGTTTTATCCATTCAGGTCCTGAAAAATCCCAAGGATGGAGGCTGGGCAGCTTCTTCTGACGTTCAACTGTCATCCTGGTGAAAAGATATCTCTTTAGATCAATTCTGAATTCTTGTTTCAATTTATGTCCATTGTCCCTTGCCCCTTCTACATGCACCACTGTGAACAGCCTAGTTTCATAGAATGGTTTGGGTTGGAAGGAACCTTAAAGATCATCTAGTTCCA
>VYZM01007103.1:4234-46006 GCA_013398915.1 Dromas ardeola | reverse complement strand
GTATAACTGGCCGATCAAAAGAGTACATGAACTCTTATGTTTTTAATAAGTAATATCTTGAAAGATAAAATATCATCAGAAGTCAAATCCAGTCAAGATGTACATACTGCTATAAAAATGTTCTTTTTCCAGTTTCATAGACCATCTTCCTCTCACATTGTCTTACCATTTTTTATCCCACCAAATATTCAGTAGATTGGTTTTTGTTTTCTTACCCATCACGTTCTTGATATCACATAACTTTTGAAACACCCAATCAGCTTGTACAGGTTGACTGTTCACAGAGCAGTCTTTGGTAATATATATATAATCTGTCATCCTCTAATATGGAAATATTAATAGGCTTTAAATATATAGGAAGCAAATAAGATATCTATGCTTCATTGGTGGTGGATGTGGTACTAATTTTATCAGTGCACAACAGAGCATAAGAGAGATAAAAATTGGGAAAAAAAGAAGTCAGGGTTTTGGAGGAAATGAGGGTAGAAAAGAGAAAAGGAAGACCAAAAAGAAAATTGATTTTAGAATAAGAAACAACACAAAACCAAACAAGCACAGAAGACATTAAAGATTATGCAAAATGAAATGATAGCTGCAAGAATTCACTTTGGGGGCTTATCATTTTGAACTGCTGCAAGCTGAGTGGATTTACAGAATAGAATAAGTATTTCAGTTGGAAGGTACCTACAATGATCATCTAGTCCAACTGGCTGACCAATTCAGCATTAATCAAAAGCTAAGCATGTTAGTAAGGGCATTGTCCAAATGCCTCTTAAACACTGGCAGGCATGGGGCATCAACCACCTCTCTAGGAAGCCTGTTCCAGTGTTTGACCACCCTCTCAGTAAAGTAATGTTTCCTAATGTCCAGTCTAAACCTCCCCTGATGTAGCTTTGAACTGTTCCCACGTGTCCTATCGCTGGGTACTGGAGAGAAGAGATCCACTTCCCCTGCTCAGGAAGCTGTAGGGAGCAATGAGGTCACCCCTCAGCTTCCTTGTCTCCAAACTAGACAAGCCCAAAGACCTTAGCTGCTCTTCATAGGACATTCTTTCCATCCCTTTCGCCAGCTTTGTTGCTCTCATCTGGATGCGTTCAAGGATCTTCACATCTTTCTTAACTTGCGGCGCCCTGGACTGGACACAGTACTCCAGGTGGGGCTGCATGCTGAATATAGCGGGATAACCACCTCTTTTGATCAGCCAGTTATACTGTGTTTGATGCACCCAGGATGTGATTTGCCCTCTTTGGATGCCAGGGCAAACAGCTGACACATATTGAGCCTTCTGTCAGCGAGCACACCCATTTATATGTGAACAGCATCTGTTCCATGTTCAGGTACTCCTTAAATGCAGTTTCATGGATTAGCAGCCAGTAAATGCTACAATGTGGGTTTTTTTAAAAACTAGAGATGGGCTAAGCTATGTCATATACTGCCAGATGGATATAAGTGAATGTTGCCATATGTCTCCAAATGGTCTGACCTGCTGTTTTTATTTTAAAAGGTGCATTTGTTTATAATGAAAAACAGAAAATAATTAGACTTTCTTTGGAAAGCAGGTTTTATTTTCTTCCATACGTGTTGTTGGAAAGGTGGCTCAGAACTTAATGCTATGAAAACCACTGCAAGTACTTTCTTTGAACGAACAGGACACTAGCATGTTAGTCGTACCGTTTTCTTTGCATGTTCCGTTAAACGTCCACCAGATGTCAGCACATACTTGCAGAATCGCCTAAATTGTGCCACAGAGGTGTGTCTAGCAAATCTGATCCTTCTGATAGTTAATACAGAAGTGCATATCACTGATGGTGCTGCCAAAAAAGTGACAAATAGTGCAAAGAAAATCCTTATACTTTATAAATTAGAGAAAAAAAATAGAATTTTAATTCTGTATTGTTCTATAACTAACATTTATTTGGCTACTAGGAGTTACAAGTGCTCTGAGTTTTTATTTGAGAAAACAGAAAATATGGGGCAGAGAACTGCACTGTAGAGTGTGGCCATTCAGATTCTTAAATATGAGAGATGAGGAAAAAATGAGAGATCTGGACTTCTTTAGTCTTAATAAAAGAAGGCTAAGCAGTAATGTTATTGCTGTCTTCGAATGTCTAAAAAGTTATTATAGTGTAGAAGGAGCCAGACTGTTCTCAGACAAACACAGCTGTAGGATGTAGGACAATGGATGCAAGTTGCAATAAGGAAAATTTTGATTTGACATCAGGAGNTTGAACGAACAGGACACTAGCATGTTAGTCGTACCGTTTTCTTTGCATGTTCCGTTAAACGTCCACCAGATGTCAGCACATACTTGCAGAATCGCCTAAATTGTGCCACAGAGGTGTGTCTAGCAAATCTGATCCTTCTGATAGTTAATACAGAAGTGCATATCACTGATGGTGCTGCCAAAAAAGTGACAAATAGTGCAAAGAAAATCCTTATACTTTATAAATTAGAGAAAAAAAATAGAATTTTAATTCTGTATTGTTCTATAACTAACATTTATTTGGCTACTAGGAGTTACAAGTGCTCTGAGTTTTTATTTGAGAAAACAGAAAATATGGGGCAGAGAACTGCACTGTAGAGTGTGGCCATTCAGATTCTTAAATATGAGAGATGAGGAAAAAATGAGAGATCTGGACTTCTTTAGTCTTAATAAAAGAAGGCTAAGCAGTAATGTTATTGCTGTCTTCGAATGTCTAAAAAGTTATTATAGTGTAGAAGGAGCCAGACTGTTCTCAGACAAACACAGCTGTAGGATGTAGGACAATGGATGCAAGTTGCAATAAGGAAAATTTTGATTTGACATCAGGAGAAAAAAACCCACCACCCACACATGAAAGTAATAGGACACTGGAACGGTGTCCCAAAAGCTTGTGTAATCTGCCTTCAGAGTTATTTCAAAATAGGCTCCAATCTGCTGGCAGATTTATTTTTTTTATAAAAAGATAGTTTATAAGAGTAAGCAAATAAGCCACTTGCCTATCACAGTCAGGTATTTCTTTCCTCCCAGGCAGTTGGGCTCTGCACTGAGATGCCTCCGTGTTTTTCTGTATTTTTTTGTATGAGGTATCTCCACATACAAAAATCAGTATAATGTAAATTCTTTTCAGTGACAGTTTCACTTTTGAAATGTAAACTTTTGGTTTTACTTCAATATAAAACTGACAACTTTGTTTTATCTCTTGACACAGTATTAAATAGGCCATGTAAGTCCAGTGATTTTTAACTATGACTTTAGTTAGGAAGTTGTTTCAGAACCTAGTTTGCCTTGTTTGAGAGTTTAAGAGTATACACTGAAACATCACCAAAAAAAAAAAATATCCTAAAGCACTATCTACCTTAAATAAACAGATATTTTCACTGAATGTAATGAGAACAATTAAAAAAAATATAATGAGATTTTAACAAGAATGACTCTGTGGATACTTAACAGTAATCAAACACATTTTGCCCTGAAAATCTGTGAAAGTATTACAGAATAATTTCATTCCCATCATTTTTTTTCTGCCAAGTTACTCTTAAAATTCTTCAGATATTCTGTATATATAATTAATTTTCCATAATTTCCCAAATTTTGGGATTGATGGATCCCTGTCTTCCTCAATATTTCTTAAAATACATCATGTAGAAATTAATATGAATTCTTTATCATGGCTATGAAAACAGTGGTGTGTGGCCCGAAAGGTTTGGCAACAACATTCCTATTGTTTTTGATTTGTCTTTTATTTATTTTTCCTGAATGAATATTTCATGCCATTCTTACAAAAATACTAATATTTTACCCATAAGATTAATCAATACCTTGTATGACCTAAACCCAGATGAAAGTTATCAGATACACAACTCTTAACTGAAATGTAAAAGAAACCTTATAGAAATTGCATTTTGTATATTATTTCTAAAATAATAATATAATCTGTTTGATTCATAGAAAGGATATACTGTTTTCTGATGGTGATCCCTGGAGGCACAAAGCAATCACCATAGAGGCCCTGAAGGGCTGCAGTATTGCCCACTACTGATTTTCTCCACAGAGGCCAAAAGCTGCTCAGTGTAGAAGTCAAAACGTTTAATATTGGCTGAGAACAGTGTGTTGTACTCCAGGGATGTATCGATTCAGTTTAACAGCTTTTGTTTGCAAGCCTTAGGCAAAAATACGAGGTGTGAGGATAGTGTCCCAACAAAACCAGAGCCTACTTCCCCACAGGAATGGGTCCCCACTGGTGTGGTATGAGATGACAACCATTTTATCTCATTTATCATGTTGTTCTGCTTCTTGGGTTTGCAGCTAGAGACAGTCTGCTGATTTTTTAGCAGTCAGAAGCAGCAGGCTTGGGTGTTCATTTTTTTCTGTTTTGGGGGGGAAGGGTGTATGTTTGTATGTTTGTTTGTTTGTTTGTTTTGTTTAGTTGGTTGGGGGGTTTTGATTTGTTTTTTTTTGCTTTTTTAACTACTCCACAGTTCTCACTGTTTTTATCATCAGGATAATTGAAATGCTGTATGATTAGTGTTCCAGCCATTTCACCATCTCTGCTTATCTTCATGAACGATTCATAGTCTACTTCCTTGTTTTACCCTGGAGATATAACAGTTTTTGTTTGAAACGTGTCTACAAAATCTGCCTATCTTTTACTTCAGTCCAGTTTGCCTTTACAGTTTCCAAGAGCATTATGCCACATAACGAGGCTTTTATTTCCTGTTTATTACTTTATAAATATCATTACATTCACAATTTATTTATTTTTGACCGAAAAGTGTCTCCATTGAAGAATTTTACAACATTTGCAAAGACAAACATCTAAACTATGAAGTACAGTTTAAGACCAAGGAATACTTACTGGTTTTCAGGGAAACCTTGTACTGCATAGGTACAACCTATGTGTGTTTACCAGTAACTAAAAATAACCACGTGCATTTCTTAGCACCTATGTGAAATGAATTAGACAATAAAATAGACAGTCCAATCAAAATATTAAAATTTGATTAATTCATTGTGTGAGTAATATAGATAAGTCAAAGAGAAATGGACATACCCTGTTGTTATGTTAGATTGCAACCCGAAGACTTTCAGGGCAATGTAATGCTAACTCTCAGTTTTCTTTTCTATAAGGAAAATAAAATGTGTATGCATTCCTAAGTAAGACTATGAAGCATTTTTTACTGGCATGGAATTTAATGTCATGTAGTGTAAAAATGAAACATATGAATGCTTTCTGACTGTTGAAACTGGTGACTCGGCTAATACAATATTTTGATGTAAGAAAGCAAAAGGCAAGTTAGGAAAGCAGGAAGACTGATGCTTAGAAGACAATGCAGGAGGCTTAGTGACCGTCAAGCTTACATGAAGTTGAAAGACAACATTTACACAAATATATGCAAAAACAGGAGTGCAGCACAGGTCAAGACAGTATATTTTTTTCTCATGGAATTTACAAGGGCTTTCTCTGGGGTTCCAACAGTCACCGCATTTCATTTCTGAAGTTAACAGGATGACAGGTAATATAACTTATTATCCACTAAGAGAAAAAAAACAAACCAAACCAAACCAAAATAAAATCAGTTACTATGTGCTAGATGCACCAGAAAGCTGGGAGGAGTTGGTAACGTTATTCATTGACTCCTCTTATCCAGATCTCCATAGATTTGATCTCCATAGACTCACTAAAGAAGTTTCTTCTGTTTTGAAAGGTTCCACCCAGAGAATATCTTGTAAAAAAAGCTCTGAAGTTCGTCATTAGTATTGTATCACTAGAAGTGTGATTCCAGTAAACTTATCAGGATTGACTATTGCTTCTGAATAGCAGGGCTTTTTGTTAAAATGCTGTTACAGTACAAATAACAGCAAATGACACCTGTGTATGTTATTATGTCTACAGGCTGATGGCAGTAATAATGCCAGATATTCAGGACTTTAAAAATATTTAGTTACAAAAAAAATTGATAGAAACACAAATTGTATTTAACTGCTTATTTAGCTCTATCTTACAAAATATATTTGACAGTTTTTTATTGTGAAGAGGAGATTCAGAAATTGTCAATGTTTCCAAACAGCTACTCAGAGCAATTAAAGTTTTTTTTGTAATGGTCATGCTTAGATCTTTTGTTCTTTTTACTAGAAGTTTCAGACACATATTTCTAAAATCTCTTTTATACCTTCTAGTCAGTGGTCTGCAGTGTAAAGACTCTTGTCTTACTCTTTGGCTGATGCTTCCCTGAGCTTAAAGCCTTGTGTTCTCAATGCAGCACTGAAATAGAAGATTTTACACACGCCGGACTTTGCCATTCATGGGAAATAATAAATGTTTTCAAATATTCCAAAGTCTATGTTATAGAATGGATCAAAGTTCCATCTTGTTTAATTCCTTTTTTATCAACTAAGTATCTGACCAAGAATCAGTGAATATTATTTTTTAATACATTCAGTTCCTTGACTGTGCAGTAATCCTCTGTCAACAAGGATTTTTCCACAATGATCCTTTCTCAGTCCACAGAAGTGCCCTAAAAATTTTTAAGGGGTCATTTGATATCAGTCACTTGTAATCAATGTGTTTTTTGACTATGCATGTTTACACAAGATACTGCACGGAGGCTCATACCGGGAAATATTCAATATATTTATGATGTTTATTTTGAATGTTCAAATATAAAAATTTCCTTTTTTTTTTTTTCTTCCCCAAGCAAGTTCTGCCTAACATAACTACATACTTCTGTCAAGCTGTCTCAAAGCAGGTATCAAATGAGGTCAGTTCCATTGTCTCTATTTCACAGGTGGGAAAAATAGGCATATAAAACAAACTTACTTTCAGTGACAAGTTGTCGCAGTGTAGCTTGAGGCCAAAAGTAAGTCCATAACTGAATGATGACAAAACTTCTACACATCTATTTACCTGCATCACTCAAATAAACCTTGCAGGCAACACAAATGATCGGAGTCCACCATAATAATACAGCGTAACTATTTCTATACATGGGCAAAACCAGCAGACAGGCTCAAAGCTTGTATGATGTTCCACTTCTATCGATTTAATCTTGTTTTCTACTCAGACTAGGAGATGCTTCTTTGTGTAACAGTAATATCGTATAAACCAAAGTTATTTCCCTTTCATCTTGCAATTATCTAAAAGAAGGGAATATTCTGGGGGGTTAAACAAAGTGAAATACAGCTTTTCAGTCTTCCCTAGGTTTGAAAACACTTTCATTTCTCATTTCCTATTGTATGTCCTCACATCTAGCATTATATTGATGTTTTATTTCCTCCTTTAATTATTTTTCTCTTTCTGTTTTATTCCCAGGCAAAGTTACTAGGTCCACATTAGAATTTACAAGAGCACTGAAGGATCTGGCAGGTTTGACAGCATGAACACAGGACTATAGCACTTCACAGATTATTATTTTTTTTTAAATTAACTGTGTGTGACCAATACCTTTGAAATTTGTGCCTATGCATTGTGCACTTTTAGTCACACTTCTCCCTTTGTCTACCAAATCTTTATCAAAAGCATAATGGAAGATCCTTGAATTACATATCTAAATTAAGGATATTCATTATTACCAGATGTGTGTTAATATTTCATGTTAAACATGCCCCCAAGTTTTAAAAATGCCAAGCACAAGGGAACTATTTGATTGTGGTCAGTCTCGTCTCTTTGTCTTCCATTCTCCTGAATTCTTAAGTAAGAATTATATGTGACACCTTAAAAAATTAGTTCAAATCTTGACATTTTGGGTTCAGCTTAATATGCAAATATATATACATATCTCAGAATTCTCTCATAAGCTCCATATGCACTATGCATTTCCCTTCTGCAGATTAAAAGATTAGCCAAAGTGTTTCGCAGAAGTATAATGCAGAAAATGCTTCTTCCATTTAGAATTCCCTTTTGTCCACATTTTTATGGAAGAAATTTAATAACTTTTTCATGAAAAAACCCCGCTAACTGTATTGTGTGACTCAGAATGAAGACCACCTTCTGTGTGATGCAAAAGTACTTGCTGTAGTACAAAAGAAATTAAACTAAGTTCCAGGCAAACCTAAATCTTTACATATTCTTGAGGGTTCACACTGTCTAGAAGAAATTATTTCAGTCTGGTTGCTTCCTGTGTTTTAAATACCTCAAGACGGTAGGTAAGGCACATTTTGGCAGTACACAGTGAGCATTGTTGCAGGACAAAAGCATGGCAGTTTCCTGGCACTGCCTGTGATTCTTTTTGTGGTTTTTGGTGTTTTTTTGTTTGCTTTTTTTTTTTTTTTGACGAGTTTTGCACAATCAGTTTTCAAACCTTAAGTCAGGGTTAGCCAAGAATTCAGCTTGGGCTTCCCTTAACCCTGCCTGTGAAACGGAGAGTTGAAAGCTGAGTATCCATAACTTCAAAAACTGCAGAATTAATTAGATGGACCTGTGTAATGGGATGGATTGAAGGTGGGAGTGAGAGATTATGCTTACTCTTGGGACAGTATGGGGGAAAAATTGTATTGTTTCACAATACATCATTCCCATTAGTATTCCAGCTGTATAACAGCACAATAACTGGAGTATTTGCTTACAAAACAAAATATCTGGTTCCAGATCCTCCAATAGGAGGCTATTACAAAGAGCAAGACTATTTGTAATAACAACCAAAGTAAAGGTCTTCCCAAACACCATTATGTCCTCCAAAGCATCCCTGCGTTGTTCTGTTTGCTCTATTTTTCTTCAGGCTATATAATAGCAAGTATTAATCAAAAACTTGTAATCATTAAGCAGAGGGGAAAAGAGTGTGAGGTCTCTCTTACTGATGCTAGCAACAGCCTAATGCTAAAACTGAAAGAGAGCTACCTATATGTTTAGCTAACTTCACCTGTGGGAGTTCTGACTGTTTATGAAACCAAGTAACAATGTCCACGCTACCGGTCCTCACACTTTTACTCACTGTATAACTGGTTGGCTGACACTTCTTTTTCATTCTTCATCTTCACTAAAGAATCAGAATGGTTTTCACTTAAATTTTCATTTAACAAATCTTCTACTCCTTCAGACCTCTACAAATATTTGTTTGATGCTGTGTAACAAGCAAAAGCTAATGAGAAATGAAACAGTAAAAGAAATAGCAATCACTTTGCAATGAATCACACCAAAACCTTATGAACACAGTTTTAGTTTATGCAAACAATTCTGAGCAATTCTGTTGAGACAAATCTAAAGATACTGAGTTCCAATCATTTCATTACCAGATAAGTGTAAACAGTTCGGAAGATAAGTGCATGAGGTTGGAGAGATCACTTACAGACAAATTATTTCAAAGTTAAATATATATCTGGGTTAAATGAGAAACAGCATTTTAGCATATCAAGTGAGAAGACAGTGGCTATTAAGATAATAATAATAAAAAAAACTCCTTTCAGTGATTTATAGAAACAACAGGTGTTAGACTGAACTTCATAAATACTTCCTTGCAATAAACTCTCACAGCCAATATAGTCTCCTGTGGGAAATGAAGAGAGTTATTTCTCTTGAACATTTAAAACTAAATCAGGCAAAACTCTGTTGAAAACATGACAAGGAGCAATTATGAATCACCAGACTGATGAGCCATATGACATAATACATCTTTTTCCCTAGTTAAATTATATGATTCTGTTACTTAAATTATGTTCTTCCTCATTTATAAGCAGAAATCTTCCTTGCAATGAGTGCTTTGCTCACAATGAAGATGCCAATCATTTTTGTCTGAAATGGCAGCTTTTCTCATGAAGGCAGACTCTTTCATTTATGTGTTTGGGCTTCACTGTAAATGTTTTTTATCAGTCTATTCATTTTGCAAGGCTCAGCAGACATGAATTCACAATGCTGCATCATCCATGTATTCAATAGCAGTCACTGTTAAGCATACAGTTTGACAATCGTACCTGCAATGAAAGCAAAACATTAAAGGTTAATCCATTTAAATGAGAATTAAAAAATAAACCTTTCTCTTTTTTTGCCCTTTTAAAGATTTTACTAAGTTGTGAAACAGTATTAGCTATTTATATAATTTGGTGATAACACTAAGTCATACAAGCAAAACTTTCATAGCAGCAATCTTTTTTTTGTTGTTGTTGTTCTCACAAAATCTTTATAGTAAACTATTAATTATTAACTTAATGGAAGATAAAGTCTTGAGTAAAACAGCAACAGACCTTCAGAAACTTTCAATAAATTGAGAACAACAGATCAGTGCTTGTTCACTCGAGCCAAAGACTGAGGCCAATTTTTTTGACCCTTCACTTCATAGATAACTTCTAAAATATTAAGTCAGCTAAATAAATTAAATCTTTCTGGATAAGAATTAATCTTTCATGACCTTAAATATTTTCAGCACATATTCTACATTTAAATCAGTTTCTCTTTGCTTCCTTTAGAATTACTGAGTAGGAGGAGCCATTTTGGTATGTGATTAATCTAATCTACTTTAGGATCGAAGCGATGATACTTAGCTCTTTTGACTATAAAAACAAATAAGGTAATAAATTCAGGTGTAAAAGTTTATATTGAAAGTTCCTGGTAAAAGTTTATATTGAAAGTTCCTGAAATTAAGTGAGAAACAAGAAAAGAAATGGTCAGGTGTAACAATGTTCTTGTCATGTCATTTCATAAATCTGGAAAATATGTATCAGGAGTCTAGACTTAGAATGTTAAATTCACAGATGGGAAGGGACATCAGGAGGTCCCTAGTCCAACCTCCTGCCCACTGCAGGTCTTCTGTGAGATCAGACCTTGTTGCTCAGGACTTCATCCAGTCAGATGTAAAAATCCTCCAAGGCTGGATACCACATATTGTCTCTGGGCAACCTATTTCACTGCCTGACTGTCCTCATGGGGAAAAAAATTCTCCTTATATCTGGTGTGAGCCTCTCTGATTTAAATTTATACCCTTTGTAACTCATCCTCTTGCCTTACACCGTTGTGAAGATTCTGGCTCCGTCTCCTCAGTAGCTTCCCTATAGGTAATGGGTGGCTGCTGTTAGGTCTCTTCTCTGAGTTGAACCAAGTCCCCTCCCTCAGATTCTTCTCACAGGGCAAGTACTCCAGCCCTGACCATCCTGGTCTCCCCCTGCTGAACTTGCTCCACTTTGCCAATGTCTTTCCTGTAGTGGGGGGCCCAAAACTAGCTCCAGTGTTCTAGATGTGGTCCAATGAGTGCTGACTAGCGGATTAATCCCTTCCTTTAATCTTCTGCTTGTGCTCCTGTTAATACAGCCCTGGATGCTGTTGGCCACCTGTGCTGCCAGACCCCACTGCTGGCTAATATTTGTCTCGCTCTCCCCCAAGATCCCAAAAGCCTTTTCCACAGAATAGCTCCCCAGACAGTCTTTCCCCACGCTGTATTGCTGCCAGGGGATCTTCTTTCCCAGGGGCAGGACTTTGCTTTTGTCCTTGTTGAATTTCATCCATCTATACTGTAGCATCTTAACTTAGATAGAAAAATACTGTGGGACACTGTTGAAAGTCTTGCTTTTCAAGTGACATCTGCTTCTCTCTCCTGATCTACAATTCCAGTCATTTTGTCGTATAAGACAATCAGGTCAGACTTATCCTTGGCAAATCCATACAAATTGTTCCCAGTCATTTTCTTCATGTGCCCCAAAGTGTGTTTGAAGAGGATCTGCTCCATGATTCTTCCAGGTAACAAAGTGAGGTTACAAAGGAGGGAGTAAGAATAAGCAGGAAAACGGAAATTCCTTCTGTACAGTTCATATGGATTGAAGTTCACCTCTGTGCGGAACATACAGGTTTATCTAACCTGGCTTTAGATAGCTCTAGCTAAAATATCTCACATCTAAGTCTGATCTAGTAACCTTTACAGACAAGCCCTAGAAATAGAAACTCCAGATAATTATTTTCTCTGTGATGCCTTAGAATGAGATGAACTGCCCTCCAGAGGTTTCTGTTGCTCTCCATTGAATATAAAAGGACCCTATGTTGTCTGTCCCATCTGGGGCGGGATTTGGCACATAAATTGTCAAATGTATGGTCAATGAAAATTTTAGAAATCAGTATGGCTGTCCTCAAATAGAGGTATATTGACATTTAAGATGCCCTAGGGTATATGAGATATTCATTACCACCTGTAATGCAGGATTCAGTGGAGTTTTTTTTGTATTTGTATCCTTCTCAAGTGGCAGTTGAAAGCCAGACAGAATACTCCAAGATATCTCAAATAACACTAAATAACTAAGTGAGGAAACCGAAATGAGCCACTAATCAACAGTTAAGGGGTTCAGAGAGCCATTAACTTAATCTAATTTGGAGAATCCTATATGCAGACACTGACATTTAAGTTTCTAAAATCTGAAGCTGCATCTGACCCTTAACTTTCTCAAGCAGGTGTATCTCAACTACAGATTCCCTCAGGTCCATTTATATCAGCCTTCAACTCTTCTGACCATGACTTATCATTGAAGATAATAGACAACATAAAATGTTCATCTTGAGATAAAGTTCTTCCCCTTACTTCTCCTTCATGTAAAGGACCAAACTGGGACTTATCTCGATCCACTGCATGGGGAAAACCATCATTATTGGAAATTCAAAAAAGGAAGGTGTCATATCTCTAATGGCATGCTCATTTTATAACAGAGTATACAATTATAAAGGTATTTTTTGCCAAATCCTACTTTTATTTGAGCTTATGAATCCACATTGACTTCAATGGTCAGTGTAAAAGTGCAAATGTGAATGTAAATAACAGTAGTTCCCACATTTATGGTACTAATATAAACTGCAGTGCTCTATGAAAACTTAAATTGGAAAAGCGCACTCATTCCATACGAACAGCTTGTAACTAAGTGTGAATGTGAAACATTGTTTTGAAAAATAAATATTTTATTATCTAAAATAAAAGAAAGCAAATAAATTCTTTAGCAGAAGATAAGATTCAATTAGAACTGTTTTTTATAATAATCTTTAAAATAAATAGCACTAGTGATATTACAGTCAAAGAAAAGCACTTCAAACAGGATCTGTTAAAATCTGTTACATTTGTTTATATATGTTAAAAATAAGATTGTTGCTATCATAGAATAATTAATAATAATAATGAGACCAAAAGGGTGAAACATGAGGGAGTGAATCACTTGAGGTCCTTCATTTTACAAAGTGCTCACATATTGAGAACCCAACACCTTCCTGGATAGCTAGATTTACAATCCACATCTGTTCATTAAATAAAATGTTCCAGGGTCTGTTCTCCATGTTTGAGGGCAAACGGCACAGGGTGGCTCAAATCTATACATTAAACTCTCTTCCCCATACTTCTCATATTACCTCTTGGTAGTAGTGCCAGACCTCTGTTGACCCCTAAATTGAGTTGAAGCATCATCTGTGAGAGTGATAGCTGGCAAGGAAGACGTATGCAATGCTGAAGATAAGCAGCATGGATGACTTTAAGTCTGTTCTCAAGCCCATTCCATGACACTCTTTAGTTTATGAGTATAAATATAACTTCTCAGCACTCGGAGATTCCAGTGCATTGATTTGGAGAAAAGAATATCAGTAGAACAGAATCAAGAATAATATTTACAATTCACATAAAATTTCTACATCTGGGAGGTTTGTTCTGATTCAGAATGAAAAAATAATTTTTGTAACAATCTTCCCCACAAGAGAAAAGTTGCTGTCTGTGCTGCTTTCAGGAACATTGCACAGACATTCACTACAAAAAAGTTTGTCTGGATCAAGTTTCAACATTGGAGTTTAAAGACATGCTTCAGTATTCATTCTAGCAGAAGGACCATTATACATTTATATCCTATAGAGTACTGAATTTTAGGTCAGTTACTAGAACTGCTCCTTGAACTTTACAGGGATTCCAAACTGTTTGAAGTTGTAGATTTCACATCTTCATCTCATTTTAAAGTCACTTGATGATAGTGTGTTTTTATAGATACTCAGTCAAAGATGGTGAGCTACAGAGCATTGAAACATTTCTGGCAGAGAAAAAAATATATCTGTTGATGGACAGTTTGATATTGCAGCATGCTGTGGCAGAAAACAATCTAACTCAGCATACTTGTAGAATCTCATCTTGGTTCAAGGTGCAACTCTGAACCTCATCAAGTCAATGCAATAAACAGTCACCACTTTTAATGCTCAAGGGCTGTGTATATTTTGTACTAGCAAGTAATTGATCATTTTCTGAAGTCTCTCAGTTTGTGTTGACATTTTTTTGTCCTTGTTCTCAGAATCATATATGCTGCAGTCAGGAATGTTGTTCACATTGTCCTTCATGAATGTCAGATTACCTCTGTAGCAGAACTATTTGTCTTTCCTCTTAAATATGACAGGAGAGTGGAGACTAGATCACACAAGGAACTAATCCAATAGGTTTATGTATAGAACCAGAAAAGTCTCAAGCACTCCTCCAGTTGTCTTCTTAATTGCAGTAGCACTAATATTCTCACATGTCCTCCCAGAACATTTCTCTGTATGCAGTGCACATATTTGGTAGGTGAAAACGCAAATACTTTATCTGGAACAAACCTTTTCATTATCTTGCATACATTATAAAGAAAGAATAACTCTCCATGAAACGTGTCTCAGGCCCAAGAAAGATCCTGGGAGGTCCAGTGAGGACCCAGAATTTTGTAGCAGTTTACATTTGGTTACCAGAGAACTGGGCAGCAACTTAAGTCTTTGACAATCAGGTAGAGCTGCTGATGCATTCAAGTGTAGACCCAAGCAATGCTGCTCAAAATCTAACCAAAGAAACCAGAAAGAATTTTCTCTTTAGTTTTGTTTTTTTAAATAATGCTTTTACACATAATGTAAATTGTGGAGTAGTTAAGAACTATTTGTCACACGCAAAATGTATGGCAGAAGGTAGTAGGATTAAAAGGGCTATACAATACAGACATAGCCAATAAGTTCCTGAGTACTTATCACACTACTAGAGCATGTGAGCACTTTTCTTTTCTTTTTCTTTTTCTTTTTTTTCTCTAAGATTAGCAAAAAATTATTTGGCGACATATTTTCAAGTTTATTGAAGGCAGCAGAATCAATAAATCATAGGACATACTGAACAGAGATTTATGGATCAACATTGCTTGGGCTATGGTGGCCTAGAAAGTGTGCTGATATGACTGATGTGGAAGGAAACTTGTTACCAGAACAGTATCAATCTTTATGAATTTACTTCAACATTATGCAATATATTAAATTATTCTGAATCTTACCTTGAGTAAGCCTGAGTCACATTTCATATCTATGAGAAACAGTATGGAACACAGTTCTCCTATATTTCAGATATTTCTGAAGGAGTTAGTGAGGATGTTGGATAGAGCCCTTAACACAGGACTTGAAGAAAACAAGGTAGCATAGGGTGAAATATAAAATTGTTCTCAAATGACTAGTAAAAAGACTAGAGACAAATTTCCAGGAATAGATGGAAAGCTTCACAGTAGAAGAAATTCCCCAATGAAATCCCATGAGGATGTCTGTGTGCATCCTTGCATCTAGCCCCCTTGCTAAATATGGACACATATGGCAAAATATGTGAATTTTGTCATTTATGACCTTGAAAAGGGACATAAATGACAAAATTCACATATTTTGCCAAACGGTAAAGAGCTACTGAAGAGTCTTATACTATTGATTCATCAGAAAATAAAATGGAGACAACATTTTGTGAGGATAATTCCAAAGCAGTTCGTATTGAAAAATGCAATCCTATTTTCCTAAACACACAGTGAGGAGTCCTGAATAGGCTTTTGCCACTGAAAAATTACTTTTTCAAGGTAAATAAAAATGATTTTATGAATATGTCATCTCTATGTTCAAGGTTGACAAAACATAAAAACAAACAAAGGAAACAGAATGTTTGGAAAAGAATGACAAACATGGTAGAATAAATATTGTCATGCTACTGTGTGAATTATATATCTAGGTTGGTGTGTACTATAGTGTATGCAGGTCTGATCCCCCATCTCAAGTGGGATCCAGAAGATATGAAAAAATTATAAAAACTAGCAAAGATGACAACAGGTTTGAAATGGCTTACGTGAAAACAACAATTAAACAGAGTAGAACTCTTAACCCTAAGCAGAGATAACAAGTGTAGTATTCATAAAAGCCTAAACAAGATGTTGCCATTCATTTTGAGGATAAAAAAAAAATAATTAGTTTTTATTCTTACTGACATACATTACCTTTTTTGCTGCAAAATAACGATATCCTCAACTTTTATTTTTAAGTGAGTAGAACAAAAATCCCCTATTATAAATACTATATTTCCTGATATTTTGGGGGGATTTATTTTTTTGCAATATAGTACAGCACAGTCACACTAAACATTTTTGTTGTTTTTATGAAATTGCTTTCTTAGGGAAAAAATATTGTCAGATACACTGCTGTACTGTCTGGTATAGTGATGTACTTATTTACTACATAAAACTGTTAAGAATTAATTTGATATCATTTCCTTATTAAGCATCAATGGCCCTTTCAACTTTCAAAGAAGCTTTATGTTTTTCTTACATCACAAAAAGCAAGGTTTGCTTTGTCAGTTCACTGACTATTCATCCCTAAAAAAGGTTTTAATAACAACTTGCTTAAAATGAGAGGCCAAAAATCCTTGTATTTCTGTTTTGTATAAAATACGTTTCAAATTACAATCTTATATGACTGTGCCATGTGTTTGTGGTTTTTTTTTGCTTTAAATAAATAGCACATCCAATATAACAAGTATTTATTAAATTAAAGTTTAATTTAACTTAAAGTAATACAGTTTGTAAAACTGTAAAGAATTGACCATGAGATTCAGTCTCAGTGTATAAAAAGCCAAGCACTATTTTTTCAGGGGTGGGCAGAGTGTCTGGAAGTGCTAGCAAAATCAGATACAATAGGCTTAGACACCAGTGGCATTAAGTACCAAAGAAATCAGAAAGAAAAGCATACAAACCTAGGGCAAAAGATACAAAACGTGACAGATATTTTTGTCTTGAGATCCTGCACCCCAAAGCTCTGAGTCACTTCAGACAGAATCAAAAGTTCTATAAACGTAGATTTCAGATGACATTTTAGAGATGTGTATAACGGATTTGAAGTAAAAGAGAGATAGAGCCTTTTGTCTTGAAATGTCTTCTAATCTGGTGAATTTGTACGCACTTCTGAGCTTCCATGCTTGGGAAAAGCTTAATCGTGACATTATGACAGGCTGAGATTTAGGAACTACCTCCTTATGCAAACTTAATTTGTGTGGGGAAAAGACCCAAAAGTGAAGGCTGGAAAGAGAGATATACATTACTAATGTCAGATGCTTTATCTGGACAACTGAAAGACCTCAACCTCAAAGTAGTTTATGATATACATCCATTCTCAAGCTTATTCAAAATACAAATTTTGTAAAGGAAAGTGGATTTTCTGTATCACTAAATATTTTTTCTTCTAAGTCTGTTGACTTACTAATCACTTGGACTGTTCTTTTGAAGATAATTTTACTGCTTAAGGATTTTCTTTGCTTGTGCAAACACTTTGAGCTAACTGTGTGTCAGACAGTCTAGCTGTGGCAAGCTCAGCTGCACAGCTAGGAAAATCAAGCAACACAGAATGACTAAATGCGTTACAGACTATTTCAAAATTGTCTTTCATGCAAACTCAAGCATGTTGCACCTTACATACACTTTCTTTCAAATTTCCATCAGATGAGATGCACCACTGACACAGATACTTCAGTGAGAACACAGAAAATTTGAGGGGCATAAGAGAGTTGCTTTCTGACCCCACACTATAAGGACTGTAAGTGTCTCCCATTAAAATTTCCTCTGAAGTTGTTCTCATGCTGAAAACATAAAAAGAAATCTACTGTATTTTTTGCTGTTGGAAGTACATTTGGAAGTTATAATGACTCATTATTCTCCACTTGCAAAAAAGCTTGGCTTGAGTTCACAAAGCTTTTATCTATGTGTCTTTTACATAGAGCTCATTATTCAAACAAAATGCAAAAAAAAGGTAGCACAAAATAATTTCCCTCTTTGGGAAAAAGGGAGTAGGACTTGAATTTAGAAAGAGAGACTGTATTTCTTTTTTAGATTGGTAACAAATTGACTGTTTTATCATGGACGTTTTTTCTTTTGATTCCGTTAAAAGACCATTAACAGAAATGGTAGTACAAAGCATACTTCAGAAGTTATCTAAATAATAATAACAAAAAATTCTGATAGAATTAATTCATATTTGACTTGTTTGACAAAGGCAAAATATGTGGAAGCTGATTTGATAGAGACATTCGTTATTAAGTGTTCTGCTAATAATGACAGATCTGTATCTTTGTGTTCTTGCTATAATTATTTTTGACAACTTTTAATATCTTTTTCACTTCCTTTTGAAACTAGACTCTTAAACAGCTCACTGAAGAAAGGAGCTCTGCTAGACCGTGCTATCACAACAAGAAATATTACTGTGCTTATTTGTTATACACTGAAATGCAAACCAAGAAATGATTATAGCTTGTAGCTTTCTGTATGGTTATACTAAATAAAACCAGGAGTAACAGAATGATCTTTTGATTATTTGGTTATTTAAAAGCATACCTGCATGTTGTCTGGAAATTTCAAATTGTTTTAGTTTCCAAGTTCTGATTTTGATTCTTTCAAAACTACGCAAAATCATACTATGAGATGAAGAATTCAACTTAACCTACAAAAGCCTTTAATTCACATCTCTCTCTCTCTCTCTCAATCTTTTTTTCCTTTCACTTTCTAGTTATTCAAGACTATTGATATTTGGAAGTACATAAGACTGTGCTGACACAGTGCAAAAGGGCTTATCCTTTCTCAAGCAATAACATAAATTGTTCAAGTAATTACTAGACAAAAAGAGCTAGTGTTATCACCTAGTATTTATATATTTCTAGAAAACCAAGAAAAGTCTGGGAAAGCAATTAAATCATTTAACAGTAAAATTTAATGTACTGCTTTGTCATTCTTTACAATGAATCTATTCCCCATAAAACTTCAAATTCTGATGGCTTTACAGGTTCTTCAATGGTATCTTTACAGAAGAAGCTGTACCTAAGGTTCACTAACAGATGCTTTTCGGTAGCGCTTTGAATAATTAATGAGAAATGCATGAACCTTTCTCAAATATAGTAGAATAGTTCAGAAGACAGTCCATGTCTTCATAATTAATGGCATGGTAGATAAAACCGTGGTCCTCCAGACAGATAATGTCAAATTTCTTGTGTCTGCATTCGTCAATTAAGGTCCACCAGGGTGTACTGGCCACATTTAACTTCAAAGAACTTTCCCAGAGACTTTCTGTACCCTCAGCAACAGTCATAGCTTCTTTAGCACTTTTTCAGTTAAGAACAACTGAAGAAATATGAGGATTATATCATAACTCACTAGGATAATATTCTCTTTCCAAAGATACACATTACGTGCCCTGAAGTGACATTTGACAGCATGTAATGGTTCATAAGGTACAAAGATTGCTAACCTGTAGGGTAAAGGCAATAAACTGGGGCTAATTTACCCATATTGTTTATATGGGGAGTGTCTGTAGAGTGAACTTTTGTGAGAATGGCAATTGTGTTGTCTCTCAAAGGTAATGTCTTGCTTTAGTCCAAAGGAGAGCTTTGGTGTAAATAAGCATACACTGCAGCTGACCTGGAGATAAGGGCTCAGGAACAGACTGTAGATTCATGTTATCTCATGGTATAGACACACCTAGAATATCTCAAATTACTTTTATGAGATATTCCAGTACTAAGAAATATAGGAATGCTATCAGTTTCCCTCAATCACTATGAAATAATATATAATTTCAGTTAAATTATTTGGAAAATTATTATTTTTAGTACAGTATATTATCCTGTACTTTTCCAATCTTTAAGGTTCACTTTACAGGAGGATGGTTTCAAAGTATCCGGAGACTAATTGGTGGGTTTAATAATTTATGTCTGAAAATATTTAAATTTCTGAGATTAATACTGAGCATCACAGAAAGCAAAATTGCTATCCTAATTTCAGCATTGTGTTAAGAAAACTCAGGAAAAAAAAATGCTACTGTATATAATGAAATTATATTTTGGTTTTTAAGTGTTATGTGAAACGTTATGGGCAAGCTTTCACACTGCAAGTTTAGACATTATTTAGTGGTTTTATTATGTCACTATTTCCCTTCTGTTTGCTTAAATAAACAGCCATAAGGAATTTCAACAAGATTCATCATTACCACCTTCATCTAGCAAAGTCAAATTATTATTCACAACAGCAGGAGGTGTAGAGCAAGAAAACTTCTGAAGGTTCTCCTTAAAAGATGACAAACATTCAACAGTTCAGCATGCCTTTCAGTCACCTGATCAATTACAGTGCCAGTAACATTACTAAATGTATTTTGAAAATAGACGAATAGGTACCTCAGAAAAACATGGCAGAAAACGTAGTGTTTGAATCGAGTCTGGTTTTCTCTCCAGTTTAAAAACCATACCTCAAACTGTAAAATGTGAAAATTATAATGCCATTTTTTTGAATTTTAGATCAGCCTGCCTATTGTAGATAACACCTGCAAAAGTGGCACAGGACATAAGAAACACCCAATACAGCCTTCAGAATGATTGGAAGTTATACATCAATATTTGCTTGTCTAGCTCTTTTGTGTACAATTTTTGACATGACAAGAACTTCAGATAAGGACTGTGAGTTATCGTGTATGTTAAATCATAGGAAAGTGTTAGGTTGTAACAGTAGGCTTATACAAACTGTATTGAAAAGGGAAGTGTAAAATACATGAAAAATATGATTCATTCAACCTTTCCTGTGCAACCCTGAGATCATTCTGGCTTTTCATATCATATGCTTAGACTATGGCTTCAAGCATATATTTACATGCAATGTGCCAAATGTTGTTTTTCGTGGTTTGTTTGTTTGTTGTTTTTTTTTTCTCCTAAGCACCGTAGTGTAATGGATAGTGTGAAATGACTTTCAGTGATGGATGAAAAAAAGGAGTTGAAACTTAAAATGCTCTGGAGCTCTTAACTGTGCTGTTTGACACCTGCAGCTCCTCATGATTTTCAGATCAGCAGGGAGGCTCTCAGAGATGTAAGGAACTTCAATGCTTCCCATTTTGGAGTGACAAAAGAGTCAAGTTGAACAGATATTGCCTCTGTATATCTAATAGACTTGGCAGAAGTACCGCTTACTTATAACCTGGTGACAGATTTTCTCTGCCTCCCCAAGCTGGAGTAAGCACTTCTGAAGGACCGATAACCTATTCCCCTGAAAGACTGTCATCTCTGTCTTCGCTACTTTATGGTTAAAAATGGCAATCTATAAATCTCTAAAGGAAGCCTTTCTAAAGTTAATTTGTTGAAATAAACTCTTAAATTTTTTTGGGATATTAATAATTATCCCTATGCAATATTCACTATAGCTACATCTGTACTGATAAATACAGTGAACCCAGGGGGCACACCCTCCCCTCAGTGTCTGCTAGAGGAGAATGCTTTCCAGACACATTTCTCAGGTTTAATCCCTAAAGTCAGATGGTCAAACTACAGAACATGTGGTCCTGAGTCCTCTCAGCCCTCATGGCATTCCTGGGACCCTAAGGCGTAACCTCTTCAGTTAAAAATGTCTGAAATAACGTAGCACATTTCCTCCCTCCCTCCCTGCCTTCCTAGTTTCCTTCCTCACTGCTTATCTGCTTGTCTTTCTGTCCATTTCTTTCCTTCGATCTTTCTTGCTCCTTCCATCTGTTTTCCTGTCCATCTTTCTCTCTTGTCTTTCTTGTCTTTCGTTATCTGCCTGATGTCTGTGTCTCTTTCTTCCTTTCTTCCGTTCTTCCTTTCTTCCTTTATTCCTTTTCTTCTGTCTTCGGGTCTTCCTTCCCTTTTTTCTGCACAGCACTACTGCCTGAGAGGTAAAGAATGTGTTTAGTGTCCCGGGGCAGTTCTTATATTTAAGTCCATTTGTTTCTTTTCTTAATGACTGTCCATAATGTATTTCTAGGAAGTTGTGGGTAATATTGGAGAGGGGAAAGACCCCACACCAGGTTGAACTTTTTGGTTACAGATTTTAGAGGATAATTTTTGGTGTGAAACATGCCCTCAAAATCATCATCTTGGGATTTTTTTTGCCTGGAATTAGTTAGTTCACTACAAAAGAGACACCTTAAGCAAACTAGCATGGATGCAGTATGAATGTTGGGTTGACATTGACCTGAAAGAGAATTACAATCAAGTAACTTGATGGTGAATATGTGTCTAAAGTCATTCCACACTAGTTCCCTGTCAGCAGAGTATGATGTTATCAGGTGGGGCACACTATCACTCTGCAAATATAGTTTTCCTTTACATGGAACCTGGAACATGGGAAAAGACAAATGGATAATGAAGATGTGGAGTCAGGACACTAGCAGGGAGTGGCAACACTTAATCCCAGACTCCAGGAAGTTTTATGCTTGTTTGGGTTTTTGTACTTCAAGATAAGCTTAATGCACAAAATAGGTTTACAAAAATGACATAAAATCTTTTTCTTCCTTCGTACCAATATAATATTTGCTACCAAAAAATGAAGCTGCTGTCTAAGTATTTATGATTTCAGCAGCCATTAGAGGACCCAGAAGGAAGGGTAAACATCATTCCAATATTGCTGGTTAAGCTGCACAGTTTTCTGAATTACTTGATTAGTCTTTTAACATATCCCTCAGGTAAAGACGGGCTCAAGAAGCTCAGCAGGAAAGATAGGAAAATCTATTCACCCTGGATCATTAAAACTTTGAAACAGTGAATTTTTTTACCCACTCTCGGGCAGGGATTAGAAACTGTATTATTAGTTCTGCAGATGCCAGGCACTGAAGCTACTGTTCTATTCATACCTTGAAGCTTTCTGTCCCTAAGGATACCTTCTTTACGGAAACTATTGATTTCTGCCATCTGATGTACAGTCACTCACAAAGTATTCTAGTTTTCTGTTTGCCTGCATGACTTTTATGGAGGGAATCATTGATTTTTGCTTTTTTTGTAATAGGTTTTTAAAATAGTTCTTTAAAAACTTACCTTTCTTCCTTTTTGATGTCAGCAGAAAGAAGAAAAGTGAAGTATATAGAAAGGAACTACTTTGTCATTGGATCTATGACGCATGTGGGATGCATACATGCAGACTTTATAGGACTGTTACACAAAGTAGCTGTAGTTCCCTGAAAAACTGAGCCTATTTTGTGTGGAAAATGTTCACTATAAAGGAAATTAAAGTTAATAATTTGTAAGTATTCTTTTTATTTTTTATCATGTAGATTTCATTGAGACATTCCTGTTCTTTCATAAAAACTACTTACCTTTGTAAGGCATTCTCACTATAAATTTCTACAAGTGAAGTTTTACATCAAGATGCTCATTAGTTAAAGCTCAAAACTATAAGCTTGTATTCAGTTTTAAGTTGGGAATATCTAAAGTTTTTTTTTTTTTTTTTGGTTTGTTTTAATCTTTAGTATATCTTTCTAGGACCAGTGACGAACCAGTGACAATTTTTTTTTTTGGTTTGTTTTAATCTTTAGTATATCTTTCTAGGACCAGTGACGAACCAGTGACAATACATTTATTCTATTGGCTTTATTCTCTCTTGACATAAACTTGCACCACCGTCTTCTGAAGAAAGCTCATGTCTACACCTCACCTTATTTTGCTTACCAATATCAATATGAACCTTTATCCAATGATTTGTTACTTATTTTCTTATAGACCCATGGATGCATGGATAATTTGCTCTGTGCTAATTATTTCAGTTTATATCTACAGACATGATAATGTAGCAATATTTTTAGTTAAGTGTGAAGAGGAAGGATGAAAATTCAACTGATTCATATTTTAGATTCAAACCCCAAAGATTAATTAGGTAGGCAAATCAAGCTTCTATTGCAGTTATCTCTAAGAGTTCCTTAAAGTAAAAAATGAAAGCTTTTTATTTACATATTCCAAATATTAAGAATTGTTATTTGTATATTATAAATGTGTCCCTGTCTATCCCTAAAATACTGTATTAAACTTAGAAAGGAGTGAAAATGCCACCATGAAGTCATCTATTTTTTGGAGAAGAATGCAATTTTAGTCAGACTATTTAGATGAATTATTGTGCTGTAAATTACTGAAATTTACATTACAAGGCACTGACTCTTTTTCCAATACATCGTTATACTGTAGCACAGATAGTTCACATAAAAATGTCATGGACATTATTATTCTTAGTTGGGGTTGAGTTCCTGACACTTTGTCGCGTTAAGAGGACTTTGGTTTCGATATTTGTCTGTCAGAGTCCCAGGACTTTCACTGATCTACTATCAGAGTCCCACCAAAGGACTTTCACTGAATCAGATTCACAAATAATAGAAATCAGTACTTTCATTGAGAGCGACAGTTGCAGATTCAAGATTGCCGTTGATAAATTCACTAACTACAATAATGCTAATTAATTAAGGTTAATATTGCTAGCAAAAATAACGATAGTACAACAACCCGGGGTAACATTCACCAGAGGGTGAAAGGCGCAGCGCTTACCCAGAAAGGCGTCCCTGCCTGGGGTGGAGGAACAGAACGCAGCCCATTGACTGGTCCGTCAGGTATCACGTTTCTTCTCTCCCAATTTAACAGTCATTTTCTCCATCCTTTTATCCCCAAAATTATGAGGTTTCCCTCCCCTAGGTGACGTGTAGTATGATTTGGGTGGAGAGACGAGTGCTATAGTCATATATGTTTAGCATGATCTCTAAAATCTTCATTAGCATATACAGGGGTGTCAACTTCAATATGCATTTCACAGGTAATGAGGCAAAGGTCAATTACCGGCCATGGTAGCCTCTCAAGGAAACAAAGCGCTACACAAAGTCTCTGTTACCTTGATTTTACTGTCTCTGCTGACGAAAAGCAGGGCTGTCCTGGCTCCCCAAGACTACCCCGTTATTTATGTATCCTGTGATAGCCAGGCAAGCCTTCACTCCCCTGGGTTGCACAAGAGATAGCAAAGCCAGTCTTAATTGCTCTTTGAGCACAGAGACTTCACCTCGTTATCCAAATTCCACACTCTGTTAATGGCAACAAGAGTTTTGACATGATTTACAGAGACATGAGTTTTATTTGGGGATTCAGCCCATTCCTTGTTTATCTATCAGCTATGAATATGATCTGAAAAATTCTGTTGGAGGGATGCATATCATTAAGATCATTTTCAGTTTTTTTTACAGAAACTGGGAAATATTAATGCCTTCTGTTCATTTGATATTTTCAACTTTAACTGCTAACAGAGCACCCTAGTCCCACAGAATTTTTCTTTCATACTTATCTGACAGTTGAAATTGGCAATAGAAATACAGTAAAAGATTAGAAAATCCATGAAAGTTCCTCAAAAAACAGGATGAAATACAGTATGGCTAATTTAAGTACAGGTCTTTAGTCCATTAAAAAAATGCTTAACTTGGCTATATAGTCAAAAAAAAGACACAGGTGGCTTTGATGTCATTTAATGGAAGAACTTGCCTTCTTACTTATTCTGTATTTTCATTTTGTATCATAGATTTTAGAGACAGTTAGGGTCAAGTCAAATGGATTTTTAGAACAGAAATTGAGTTAATTGAACTACAAACTTTTAACTACGTGGGGCACTGGATTAAGTCTTAAATGCTCCAGCTCAAGCATTTGTGAGATGTCATAGTGGAAACAGTATAGTAAACTGCTAGTTTCCACCTCAGAGAAACAATTTGGTTGGTACAGGCATGCAATATTTTTGTTTTATTTTTTTTTTTTACTCATAATTCATCAATGTTAAAACAGACATAATTTGTTCTGTTTGTTTTTAATTAAATTCTACATTTTTTTGAATCTACTAAAGATATATCTGAATTTTCTACAGTCACTACTTTTGAAAAGTCTTCAGAAAAGGATAATAATATCCTGCAAATCTATGAGTGAAAGAAGTGACTGAATTTATTAAAAAAAAAAAAAAAAAGAAATGTGGCAAATCACCTGGAAAAGATAGCCCCCCTGCATGTTTTATAAAAGAAGGCTAAAGTTATTTACAAAAAGGTAATCAAAAACTCTTCAATGAAATAAGCACTATAGGGAATTCTTCAAACCATGAAGACAACAGTAGCTTAACATGTTTTGGGATATGAGGACCCTAACAATGAAACTATTGTCTATCTAAAGTTATTTTAAGCTGCAACGTGTATGTACTTCTTAAAGATCTGGAGACATAATACATTTGGAGCTATTGGGGAAAATGCACATAGAAACATATACAGAAATAGCTACACCTAACAAAAAAGTTGACGAATTAGAAAAGCATATCAATGAAAAATGACAGAGAAGAGGAAAAATGTCAAAACATCGCTTCTCTTCTTCTGCGCTTCAAAAGGGCACAAGTGCAGCTTCTGTCAGGTACTTTTTTAAAAGTGTTGATTCTGTGCTGTGGCATCGTTGATCTCTCTCTGCACAAATGAGAAGTGCTGAGGTCATTTGGCCCTAAACGTTGACTGAACTGCACAAAGACTTTCTTTTCATAGAATATGTTGAATGTCCATGTGTCCTCGATTGAGCTCAAACCATGACACCATGAAAATCAACAGGTTGTTATGTGATGGAGAACTATTTACCTGATGGTCTAGGTTGGCTTAAAGACCTGTATACCATTCACCTGTCATGTAGATAGATGAACAGATACGTAGATGGATGGATAAAATAGTAAGTCATCTTACTTGCAGTGAACTTTGAATAAAGTAGAGCTCCATCATGAATTTTAGGACATGATCATCCAAAGTACTGTGTGATCAAGGAATAATCACACCAAATGTTTAAATATTTGCTTTAACTTTCAGTGTGATAATATTTACTATCGAACGGAAAAAAGGAGATATATTCAATAATGAAAGGGCCGTACTATGACAAACCTTATGATTGAACTTTCAAAGTCTTTATTTTCTCCTTCAAATTAAATTGTATTTAATTATAAAAATTGTATCCACCCTTTACTATAAGAAAGTTATATCACTTTGGTTTGCTTTCTACTAGATAAGTTCACTAACATTTTTGCGATTAAAGAGGAAGGGGCATTTTTGACAAGTGAGGGTGGTGAAACACTGGAATGGGTTGCCCACAGAGGTGGTAAATGCCCCATGCCTGGAGGCATTCAAGGCCAGGCTTGATGAAGCTCTGAGCAACCTGATCGAGTTGAAGATGTCCCTGCTCATTGCAGGGAAGGTTGGACTAGATGATCTTTAAAGGTCCCTTCCACCCCAAACTATTCTATGATTCTATGTCTCTCAACAGTTCATCAATTTTTGTCTCATTGAATATCAGCTAAAAAAGAAAGAATTAGATATAAAGGAGAGATCTCTTTTTCTCAGTTTTTCCCCTGTGGTTTTATTTTATTTAAACATGGCTTATATCATGTCTCTGATTTTTCCAGACTTCTTGTATATGCCTTGTGGGCTTAAACTTTAAATTCTTTTCCCACTGTACTCTGTATACTTAGTGTTTTATTTTCTCATTATTTTGTAGACATTTTCCACTTCCGTTCCTACTTTTCTGACTGCAAAATCTGTGTGCATATGGAAGAGTTCCCTCCCAGCAGACGTTCTACATGGAAGTGGATCTGTGGCACCCTGAATGGAAATACAAGGGAATTTTTCTGCTAAGAATATGATTTGTCTTTAGCATAGAGAAAAACTGAAAGTGATTATGTTCTTATCTTAATGTGAACTTTTCCTTACGTTGCATTTTTCAAGTCCGATATATTGGGATGTTTAGGGTGGATGTAGCAAGGGGATTGCCTTTTAAGATCTTGTAGATTTATCATTATTCTCCTTTTTCCCCATTCACTGATTTTTCTAGTTGAAATTTTTTTCCATTTTCCCATGACTGGGAGATCTCTGATGCTCCTTCATGGCATGGAACCAGTATTTTGTTCAAGGCCTTATTGTACCCAAAGGACAAAAGATGCTGCTGTTAAAACTCCCCAAAAAATGTTCACTTGAAGCAGTTTAAGGAGTTTTTTACAGTTTTACAGTACGACAAGAAGGGATGGTGCAATAACTTCAGCACAAACTACTTAGCCTACTTGTCTCTTCAGTATCCTCATTTCTTGTTTTTTGTTTCTCTGGAAAAATGCAATTTTCTGTTTTCCACTCCATTTCCTTTCCCTCTGTAATGCCAGGGTAGAACAGGACTTTTCTCCCAAAGGTACAGGAATGGTAACTATAACAGATTCACGGAAAGGGAACATAACAAATAACACACAAATGTTAAATTAATACTCGGTTCTCTAGCTCAGATTTGGGTATAGGTCAGATGATCTTGCTCTAGACTGTTAATAGATCAGAATTCTGCCCTTTGCTCTGGACATACAGATGAAGATATAGAAAGTGGTGTTTTTAAATACCTCAGTAATATGGAAACCAGTTTGCACAGGAGCATTCCAAGTACTTTTTCACAGGGCTTTCAGCACTGGGGATTGTCCAAGGGGGCTGAAGGGTCCCCAGGAGGTCACCTCGGCCACCACTCTCTTTACAAGAAAGGTTGACATACAGTGTCACTCTGACAAGTTTTGTGTTTAGTCTTGCTGTTTACTAGCTGTTTGTCCTTAAAGAAGTCTTGGCTTATTACCAAAGCTTTGCAAGTTTCATGCATATCCTTAAAAAGGGATTAATTTAGACACTGTTTAAAGGTTAGGTATCTAGTTCAAACCTGGAAATGCAAGGTCTGTTTAAGTAGGGACAGGAACCTTCCTTTTTCACATTCTGAGACAGAATTCATTTTTTGGCTAAATACATTTAGATGAGTGAAATCCCATCTTTACCTAAGTATTTTTTTTCCTCTTGAATGTTGAAAAAATACAAAGTTAATACACCCTGAGTGCTGTCCAGGTATATTTGAATTTTCTATTATATTTTAACAGTGAAGCATCAAGTGTCCATGAAGTGTAATATATTTGATATAGCATTATTCCTATTTGAATTGATACTTAACACTACCAAGACCTTTCCCTTGTGTGGTGAAAACCTGTGTTTGATTATAATTGCCATCTTATTGTGAATAATCATTTCGTCCACTCAAAATGCAATTAGAATATTCATACTTGATTAGATATTTGATAAGTACCACTGGCCTAATTTCATTTTCTTTAGGACAAAATCTTATAAATCAGACAAAAAGAGCAGATTTAACTAAGTTGTACGCAAAATATTTTAGGCTTGTACAAATGTTGAAGCTCAAATACTAGATTGAATAGTCATAACCAATGATCTTGTTATTATTTTTCATCAATTTTTACAGTGTCAGTATCAAAAAATTACCCAAAGAAACTTTTTTCCCTGAGGAGTGGGAACAAATATAAATAGATCAAGAGACTAAATATTTGCTACCTTTTTGTTATGTGTAATGTGTTATTTAAGTTGGAGGTAAAATATGGAGGCTATTTATACACAACTGCAATGGTTAGAAGGTCTGGCCATATATTAATCATACAGTTATCTTTCAGTAATAATTTATAACATATGCTTTACCTTTGTGTTGCGGTTTAGGTCAGGAAAAAGTAAACACACATTAACTGCTATGCAATAATTGAATCTGTGTGAAGGCGCTTAGATATTTATTGCCACAGTGACAGAGCGATTGATAATGCAAAGAACCCTGCAAAGTTACAGAAAAGTGTCGATCTCTACTTCCCCTTTCCTTGCTGACAGAGGCAGAGAAGCAGGCAACCGAACATGAGAACATCAGGCAGCTACAGCCAAGAGAGCTTGGTGCTGGGAGCTCTCTGAGGTCCTCCATAGTCAAGTGTCCCCCAAAGGTAGAGTCATTGTGCTCCCTTTTGGGCTGGGACTGATGAGATTTATGATGTGAAAAGCATCTTCTAGATAGGTTGATCTTTGCTACTTGGTGGACCACTCCATGTTGCCGCACACTGGTTGTTGCAAGTTGCTGCTCACTGATTGGTTGCTGCATGTTGCTAGGCTAATATTCTTGTATGACTTGTTCTTCAATATCTACCAATTCATTTTTTGGTTTGGTTTAGTTTTGGTTTTGTTTTTCCCCTAAACACCTGCGTAGTTGTGCTTTATCTAACAAAAGTTGTATCTCTAACTAACATAGCAACATATAGGAGGCCTTATTACTCAAGTGGTGTCAACTCAGTAAGCTAAGATGCCTCATTCTTGAGACTTAAGGAAGCACTGATACCTACTCACCCATGTTCAGCTACCTGACCAAGTATCACCTACAAGTCCATAGTTGCTTGTAGGGCTGCCACACAATTAAATAATTTTAATCCATCTAGTGGATATTCAGGTGCCATTTCTTTCTGCCTCTGGAAATACTTTATCTCTTTGTGTTAGATCCTTCCCTCTCAGTATCCAATTCTCCCTCTTTCAAATACTTTCCCCCTTCAGATGATTACAACTCCTAGGCTTTCTGGTCCTAATATAACACATTTTTGATCATGCTTAGAAGCCATTATGAACAAACCACCTTAAAGAACTTTAAGTTTCTTTATGTAGTTTTGCCGGTGTCTGGCAGATGAAGTGCTAGAAATAGCATGAAGTCTCAAATATTGTAAATAAGCAGATGAGAACAAAAATTAACTATTTTTTAAATTGCCTATTAGCAGCAGAAAAACTATTTGAGTATCCTCTTTTAGAACAAGGTTAGTTTAAACTGACTTCAGTACTGATACGAGCTTTATTTGACTGCATTCAAAATGAAAATGATCGTGTATATAGTCAGTAAACATACGTAAGACGTAGCTCTTAATTCATAAGTATGACTTAGCTTTTAAAGGAAACAAAGTTCATTTAAACTTTGAATGAGATGAAACCACATTGGTCAAGACCAGTACAAATATGACTCCTCAGTATATTTCTCCACAATGTAGTTATTTGTGTCAAGTTTAACACTTATTACTGGACGAAAGTACTTTTTTGAAAAGATGTTTTGGTGGGAGGAAAAGATGCTGGGTTCTGGGCTTTTTTTGTTTGATTTTGTTTGGTTTTTAAATTCTGATTGAATCATTCATGCATTTCATAAACATACCAGCTGCAACTAAACTTTTTCAGGAAAATTATTACTAAATCTATTACAATGTTTCTGTTTAAAATTAATCATAGCGAGAAACGGGAATAACCAATAATATACATTCAGCTATGCTACTTGTGATATGGGAAACTTGCCTTTACATCCGTAGTTTGCATCACTCGGAGCCATGACTAGAACATGGGTCTAAATATTGAATGTATTCCTGTTACATGAAAACACTTCGAAACATCTTAATTTTTTTCACTAAGATACTTTTTTTTTTTCCAATTACAAAAAATTATCTCAGCATGGAAAAACATTTTCCATTCAGGTCTGCTTATAATTCATTGATTTGAAGGCTACCACACTTCTGAGCTACCAAATATCCAACCTGCAAAACAGCTGGCATCCACCTCTTCTGGCAGTGTTGTTTATCTAAGAGCTCTTCAAATAAGCTTCACTGCCATCCTAGGCAGACCATCTTTTTTTTTTTTGCAGATACAGTTCACCATCGTCTTCAAACCACTTCACTACTTCTGTTTAAGAATGCCAACTGAGATTACTCTTCACATTACATTTCATATGCACTGCAATTCTCATAAGAATGTTGTTCCACTAAGAAGAAAGCAATTTCTGGATGTGTTCCTGCAAAATTGCTGTTGTCTGAGGAAAGGTGTGTCAGATGGAACTTCATAAGTGCTAAAATTAAACTTCAGAAGTTTGGTATCCTTCTTTACTCCCCTTTTCAGTCATAACAGTTCTGGTCCAAAACAGATGAGAACATTTTGTCTTCATCATCTTTTTCTTTAGCTAAGGAAAAAGAAATAATTATTCGAAGGATTACAGGGATGTGTGCCGTAAGTGCTTTTCCATCTTGTTACTTCTGATTGCAGAGAAAATTTAAATCTCTTGGGACCATGGGCAATTTTTTTTGTTAATACTTATTCTGCAAAGGAAGAAAAAAGAAACAATGTTTATTATTTTGTGTAGTGGATCCTTTGATAAATATGCAGATTTAAATAGCACTATAGAAGCAGATACTTCTTGGTGGTGTTTACTGCTAATTGAGAGACTGACAATTCACATTGCCTAAAAATATGAGGTAGTGTTTGTAGTCAATAGTGATCTGAGCCCCATTTCAGCTTCATCAACATGGATATTTAGTGTCATCTAAGATGCCATAGAAGATAATCATATAGGACTGGAGACATGACATATCCTACAGAAGTTGAGTGCTTTGTGGAGTGGTGGTTACTCCAGTAAGATATACGAAATAGCACTACACGCCTCTCAGATGACCAAATGTACATGACTATTGTGAATTTGATAGCATTCCAGATTCCTCTTACTGTATCAAATAGATCTCTATCATTTATAATGGAGCCCTGTTCATTTTAGATTTCACGGACAAATACATCTTCACGCCTGAGTTTGGATCTAATTCCCAGTCTTAACCAGAGGGTGATCTAAATTGTATAATTAACTTCAAATATGTAGATTACATGGACACAAAATACTTCGCAACTGAGTAGTAAATTTTCATATAAAAATTGTTTTAAGAAAATTCTATGTTTAAATACTAGAGTGTCATTCGAACTTCCTGAAGACTCGAAAAAAACGCAGTGGCTCATTAAAGAAAAAAAAAACAAACACAGTAAGTGTGAGGAACAAGGATAATGAAAAAGAACAGTAATCAGGTTTGCTATGTACTTAGTGACAAGTAGGAGCAATAGGAAATACACCCTAAAAGTCAGGAAACTGCAATGCTATGAAAACATTGATGTCCTGTAAAAATTGCACTAACCCAAGAATTTATTTAAAAATGGGACCATATTACCTACTTTGTCTAAGAATGGAAAATAAAAGTAATAAATAAATTCTGTATAAACAAGAAAGGAAATATATTGAAATAAAAAATTGCAGGCTGTTATCATTTGACTAAAATAAGAAATATGAATTATAATGAAGACTAAAGCTAGAGAAACCGAATTATTTTGAAAAAGTCTTTTTTTCATACATAGCTAGCAGTGGGAATTTAAAAATATTCTTTCAGAGAAGCTTAATTTTTTTTCATTATATCTGTGTTCAGAAATAGTGAGTGAGTTAAAATGCAGTTTACAGATTCTTATTGAACACAGATTTTTTTTCAATTTCCTGTTTTAGAGATCTTGATAGTAAATTCTGTGTACCAGTTGGGATTTTGTTTGGTTTTTTTGTTTGTTTGTTTGTTTGTTTGTTTTAATTACTTTGCTTGTGAAATTATATCTTAATGTATTTAAGTAGGCCCTATCCTAATGATAGTTATACAACTTTTTTCTTCAAGCAGATCTCTCTTTAGCAGGAACTTCATCTAATGCTTGTTGTAATCAATGAACAAAGTCCCATTAATTTCAACATGGCTTAAAATGAAGCATTAGAAAACAAAAACCCCACAATTTTAACAATTTAGCAGGTATCTGTAAGAAGATAAATAGTAAAGCTATAATATGATTCTTCACTTTAAAGAATAATTTCATTTTATCACTGACTCTGACTTATATATGGAACCTACATTGGCTAAAATGAAAATTACAGAGGCACTGACTCTGACTTGTATATGGAACCTACATTGGCTAAAATGAAAATTACAGAGGGTTACTAACTGATGAGGTTTCTGTGACAGTCTAGCTTTACATTTTTACCTATCATCTTGTGAAAAAAAAAGAAAAAAGAAATTTACAAATCTCTACTTTTAGGCATTTCTCTTAAGCTAGTTCTCCATAAATATCCCTTAATTTTACTAATGTTAAAGAGTTTCAGAGTGCTACTTACCTCATGATTCTTCACTCTGGAGTCCCCGTGGGTGAGTATAATACAAACTTAAAGTTCCACTTACTTTCCTAGGTATAGATTATTAATTTCTGATGAGTAAGATTATTGTATAGATCCAGGCTAGTCCTGAACTAAATTGTACAATTAAACATGACCTATACTAACCTTTCGACCATTTCTGACTTCATCTTTGACCTTCCAACAAACTTTCCCCTCTCTTTTCTACCTACAGTCTGCTTATTCCTATGCAACTTCCTACTTGGTTTTACAGTATTCTTAGGTATGTCCCTTATATACATCTATACCAAGGTTATGAGAGAGATACATAACTTTGAAGACCTCCAGAGGGTGATTTGATTCACCTAAATTAGTACTTCAGCTGTCACTTAGTTAAACATGCCCTGAACTGCTTTCGGGCACTGAGGCCAACAGCCCATATCTGTACTATTAAACTGTCTTCACCTCAGAAGCAATTTGGCAACATCCAAACTGACTATGGAAGATGATCCTGGTCCATAGCAGCTCCTGAGCTCTGCCCAGAAATTGTCGGGGAAAATGTTAGTTGTTCCAGTCCAAAACCATGCTAAGATTTATTCAATTTTTGCCCAAAATATAGGTGACGGAATTACATTTCACAGAAATGTTCCCTTGCTCTGCTAATGTACTTATGTAGCCTACCTAAGCCTGAAAGAGCAGGCTTATGTTTTATTGTTTGCTTGTGTGTTTGGCAGATGCCAATGACCAGAGTCCAGTTACTTGGATGGATGGCATGTATGGCAATATGTAAAAGCTTGTTCAGTGACACATACATGGAGGCCAAAATAGAAGAAAGGGTATTTTTTCTTCAGATAAAAGGATTATCATATATTTGGGATTAGTCCTTTAAAAGCAGAACCTGTAACTAATTTCTGTTAGCTATCTGATTACATTATCTCTCCCACACTACCAGTATTATATCATCATGTAGTATTACCCCAGAGGATCACAGAATTCAAGAAATCTGTTCTGAAAGCACTAGCTGAAAGAAAAGATTACTAATTCTTTTCTGTCTCTGAGCACCAATGTTGTTCTTACTGCATGGAGGAGAGTGGCAGATGTCAACCTATGAGAGCTTGTACCTTGAGTGGCAACAGAAACAGATAACTGCAGGGGTTATTCACACTATCTGCTTTGGGCTACTTTAAACATGTAACTGAGATGTGGTTGAGATTTGGAAACTAGCTCCTAATTCCCTATGTAGTTAATAGAGTGAAAGAGAAGTACCAACAGAGGTATCAGAATGCTACAACTGGATGATTAAAATTAGATAGTATGAACCTTATAATCTCTAATACAAGACAGTAAAAGTCACTAACTTCTAAACTCAGTGTGAAAGGGAAAAAAAAATTCTACCCATTTTTAAATACATCAGTCATATTATACTAGTCATCCTAACCACTAAAAATATGCTTTTGCTTGCAAAACAGATTTGATACTGACCACTTGTGCAAAAGAAGCGAGTAAGAGAGATGTGAATAATGACAAGAGGTATTAATTCAAATGGTTGCATGGGTATATTCAATGAACAGCCAGAAAATAAATTGGAGTGAGAGTACTGAGGTTAGTAATGCTGGTTAAATACCTACAGCTTTTGCACATTTGCTTTTGCTGGAGAAAGAGGAATTCAGGGGGAAGCACCTCAGGAGGAAACATGTGACTTCAAAGAAAAATCATATAGGACTAAATTATAATTAAACAAGGTATTTTATTGTATTGAAATATAAGGGATTTCTGGGTGCTTATCCTCTCTTGAAATATGACTGTAGGATAAGAAATGGTAACACTTTCCCTCTCATTTTGGGTTGGCTGCTCAGAGGTTTTAGGATGACACTAGTTTTACCCTGGCAAAGACTACCAGACTACAGTAAAATATGACCACATCCCTTTCCAGCACTGAGAGCCACCTTATGAGGAATTATCATCCAAAACATATTTTTACTGGTTGAGTGATTTGAATATACATTTCAGAATTAGTCCTATTACTCAGAAATAAATTGGTGAATGGTTCTTGGAGTTCCCCAAAAGATTTTTAACATTTCCTTCGTAACAGAAAAACTTATAATCAGGGATATCAGGAGGGACAAAAGACTGCTGAATTATGTGGGACTTATGAAGAAGTGAAGAAACTTTTTTTAATTATTTTTTTATCAGGTATCAAGAAATGCCTTTATGAAGCACAACTACTAGAGATGATATTTTCTTTACTACAGTTGCCTTTTCTATACATACTCAACCCACAGTGAAAATGAAAGAACACGAACCACAATTTGATTGTGTTCTAAGTTTAAATAATTTCCACAAAATACTTCTTACAAGTATTACTGAAATACTGCTTCTAAGAATATTACTTCAAATCAAGCCTGTCCATGCTCCAGTGATCTTATGGAAAAGAGTTTCCAAAATGTTAAATGACCATTTAACAAAGCTGAAAAATATTTTTTTAATACAGTCTAATTGTGCTGAACCCACTCTAACAGACTCATGTTTCTCTTGTGCTGGGGACCCCAAAACAGGATGCAGTACTCCAGATGGGGTCTCACAACAGAGGAGTAGGGGGGGAGGATCACCTCCCTCGACCTGCTGGCCACACCTCTTTGTATGCAGCCCAGGATACAATTGGTTTTCTGGGCTTCAAGCGCACATTGCTGGCTAATGTCCGATTTTTCATCCATGAATATCCCCAGGTCCTTCTCCCCAGGGCTACCCTCAGTCAATTCATCCTCCAGACTATATTGTTACTGGGAATTGCTCCAACCCACGTGTAGGACCTTATACTTGACACTGTTGAATTTCATGATGTTCACATGGGCCCACTCCTCAAGCCTGTCAAGGTCCCTCTGGATGGCATCCCTTTCCTGTAGCGAATCAACTGCACCACTCAGTTTGGTGTCATCTGCAAATCTGCTGACAGTGCACTTAATCCCACTATGTCCTTAATAAAGATATTAAACAGGTCTGGTCCCAGTATGGACCCTTGAGGAACACCACTCATTACTCCTTTCCACCTGGACATGGAGCTATTCATTGTAACACTTTGGACACGTCCTCCTATCCAGTTTCTTATCCATCTAAAAGTCCATCCATCAAAACCATATGTGTCCAATTTAACGGCAAGAATGTTTTGGGAGACTGTACCTGGCTTTACAGAAGTCCAGCTGGATGACATCTGAAGTTCTTCCCTTGTCCACTGATGCAGTTACTCCAACATAGGCCACCAGATTAGTCAGGCACATTTTGGCCTTTTTGAAGCCATGTTAGCTGTCTCTAATAACCTCCCTGTCTCCCATACATTTTGACAGATCTTCCAGGAGGATTTTTCCCATGATGTTATTGGGAACGGAGGTGAGGTTGACTGGTCAGTAGTTCACGGAGTCTTCCTTTTTTACCTTTTTTTAAGAAGGGTGTGATGTTTCTCTTTTTCCAGTCACTGGGGACTTCGCCTGACTGCCACGACTTTTCAAACATCATGGAGAGTGGTTTAGAAACTACATCAACCAATTCCCTCAGGGCCCTGGAATGCATCTTATCGGGTCCCAGGGACTTGTGTATCTTCAGGTTCCTCAGATGGTCTTAAACCTGATCTTCACTTATGGTGGGAGAGAATTCATCCCTGTAATCATTGTCTTGAGGTTCAGGGGCTTGAGAGATGTGGTAAAAGAGATTATCATTGCAAACTGAGGCAAAAAAAGTTGTTGAGCACCTCAGCCTTCTCCATGTTAGTTGTCACTTGTTCTCCTGTCTTATTTACCAGGGGGGAATATATTTTCTTTAATCTTCTCTTCCTGGCCAACATACCTGTAGAAGCCTTTCTTACTGTTCTTCGCATCCCTTGCCAAGTTCAACTCCAACTGTGTTTTACTTTCCTAATCCCATGCCTACACACCCAGGCAGTCTCCCTATATTCCTCTCAGAATACGTGTCCCTGTGCATTTCCTTCTTACACTTCAGTTAGACCAAGAGGTTCTTACTCAGTCATGTTGGTCTCCTGCCTCCCTTGCCCAGTTTCTTACAAGTGGGAATCAAGAGTTTTTGCGGTCCAAGAATAATGTCCTTAAATAGCTGTCAGCTCTGTTCAGCTCATATTCCACTGAACAGATGAAACAAGATAAACTGTTAAAATAACACACACACAAGATGACAGGACTGTTCTATTTTCTTTCAAGGTTAAATTTTTTTACATATACATCCAGTTCTTCATTCAGAACTCTACAGATTTTTTTATTTTTTTTTTTTTTTTTAACAGAGAAATACATAGGGATTAAGTTTCTGACGTGCCTTCAAATCCAGTAATAATACCAATAAATCCCCTTGGATTGCTTCAGAAATTTAGTCCCTAACCTTATGTCATTAAAAATTGAGCTGTGAAATAGCTGGCATCTGAATTGCAGTCAAATAATCATATTTTACAAGTTTATGGTATTACAAGATATATATTCAAAATCCTCAAATTTCTCCAAGGTTGTCATTTCTCCTCTCAAAGTACAAAGGAAGTGAATTTGAATGAAACTGAAATGCAAGATTTTTCTTCATTTACTGTGTAAGCCTGGTCTGATGACACCTGTCACTCCAAAACCTACAGTATGCTATTAAAGTATGCTGTTAGAAGCAAGCAACCTCGCAAGCAAAATAAATCTTATACAAAGGACTCTTCATATAAGCTAGATTATGCTAGTGATGAAAAAAGTGTATTTACAGAGTTTTGGTAGGCATTGCCTAGTAACTAAAGAAACATCTGATTCAGTTGCTAACCTTTGAGCATATGATTTTAAAGAAAATATCTTTTATTTTATTTTTCTGACATACTATTTAATATCAAGACCTATTAATGTTTTGTGTTTTAAAACTATTACTTTTTTATGGCATTCTATTCTCTGAAGATATAACACATCTTTTACAACAAATAATACAAATTTGCATGCAATTATTTGACATTGGGCCATATGGATGCGTCATTTTACCTCATAATCATTACTACAGTAAAAAAAAAAAAAAACAGGTGCCACCAGCAGAGACAACTCTTTTGTACTCTAGAAGGAATATTGCAATGTTAAAATATACTGCTCTCAAATACATTTTAGCACAGATGGATTTTGACTGCTAAGATATTCTGCTATCTTCATTTGAGAGACTTCTTGAAATATAGAGAATATTGAATTAAAATGACTGAGTGCATTCTGCATGTGACATCTCTACAGAAATGGAAATAACTAATTATTTGTTTGAGTGAACTAATCATGCTTGACAGGAACAACCGATAACAATACCTTTCATTTCCAAAATCATCTAGTAAATGAGGCTAATATTGCCTTCCTTAGTAACAAAGAAAAACATTTAATATATTTGGCTTAGGATGTATCACTAGTGAGCCTGGACTAAAATAACTTTTACACTTAAAAGCCTGAAGAATTATTGTAGAAAATCTTGACACGTGATCCTACTAAAACATTGAAAATATAAAAGCTATGATAGCAATTGAACATACTATTTTCACAGGAAAATTTGGTTTTCCAGATTATATTTCTACATAATATACTTTGATATTTGATTATCATAAATGAAAAATGAATGCCCAACCGAAGTGGAAACATTTATATTTACTGCATTGTGTATTAATTCAATGAAAGTGTTTTGTCACAAGACTTCATTTGCACTGCTTCAGTTGGGGATATAAGAGTCCGTATCTGTTGCAGGAAATACATTAGTAACTCAAAAACATTTTTATCTTCAATTTATGGCTCTTTTACTCTATTAAAATGCTTTCCAAATACTATCATACTGTCTAAATGCCCTACTTGTCTCTGTGGATTGCAGTAGCTGTTGCTGTCTTGCTTGGCATCACTTCTAACTCATTGGCCTGATTATGCGGATGCAGAGAGCAATGTTTGTGTAAATCCTTATGGTCTGACAGAATCCAATGGACTGCAGGACTTGAGGGAATTTTCCTTCCTGTTGTGCTACCACGCACACACGTGCATACACATACGCCTTCTATAGATACAGTCAACTGCCCATAGATTAGCAAATACCAGTGCCTTTACTGACAGCAAACACCCGAACATCACTGACAGAAGCATGAACAGTAGAAATGATCTGATCCTGCTCTTACATGCTGCCTGGCCAGAGCCTGCTAGGAGATCTCACCAGCCCCCAAGGCACATATACAAGCATGGGTCGGGCCAGTGTCTGGCTGGGACCCCTGGTCTGTACCTCCAGTATCCAGCCCTCAGACCCCTGGTCTCTGGGCCATGGAGGTATGTCCTCTCTGATAACCTCAGCTTCAGGAGAATCAGCCCTCTCTTGTACACCTATGCCAGCAAACATGTGGCATCAATTCGTACTTCCGGTGAAGCAAGGAGACAGTTGCTCATTTATCAACGTTACAGACCAAGTTCAAATACAGGAAGAATAACTTGATCTCAGAAAAGTTCCTCAAATGGCTCCCAATTCTAATTCTCTGCTATCCATAACCATTCTATAAATCAGCCAGGACCATAAGCTGCTAAAGGAATCTCACTATAGATGCAAGTATCTGACTAGAAATCCACTTTGCTGCCCTATTGGTTATTCAGACTCATACTCTTCTGTCAGCATTGCTCCAGATGGTGACCTTTGGTGATACTGGCCAGCTACAGCCTGGCTCATCTGCAAGGTTACTAGAGGGTCTAGTTCTTGTGTGTTGGCAATATGCAATTCTATCGCGCTTCGTTCTTTCAAAATCTTCTCTCACTTACAGGTCATGCTTTCATTTAACAGCTATGCAGTCATGCTGCCTCTAACAATATTATCTTCACCTGCCATATCCTTTTCCCTCCCCTTTCCGTTTCACTTGCTGCCTGTTGTAATCAGCTGTCTCACTGGCAGAAAGGGTAGCAGAAGAGGTTAAATGCAGACTGTGCACCTAAGCTCCTTTTCTGTCTGCCTGCACTGCAAACATGATGGGGAAAATCGTAGTAAGGCTGACTGCACAAATAAACCATGACCATTCATTGCATATTTCAAATCATGCAACTTTGTTATTTTGTGACCTGCTTTTAAGTGGGCTTGTAAAAGAGGGGGTTTTTTTGTTCTTTTTTTTTCTTTTTTTTTTTTTTCCTAACTGCTCTGTACTTCAGTCAACAAAACAGATCCGTGCTAAGGGTTTAGCTGTTTCTGACTCCTCCCGAGAATCAGAGAGAGCACTTCTGAAGACACACTGTTAATAAAAACATGTTTTGCCCCCCACCAGTAGCAGCCTAAGTATATTAAAGCCAGCTACTTAAAAAAAGCGATAGCTATATCTTAACTGTACCCTAGGGGACTGGTATTTCCAATGGAGCTGTATCTTCAAAATACTGAATTCCAAAATTTTGGTTCAGGATGTTTGAATAGACTTGATGCTTTACAGACATCACTTTTCCCATCACAAATAGTAGAGATCATATTACTTTAGATACAGTGAGGTTCCATAGGAATAAAATATGATCAAAGACTTTTTTCCAGCTTCTGTAGTTCCTTTATGTGGCAAATAAAGAGTAAATGTGAACTGAACATTTGGTTTGCCTGAGGCAAGCTTATGAACACAGCTCCACTCTTTTTGCAGCTTATATTGTCTTCTGTTTAGATTTGATAACTCTTCAAAATAAGCCTAGGTTCCCTTGTCTAGTCTAACTGTCAGCTTCAGTAGCGATCCCCTCTGAACTGATTTTTTTCAGCAAAATGATACAGTGCGATTGCACAAAATGGCATGGTTTTGGAAGAAATAATGAGGCTGTCCTTCAAAGAAAAAAAGTAAATTCAAACATAGAAACAATTTATTTTGCATTCAGTCTGTTAGTATTTACACTTTAATAATTCTACTTAAGTAACAGGAAAAAAAATCATAAACTTCCATATTAATTATTGTGTCATTATACAGTCTATTTTTTTTTTTTT
>VYZM01007100.1:288178-301123 GCA_013398915.1 Dromas ardeola | reverse complement strand
GAAAAAAGAACAACAACAAAAAAGCGCCAACTGAAGATACCCAGGTGCCTAAGCAAAAGAAAGGAATTGACACTAGTACTGCATACTACCTTAATAGAACATTATTTCAATGGTGTGTTCAATCATAGATCTTTTAAAGGATGCAGGGGATTACCCTGATGAATCACTTTGTGCTTTTCTGAATTAAGGCCCAGAAAACTTCCACTATGAGTAGAGAGGTACCATGTATTTATTTTTGGTTAAGGGTGTAAAATATACCTTGCAATAAAAATTATAGAACTATAGCATACAGCTTAAGACAAATTACCGGCACTTTTACTCAGGATTTAGACAGACTTAATGATTAATAGAAAATTTAGTGTTTGTAATTACATGAAACTTTTATTTTGTTCAATAATATAGGTCTAATGTTAGCATAAACCTGGTCATTTTAACTTGCAGACTGTGCCCTTCAAAGAAATTGTCCATTTTTCAGTTTTAAATTCTGCTACTTCAGCTTCCCTTGAAGAACGCATGTGAAAAAGTTCAATGACCTTAGCTTCCATAGGAACAATGACATGAACTCATCTACCTATTAAAACAGCTTACTGAAGTTTTTTGCAGCATTTGGAAGTAAAATTATTCCCACAAAATAACAGATGTTACATAAGTAAAGCACCAACTATTAGTCATTGTGCATCCCTAAAGGGAATTAACACTCGTATCTACTGATACCACCATCAATCCAGATGGCAAATTGTAAAATACTTTATGTTGCCCTTTCTAACCCCAAAGTCCTACAACTGCACTCATTAAAACTCTACACCACTAAAATTTGTACTCTAATCTGTATAAAGTTTAAGTTATGGCCATACATGCATAATCAAAATTAATTCAATTTCTGTTTAGTCACCCGACATTATCAGTTTTCAGTAAGAAAAAAGTTTCTATTCCAGAAAGACAAATTTTTAATGCATAAGGCTAAGTGCTATGGGCTGTAAGTGATTAACAAACAATGAAGGAAGTGAATTCAAATACCTTATGTTATTTTTAAGAACTTTCAGACAACTGAAGCACTTAAATGTCGTATGAGTCTTCTGTTCCTGTTGTACCTGCTGGGTATCACCTTCATGTTTGCCGTAATAAAAGTCATTAACTAACATAATCAATTTTCCTTTCTCGGATTCAGCAGTCTTGCTTGTTGTGCTCGAACATTCTGTTTTGGCCATTCCCGGGAAAAAGTCATTTACCAGATCTGGGCAACAATACTGGATGGAAAGGGGGAGGAGAAGAAACAGAGACAAAGGTATCAATCTCTCTTACCAAACTGCATCAATGACAACAGCATTTTAAAAACTGAAGCTACTCGCTAACTAGAGTGAGATGCAAAGCTCAACTCTCTGACACACTGACTTTGTTCATATTCATATATGGGTTTTGAACAGTAACTGATCTGCAGGCAGTGTTTAGGTAATAAACGACTATGTATTAAAAAAGCTGAAAAGTGATTATTCTCATAGGTCCAAGTAAGCTAAATTTAGGTTTGAAATCAGAATACCAGTGTTGCCTTACTCATTCGAAAGATGTCTACTTCATTTAAATTTAATAACGAGAAAGACGAAAGCAGCTTTTATGCAAGTATTTTGCTGCCAAGCGTAAGTTTATCAAAAACTTAATGGAAAGTTTTATGTTTTATTTCTTCGGGGAGGACGTATGTTGAAACCTGCAAAAGTTCTTTCCAGCATTACTGAAAAATTCAGAAATTTTAAGTCACACAACGCACATTATGCAAGCTTCTTTATGTCAAAGTGTACGCAATGAATGCTTAACCCAATAGCTATAATATGAAACTTAGTGCTTATAAAGTATGAAGTACTTCATACAGAAGATGCTATGAAGTTTCCAACAGCGAACAAAATAAGCATGTTTCAGAGGACAGATCTTTCTCCTGCTGAATAATGGTTCTTATTGTGCAGGACTACTTTCTACGAGCCTACTAGTAAGGAGTTAATTTCCTACCGTGTAAGTGTAACTCAGTATATTTGTACCATATAGTTTAACTAAAAATTTAATCAAATAATACTAAGTAGACCCACTTCTTCAATGGTTCTTTCATTTGGTTGATGTACTCAGTGCAAAAGCCCACACAAGTTTGTTATAATGTTTACCAGCCCCCAAATATTTTACCTTCATATGATTTTTTAGAGGATCCATAAGATTGAAATGAATATTGCATTTCGGACAAGCTCGTGGAAAAGGTCCTCCATTTTTAATGGTGCTTGATGCAGCATTTGTACCTGTAAAATTTGAAATATGTTAAGATTCAGAACCCATAAACAGAATACTTCATTTATTATTATTTATTATTCTAGCAATATATGCTATTTTAAATGAGAACTATTACAATTGATGTAGCAGTAGCAACCATAAGCAAGGTTTTACAACCATCTTTTAACTACCCTTCCTTTTTTCCAAACTGAGTTTGAGTTTGTTCTGCTTGATATAGACCTATAAACAACTTTTACAAAATCTTAGCAACAAATAAGGAAAAAAAGGGAGTGGGTGAAGGTAGCATGATAAACACAACGCATTAATTCTGTACACCACCACCCCACCTACCATTTGAACAGATTTTTTTTATGTTTTTGCTTTAAGAATGCAGTTCTCAAATGAACATGTAAAACTTGTTTTATGCCCTGACCCGATCATCACCACAATAGGGTTCCGACAACTGGTTTTGGAACGGAATTTCACCAGCTGGTTCTCAATGACAAGAATATTTCTCTCTGGACAGTTGATGGAACCTAGGCCTATTCAGATGCATCATTCCTGTTGAGCAAAAGTGTCTTTGGAGAACCTGGAGAATAAATCCTCTTAGTAATTACTCCCAGTAGTGAAAAGAAATAGTATTTCTTTTATCAACGTAAGATGATTAACACCTTTTGAGCAAAAACAAAAAATCTTTGCATTAGCTTAAACTTTAATGAATAAACCCAGGCTTCCAGTTTTCTCCAAACTGCCAAAAAACCCTCAGAGCGAGAGCTACTTTTCCAGGTGAAGTTCTCTTGCACTCTCAAGTCATTCACAGATCTGGAGGACCCCATGCTGAGTAAGTAGCTTAGAAGACGGGGTTAAACACAGGAAGAGTTTTAAGTAACATCTCAACTGCAGAGTCAACATTCAACTGTACCCTGCCAGGGCTATGAAAAAAATGTAATAAAAATAAAACACACAAATAGATCCACCTTATAACAAGGGAATGAGTAAGTGTATGAGTGAAGAGATGACCATGCATCAGCATTAGTCTTGCATAGTTCATGAGGTAGACATGAATCAAATAGTATTTCTCCTTGAAGATAACAGCATTGCTAAGAATCAGGCTTAAGCAGAAAGTCCTTCACATGAGTGGATGGCCGTGCAAGAGATATACCACAAAACAGTGCTGCAAGTCTTCACTATTAGGGTTGGTAAAACATTTCGACACATCACAGAGAAATGCAAGCTGAGCTGGAAAAAAACAGGTTCTGCAGCAAGATCTAGTGTTCTGCAGTGCTTCAGTGCTGGATTCTGTGATAGATTAGAAATCACTATACTGGCATGGAGACAAACTCATAAAAATAAGGTTCTCAGTGAATACGGTCTATTCCTTTGTTACTGCATTTAGTAAGATCCTCCAGCTACCTTTCGTATATTATAGGCTGCAGCATAATATCTTTTACACAACAGAGGGTGGAGGAAAATTTTTTGCTGCAATATTCCATGTTATAGCCACTTCCTTCTAGTTGCTGGGGAAGAGTCTGACAGCAAACCAGCTGCAAACAAGACATGCAAAACCCCCAAACATGAAATGATTCCAAACCATAGAATCACACTGTAGGTAGTTCCTCATTTTAACATTACAGAGAGAGTATGTGGTTGGAAATATCTCAAAGTCAAGAATAAATCCTCGTCTATTACAATCAGATGGAAAGCACCTTTAGGCTCAGGAGGAAAATGCACCTAATTATTAATACACTGAAACAGCAAGACTACCTCTTTTCTTGTAGGGAGGGAAAGGTCTTTCAAATAACATCCTCTCTTTGAAACTTAGATCCCCCTCCTCCTTTCCCACTACTATTTCAAACTGTATCAAAAACACTGCTGCAAAAGAACGGGGGGAAACTGCAAATCACACTTTGCAATAGTTACTCAAAGTACGGGCTCACAGAATAATTTAGGTTGGACCTGTGGAGGTTTTTTTGTCCAACCTCCCACTCAAAGCAAGTCCAACCTTATTGGGATGCTCAGAGCCGTGTCTAGTCAACTTCTGAATATATCCAAGGATGGAGATTCCCCAATCTGAGTCCTTGCTGCCTTGCCTAACATTGCTACAATATTTTTTTCTTCATTTTTTCTAATCAGAATTAATTAATAAATTCACCAGTCACAGCATTCTTTCAATCTTGATTTTCTGTTTGGTGGTTTCTTAAAGTTCTTTGACATTAATTTCTTTGACATAGAAAATCTGAACTAACAGCATGAGGTCAGGAGCATTTATTTTCATCATCTGTCTTCACAGCCACTAAACAACTAATCATTGCTTTACAGAATTCAAACATGCCTACTAAACAATAAAGGTCTAAAATTTGAATACATAATAACCTAGGGTGTATTAATTTGTAAAGGGATATAAATCCTTGCATAAAAGTTTTTTCTTATTTGAAGGCATAAGAACACTTTACTTATTTCCAGTGCCCTAATAGCATTAGTAATACCGATCAACTGAAACATGACAAGAGCGCTAGCTTTTTCCATGAAACAGATGCATGGATTGACAGCTAGACCATTTGATCTACCCTTCCTTATGAAGACACATGTCCTGATGGCATTACTGTTGGAGAGCTAACTGCAGGTGAAACACCTGAATTGCTTCCAGCACCACCCTCATTAGGCTTGGCCTTTTTTGGAGTTACACTGTTGCATTCAGAAGTAGCAGGCTTAGGTACAAAAACACTCTCATTCCGTCCTACAGTGGTCTACACTAAAACACCTCCTTTTTTTCCATAGTATATTACGAACACATTACTGATGCCTATACTTTAATGGATGGACAAGTCTACATAACGCAGTTAAGATCTCCCTAAAATAATAAGCCATACAGAAGCTAAGAAAACAATATCCAACTCTGAATATTCTAAGGCCAGTGGAGAAAGAAAGGGTAAATGCAAAGAGATACAGCCCCATTCCTGAAACCCAGTAAATCATACTTTGACCACCTGAATTTATCTTCCCTACTTTCCATATCTTGACCCACACTAATCTGACACAAGGTGAGTTTACAGTAATAAAATTAAGCTAAGCAGCTGGTTTCTACAATGCCCACTACTTGGAACAACCTCTGCCCTTCCAATGAAAAACATCTCTCCTTTTTTCTGGTGCTCGTTTAGTTTGCTATTTAACTCTGTAAAACATTTGAGACTTCAGTTTGTATGCAAAACAAAAACAGCGTTGTAACTTCTAATGTCCAATCACATCACACCTATCTGCTCTCCTCTGAAAGACTGCTGAAAGAAATTTATACTGTTTGCAGTATTTCTTCTAAAAAAAGAAAATCACTAAAAAATAACTCAGACGTTCAGAGGTTTGGTGCCTGGTTAACATACCCACCAACACTTGGCTCCATCTCATCCTGAAACCCACCTCTCTGTCACTGTAAGATTACCCTCCATGATGTAATCTCAGTACAGAGATCAGTCCTCAAGCAGACCTGAAAGAGCACAGCTACATACCAAGAAGCTTGAGGTGCCAGCACAGGCTTTGTAAATCTCTCACAATCACAGAGTGCAAACAGCCTTAAGACTACAATAAATTATGATAAGGACTGGACTTAAGTTCTAGACACAATGATATGAACTAAGGACATTCTTGTATATTCCCCTCCCAGTGGTCTAGCTGCTCCATTGATTTCTTTGTGTGTGACAAAAAACTAAGTTAGTATCTTTAAAAGTCTTTTCAACAAGCAGAGATAACTTGCGTCACATAAAATTATTCAAACTTCTTCCAAGAAGACACAAAACACCCCCCTCCCACCCCCAAGTTGTGCTTACTCAGTGGTAACTATCTACACCTAGCAAACAGCCTGGAGAGTCTCCCTGTTCAATCCGCAGAGGCAAAGAATCCCAGCGGGGAATACTGGTATTTGAGCATCTTGGAGAATTTACCACGCTATGCTTCATATACAGGAAAACATAATTCACTTTTTATATACATATTTAATCATTCTAACGTTCTCCTTTGTAGCACACCTTTCCTTTTTTCTGACATAAATGAACATATTAAGCTCAAATGACACACTCTATGCGTTGTTTGCCTACTGTAATTAACACGTTCACAAAATAAACAGGTTATTCATTACATACTACTACTTCCTAAGGTTTTTTAATTTACTTACGCTTGCACTACTAGGTATATGGGCTGGTTACATTGACATATGTGTGTTGATCTGCAAAGGCTTCCATACAGCTGGTATGACCTTAGCATTCTTTTACACCACTGAGGCTCTTTGAGCATCAGGCCATCAACCTACAGCAGGAACTGCTGCTATAATATATTTAATTATGGGTAATTGTGTAAAAAGGGCCAGGGAAAAGATATAAGGTCTGGCTGATTTTACAACAATCTGCAGTAAAGTATTTTATTTTACTTTAGAAAACCTGATTTGGAAAAAAGGACTATTTTTACATGTTAACAAAATTGGTGATAACTTCAATTTAAAAAGCTTGACATATCTGTGGCAAAAAAATTGAAGACTATTTCATATATTTATAAAGATGAGCATTCTTAACTCAGTTTATACAACTCTGTACATTATTGTGTACAGTATCTAAAATAATTGCAAGAAGGAGCAAAGTATACTGGATACAGTATCACCTTAGCGACAGCTTTTTAAACACACAACACTACTGTAAGATCCTTAACACTGTTATGTGCATCTGTGCTTGCTGGGCCTAATTTTACAAATGATGGCAAATAACAATAGAAATGGTGACCAAGAATAAAAGCATCAAATGTACTGTGGTAATAGTCAGATCAAATTAACAGACTAGGGACATGAAAGCCAAATTATTTCAGGCCTCCAGTGCACCGTCACTCACCAACATCTCCCACTAATCTAGTGCTATGAATGCACGTATACAGTCCAGCCAACTCCTAAATACCCGAGAACAGTTTTTCTGTTGGTTATGGCATTTTCTGGTTCCTCCAAGCGGGTAAAGTTTGTGGGAGAACAATCCCAAAATATTCTCAAAAAGCAAACTACAGTTTTACGTACATGCCCAGTGCCCACCCAACTTGCAGCTAAGAGTTATCAATGCTGTTTAACTTAACACCTTCACTTATCTAGCAACCTAACAAAATGGTTGGTTAGTGTCCCTTAGCAGCTCGTCATTTCCCTGCTTATACCTCAGAAACAAATATTTATGCAATATTGAGACAAAAAAAATGTCTTTAACCAGCCATGTACAGGAGTTATACTCTGCAGGACAGTTTCACAGTCCAGTTCCTAACAGGATTCAGCTGTTAAATACCATATTCCAGAATGTCTTGTGCCCACAGTGCTGCACATGACTTAGAGGAAGCACAGTGCCAACACAAGCAAGGAGGCATCAGCACATACAAACAACATGAGCGTAAGCACATTATGTCACCTTACCATGCAAGAAAACCCACAAAATATGCAGACACTTCCTTTTTGTGAAGTGAAATGTATCTTAAATTTGCCTTCTGTGTCATAAAGATACTCGTGTTTCAACTCACAACTATATACCATCTAATTTCTAAATCCTATTGCCATCTTACAGAAATAAACATAGACTAAGCATGGTATATTTACAACCCTTGATGCTTTTAAGTATTTAATTTTTCTGGAAAAGAGACTAATAAAAGTAATTTTTTAATATGCAAGCAGGTCTCCAAATTAAAAAAAAACAACCAAGACAAACCCACAAACAATTAAACTTAAATACCTGTTCTTTGGAGAACAAGGGCTAGAATACTGAACCATTTGCAAGAAATAGAACCTTTGCTTACTTTGCAAAAAGCTATTTTACCCAGTAAGGGAAGAATGAGATTGCAGAATAGTTGGACACATGCAAGGAAACACACTACCAACCCTTCATTGATAAGTATCTGGAGTAAGCGCCTAAACTAGAGATGCAAAATCAACACATGAAGCTGAATAAACTAGCAATTGTTCTGTTCTACATAACTTAATATGACTGGTTAGGCCATACTTGTTACCACATGGAAAAATCAGAAGCGATTGCCATCTGTAACTTACAAACTGAATGACAGAATTCTGGTCAGTTATTTCAGAAGTGCAATCCTTCGCAAAAGAGAAGGGAAGTCCCAAATTACAGCCTGTTTAAGATTGAATACACTGCATGCCACAAATCTACTTCATCTGTTTCACAAAAAAAGGTGCTTTCTTGTTTGTTTTTTAGTAGTTTAAATAGTTTCTGAAAAAACACAATTCAGCTAGTTTAAAAAAAAAAAAAAAAGTAGCTGCCAAACTATTCTTTCTCTTCCCCTCCTTTTCAGGGAGGATCCTTTCGATCCCATCTATTCCTATATATAGCAGCCAGGAAACCAAGATCATCATCACAGGGAATCCACGCGTCAGACTTGGGCAGTTCTTCTGGTACTGCTCACAGCCTCGCTAACAGCTATTCCTAGTCATGCCAGTCAAAGAGCGCTGATATACTGAAAATGAGCCTTCATTTCTCAAAAAACTTATGGTGGATCTTGCAATATTTTTTCCATCTAAATGAGCATTATAAGAAGACAACAGTTGATATTACAGTCAGTCTAATGTGCTGAAAAGCAAAGTCTGACAACACAAGGCTCCAAAGTTTATTTCGTTAGATGTTATACAGTGTTATGTACAGGGGGAAGAAAAAAGTAGCTATACTATGTTCTAGAAAGTCTATTTAAAGTTATAACCCAAAGATCTGCACTACAGTTAAACGACATTAGGCTGTTTCTTTCTCTTATCAACTACTACAGTTATACCCACCTGTTACATTCACTGCTGGCCCAGTCTGGTACTGTGGAACTCCCGAGTTCTGTCTCACACCAAACAGTATACCAGATGTGTTATCTGGTGCAGCTGGTGGAGAATCCATAATATAATCCTAGTAAGATATTTTCAAGAGGGAAAAGAAATTTGAGGTTTAACATTTTTTTACTTACAGGCTTCAAAGGCTTTATTTTAAAAACAAGCGATTGCTTAAAAGTACTCCTAAGTCCTCAGCTGTAATTCAAGTTCATTACCATCTCCCCAAAATACTTTCTTTTGACATTTTGGTAAGTTTGCAACTCTTATCAGTGGTTGTTAATTATTCATAGCTGTGTGTCAGAATAGTAAGAACAACCGTAAGACCTGGGAAAGTCCATTTTATGAAATGTTACTGAAGCTGTTTGAATGGCTAATTGTAAAGTATTGTAAAGTAGCACAAACTTGCAGCAAGCAGAAGCTTCTCAAAGCAAGATGATACTAAATAAATCAAATTCTACTAAGAGGTCAAGCTTTAATGAAAATAAAATGTATCTATAGCATGTTGATTGGGAATGGCACTGAAATTCATTATATTACTAAGGGGTTTTTCTATTATGTAGAATAATTTCGTAAGGACTTCTGGAAATAATATAATCAAACCCTGTTTTCAAAGCACAGCTAACCTAAAAGTTGGTCCATGTTTCTTAGCACCTTGTTACATTAGGTATCTTCTTACCCTTCAGTTTAAAAGGCTTGCCCTTTAGTACTACATATAACCTAACAAATTAAATAGTCCACATTTCTTGGCTCTGAAAACTGTTAGAACTAAATACCTTCACCCATCACTCAACAGGCAAAATTTGGAGGGAAAAGGAATGTGAAATTTAGTTCTCTTTACAGATATTGAAGGTTTGGGAGGTGAGGTAGGAGAAACACACTTTCCAAGATTCATCAACACTGCTCACACCTTAATAGGCCATTTATCCAAACACAAACAATTAGGAACACAAAATATTTTCAGCAGTGGCAATAAGGAGTTAAGTTAGGTTTAATTTCACAAGTAAGGTATGAACAGCAAAATATCGGCACTTGATCTTTCTACCCTGAAATAATTCAATTGGTTACACTTCATCAACCTGTACCGTGAAACAAAAAACTTGACAAAAGTAGCTCCATTTTCCCAGGAAAAAAAAAAAAATTTCACCCAATACACATGCACTGATGACAGCCTATGTATCTATGAGACGAAGGCCAAAATACATTTTGCTGTAAGATCAACCTCACAAAATGCCTCCCATTCACAATTATGCTAATTATTTGAAAACATCCCCGTGGAAGTTACCAAATTTTTAACTACCATCATGTTGACTTAACTTGCTGGAAAGAAGTCTAAATAAGTGTACAAGTACACCTATGGGTGTGGTATCTATTTTAGGACTCCTAAGTACCAGAAAAGATTAGAATAAAAAAGGAAGATGCTTCTCACCATCCTGTCTTTTTGTTGTACATCTCTTAAATGAAGACCCTGCAGGACCCCAATGATAATGAAGAGCCACAATGGTTTCAGACTAGCCAGTAAAATTACAAGCAAAGCAGCTTAGTCTGCAAACCCCACGTCAAGCACAACTGATGCTCAGGTGGTAAGCCTCTGGAAGGCTCCTAGTGTGAAGGACTATGCACACCACCTACATTTGAAATACGACCAATAAAATAGCTACACACAAAATCTGCTTCTCTTACTACTCTGTGGTTTGTTTAGTTTTAAGTGCTGCTAACATTTTAACTTTCTTCAAAATAATTGCCGGGGTATTTTGATGGCATATGTACATCTCCCCAGTATATACTAAACGTCTGGCAAGTAAGAAAGTAAAAAACCTGGAAATTCAAAGTCTCATAGTTTTCAAAATGCCCTTTTCTGTTTGCATTTATTCCTTTCATGCAATTTGGCTCTGCCATTTTACATACAGAAAAAAAAACCAGTATCTTCTCATGCTTTAGAAAGCAAAAACATTTGAAAGAAAAAAAAACAAAACAGCTTTATCACATTGTCCTGGTTTGAGGTAAAACAGAACCAATTTTCTGATTTGTAATTTTACTTTTTAGCTGGGCCTCTTCTAACTGACTAAACTCTGAAATTACCAGCATATTGTTCAGACACTGTTCACTCTCAGAGTGGTAAGACCTGATTATACCAAGGAATGGTATGCACAGAGGCTCTTGCTTATACTTATTGCTATAACAACCAAGGTCAGCTAACTTCGCTGTTTGTCCTGTTAGAGGGCTGGATGCGGAGAAGCGTAGAGGGGTCACACCTATAGGGAGGAGCGGACAGGACAGGTGACCCAAAACTGACCAACAGGGTATTCCATCCCATATGCATCACGCTCAGTATAAGAGCTAAGGGACAAGGGGGCTCTCTCGCGCGTTTTTCTTCAATGGCCGACGTCTGAGGAGGACCCTGTCTGTTCGTCTGCCTTCGATCGCGATCCGAGCACTCCTGACTCTAGTTCCGGAATTCAGCTCCTGTCCGTCGCTGACTCCAGTCTGGGACTTTCCCTGTGTCTGCTGGTGACGCGATCGTCATCCTGGGAGCTGGATACGGTTTTGTATATATTGTATACTTTTTTATTATTATTTTCTTATTATTTCTTATTTCCTTATTTATTATTATTTTCATTAAAGTAGTTTAGTTCTTTTTCTAAACTCGTAAATCTCCTTATCTCTTCCTCTCCTCTCTGAGGAGAGAGGGCGGGGAGGGCCATCTGTCGTTCCTATTGGCCAAACCGGCCAAAACCACGACACACATCAATGAAAAAAACCCCATCAAATTAACACGCACTTTGTGCTCTCACATGCAGAAAGGCAAAACCCAACACCTTTATAAATTAAGTTCCTAGGGCTCAAGTGAAAAAAAAAAAAATCCACCACCACTCTAGTTTTCCAAGACACTAGCAAAAATATTGGGTTCATACTATGCATCCTACATTTCCTAACTGTGGAAACCAACATGATAATTGGTAACCAAATCCACACAGAGGAATTACAATGCATGGTATTGGACCTTTGCTCTCCCAAAATTAACTAGGAACAACTGGAACCTGAATCAGACTAAGGAAAGTGCTTATTAAGTAGGGGAAAGATATGGACAGAATTGGCTAGGGCTTAACGGAGAGCATTCTGAGCACTGAACAACAGAAGATCTTTACCGCTAAGAACAAAATTTTCCACAAAGAAGAGGATAGCCCTATGCTATCATATACAAGAGCAATAGCTGTGACTGAATTAGAATTGCTGTAAACAGTTCGACTGAAGCCAAATTCAACTCAATTTTTGTAACTGCATTAATGTAGTGCAGTAACAAGAAGACAAAAAACTTCTACAGGAAGTCAGGCTTCCTGTAGGCTTCCAATGAAGCCTGTGATTGGAAAAGGGTATTTCATTGATAAAATTGGAATAGCAAACACTGACAAAAGGTAAGTTATAGACCTACATGTTACAAAATTGAGGAAATGTGTGTTTCAACACAGTTGATGATCAAAAGCAATCAGTTCCCACAGAAAAAACTTTTGACATCCTGAGATTAAAAAATATTGCACCATATTAAGAATGCAAAGGCACTCTTGAAGGATGTTCAGCTAAAAAGGGGTCCTGCCAGTGTCTAGTCATACCTCACAGTCATCTTCACATCACAGTATTTTAATTTCAAAGGTAAGTTTCAACATCTGTAAGCTGAAGATCCAAATGTCAAACACTTCCCAGAAAAACTTACTTGAAGCCCTTGCCACTTAGGAATAATTAAGTTGGGAAGAAACAGAAAATGTGGGAACAAAAATGTCACAGAAAGCCCAAGGCAGAAAATCATCAATATAAAACAATGGCCTCAAGTGATATAAAGACTAGATAAAAGACGAAGGGGGGGGGGCGGGGCAGAA
>VYZM01007100.1:276836-288157 GCA_013398915.1 Dromas ardeola | reverse complement strand
AAGTGGCGGCGGGGGGGGCGGCGAACGCAGAAATTCCAAAAAACCTAAGGAGCTCTCGAATGAAGACAATTCAAACCAAGGACATCAACCAAAATACAGGTAGTATACATACGACACTAAGAACAGCAAATGACGCTAACATGGCAGTGATATTAAGAATCACAGAACTTTGCCCAAGAAGCTGAAATATAGTACCGCAGTAAAAGAAAGCACACCAAACAAGCCTCTTGCCCCATAAAAAACAGTGGGATATCTATGTATTGGATATTCCAGAAAAGGATGCGTTACTTTCTAAAGCACATCGGTCTAACTTGGAATAGAGAGAACCGACTAATACATGGTTAAAGATCCTCTTCCGTGCTGTATACCTTGTAAGTCACATTTCAGGCTGCAACTTCTTCAAATAGGTGTTTCTTTACTCTGCCAGGGAAGAACAACCACCTGCAGATTTTGGCAAAGTAAGACTTTAAACTTAACTAAAGTCTCATCTGCGACATCCCTGTTGAAAGTAAACTAGAAAGAACTCTCATAAAAGGAAGTGCTGTGTGCATAGTGTCTTTAAAGGAAATCACTGTCTTGAGGAATTACATCCAGCTTACATATACCTTTTGGAGAAGTTCAGCTTTCCTAGGTCTGTTTACTCTAAGGTTTTCTAATAAAAACAATGTAGAGGCATCTTTGTCTATTAGAACAAAAACATAAGCATATACAGGTGAAGGAAGTAAAGGAGGGGGCTTTTGCAGTTAAGATTCTGCAAGACATCCTAGTATTCCTTTGAAGGATTTAATAAAGTATACTATGTCATAAGTAAACGCTTATAAAAAGAAAATCCACAGACTTGAAATATGTGTAGATATTATGGGAAGTAGCAGACATTTCTGTATTAAACTGTCCTGCTTGATAAAGACAGACTTGGGAGGACTCCAGAGGCAATCTAGATATTCTAGCAATACCTGAACTTTTGATTATATCATTTTTAGGCCTTCTTAGATACAGTGACTAATTTAGCTAACCTGCTTCACCAGACATGCCCGCAATTTCTCTCTGCAAACTATCAATCAACTGCTGAAGACTCAAAATTGGAAAGTATGAGCTCTTTCCCAATGAATCTGCCAGATTCAGTTACCCAGTTGATAGGCAATGATTCCATTGCATTGTTTCTCTTCAAATGCAACCAATCATTGGCAATGATTTAGCCACAAGTCTTAAGAACATCTAATTCTCATGTTTTAATGGCCTTACTAACTATGTTCATTCAGACTGACACCCCTGTTTAGCAAATGCAGAATACATTAGGCTGCATGATTTTTATTTACATTAAAAGACTGACAGCTGGGACAACTGCAGGTGTGTATATTTGCATGGATGGTGGAGATGGCGCCTACTGCCAGGCTTCATTTTAACCTGACAGTAGTACCTAACATAGGCACCGCACATTGTCTAAACAGTTCCAGCTACAATTATTTTCAATGAAGGTATCACATCGTAGTTTATCTCACACAAACATGAAATTTTAATCTTCATTCATTCTTTCTCACAAATGTCCAACTGCTAAGGCAATAAAAACAGCATCTAACTTTACCCCCTAAAGTTATCATTCTGAGGTTCTGTGGCAATCCAGGAAGATCTATGATACATGATCTCTGTGCATAATTCTCTTGGGCTTTTCAAACAAAACAAGTATGTTGCTGAATTGTTTTGTCTACTGACCCTGCAACTTTTGGTTGCTTAAGTCCTCCTTATGATACTACTGTTTCACTACAACTGACACGTGAACCAAAAACACCTAAGGAGCTACAACCCTAAAGAAGCAAAAATCCCAAGAGAGGCACTGTAAAAATCAGGTGGGAAAACCACAAAGTTACTTTAAACGCCAAATGCAAGCTATTTAAAAATGAAATTAATTTATCAATACAGAGGATGCGTCTCTGAGCACAGAAATCCGCAATATTTAGAGAATGAGAATTTCCATAATTTCTCCACACAACTTAAACAAAATAATCCAAATAGTACTGATTTCTCTTATGCCTAAGATTTTAATTTAATGTAATTCCACTGTTACTAAAGCTTTCATCTTTGAGTCTTGCAAATCAATATTTTCAAATATATATTTTAATTCACCAGTGCAAGGTTATGGTCCTAGAATCTTAGTTTGTATGATGCTAGTCTATAATCTAGTCCAGGTCTTCAAATTACTAGCCTGAGTCAGTATGTTCCTCATTAATTTATTCAAAAGCAATTGCACCTGAGTATTTTACAGTTTTAAGGGAATAAAAATTTACCTGATTGAGTATTACAGGCTGTGCAGTTACAGTAGTCACTGGCCTGGATACAGGTTGAGCCACTACAGGAACCGTGATATTTCTTGATACTGGCTGTGTTGTCACTGGAATGCTAACAGGCTGTGATATTCCAGAACTTGACCCAGGCATCTGCTGTGTTGATAAACATCCAGCCACTGGTCTCTGCAGCGTTTGTGAAGTTCCTGAAACATTCACTGGTACAGACAACGGCTGAACTGCTACTGCACTAGTTGTAGGTCTGGATACAGACTGAAAGACTGATGAAACAGGCATGGCACTGGGGCTGGAGGCAGGTGTCGCATAATGGTGACTGTCAGCCTTGAATGTAGGAACTGTACCTGTTACAAAGGATTCCAAAGTTATCTTTATGTAATATTGCCATCAGATGTTTCATAAGTGTTGTGGATTTTTTGGTTTTAATTACCATATTAGGACAATAAAGTACCTCTACTGGGTGCACCATTCTGTATCCCCCTTCGTGATGAGCTGAGGTTGACTCTGTTCAATATATCTGTCAAAAGTTACATTTATCTTAATTGCGGTTAAATTAATAGCTTAATTGCTTTTCAAATTAAAAGTAGCATTCATATCCACTAATTAAGTCAATTAGGATTTGACTTATAAATTAGAATATTATTTCTAAAATAAATACCTGGCAAAACAAAGCATCATTTGTACAAATTAAGATATGTTCTTCTATTCCTCTTAGGTAAGCTAGTTCACCTAAGAATATCAGTTTTTATTTTCTTGGAGATAGATTAACACACAAATAAGAGTGCAAACAAGAAAAGAACATTATAAATATTTAGCTTTGCTGATTATAATGCATTTATTCACTTCTGTTTCTCATATATGTAATAAGTTCCCCAAATACTAGAACCACTCTACACTAAAGGAAACATTTTCTCTAAACCAGTAACTACACAATTTGCTTCTGTATCACAGGAAAATACAGCACTTACAAATTTGTTTTCAGGCTTCATGATCTCCATTTTCCAATGTGAAAGAAAAATCAACAGACCAGCAATCAAAGGAGTTGTGTTGGAATTGCATCACAAGAGGACTGATTTTCTTACATATCCTACATGGTAGTCTATGACAGAGTTCTAGCTCATTAGAAACACGTGGAATTTCTTAGATTTCATGTTTGCTCTCTAATGCCACCGATACTCCCCAATGTTTTATGTCTTAGTCTGGGGCTTCTGATCATTCCAGAATGTTACAAAAACATTCATCAAATCAAAATATTTTTCTACCACCAGATTCTCAGTTCCATTAGTGTTGCTGTCAAGTTACTTGCTCTGACATGTGAAAATATGCATATGAAATTAGATAGATCCTTCAATATCTAACCAACAACATTTAATGTACCTTCTCAAACCAGGGTCAAATTACATCAGGATCTCAAACAACAGATCTTAAGAGTATCTACACATTGTGTTTAACAACCTTAAGGCTGTTTCCACCAGCAATGGCTCATTAGTATATACTACTCAGGTTGACAAATAAATCTAATAGCAGTAGAGCTCAGGAGATCACAGCTTTCAACCCTGTCACCTGCATTTAGATCATACTAATAAAAAAGCAGCTGCAACCAACAGATCCAAACAGGTTTGCATTTTTTAAGACATGATGACATTTCATCCTGTAATAGTAACACTATTTTTACTTCAACACAACACTATGAGCAAGGATTTAGCTGAACACATACTTTGTGTTTGTTAATAAATCTATACCTTACATTTGAATTCCAAAGAGAAATGAAACTAAAGCCTTCTACAAAAAAAAAAAGCTATTCTAAAAGTTAGGCCTCAGAAAGCATATTCAGCTTCAGTCAGTCTGATGCGCACACAATTCACATCCTAAAATACAAAGGTAGATTTTACTGTTTTTAAGAAGAACATTTCAGGAAGCCGGTGATTTGAAATTATAAACTAGATTTACATGACTCAAGTGATTCATCATAGACTTGATGTGCCCTTTCCCCTCCCCCATCAAAGCTTTATTTGTCCTGTTTAGGTAAAACAACACTGAAGTATAAGAAAGCTAACATGCAGCACATTTTCAAGTAGCAACAAATGACAGGTTTGTAACATTATGAAAAAGGAAGCAAGAAAAATGAGCAGTAACCGTAGAAAAAAATGAGCAGTTGCAGGAAATGGTAAAGGGAACAAAGCCTGAATTACTTTTCATCTCAAACTAATCCTCCAGTATGTTAGAAGAGGCACTTTATTGTACACGACACTGTGCCAGCAGGTCAAAGTTGGGTTTTTAACTATTTCCTTCAAGTTTTCCACACTAGTCTGTATAAAAACTGATAATTGCATTGTCAGGAAAAGGTTAAAAAAAATTGCTGTGTATTGTAGAAAATATACCTTTCAGAAAAATTAAACACTACATACAAGTCTCCATTTGTCATCTAATTTTTCACCTGACCCAACAGGAACTTTTTCCAAGTGAAAACTAAACAACAGTGATAAGCAAAGTTGAGTTCACTGTGTCTTGCCTACCACCAATAACAAACTGAAGCCTGACTACTGCCAGGTAGTACTACTTACAAGCCAGAGAACAACTGAGGTCATTCTTCCATAGCTGTTTTTGATAGTGAAGTAGAAGATTACAAAGAGAAAAGTTGAGGAAAGGGAAGGAAAAGAGATAAAGTAAAAAGTTATACCATAAGTGATTTTACTGGTGTCAGGACTGAGTATGGACAGCACTAGAGTAAGATACATACATTTTAAGTCTCTGCCTTTTACCAAAGTTCTTGAAGATACTGAATGACATCAACATTATAGTTTTTACTGAACTATTTCCAACCATTATGACTACAAATCTTGAGACTACGACAACTGCAATGAAACTTGCCTAGTGCCTTAATAGTTGTTACGTGCCATGACCTACTGCCAGTGACCAGCAGCAATCCAGAGGTCTCTGGACCTTCCAGAAAACAGCAAGGGTACTTTTCAGTCCTTCTGGAAGTTTGTAATAGCAGAAAACTTCTTAGAGCAATTTTAAAGTATTCTTCAAATTTTCAAAAGGATCTAGAATATTTTCAAATATTCAAAAAGATTAACCCTTAAGAGCTATTTTCAGGCGAGAGAACTTTTAACATCAGCTTCAATATTTCTTTAATATTTAAAACATATTTTTCCACTTTTTTAAGCTGGTGTAAGGAGAATTAGACTTACTATCCCAGTAACAAAGTAAAATAGAATTCGGATGGAAGATGAAAGTATTGTGAACCAAAATGACTGAACAGCTAATAACAGCTCCAAAGTCCATGCACCAGAGTGTGACAGACAGCCTAGTTTCACATTATGTCTTGAGATTCTTCACTGCAAACTATACACCTTCAAAAAATGACTATGGAAATCTTAGATGCAAACATAGCAGACATGAGGCAGAAACTGAAATCAGTAAACCTCACCAGGCAGTCTCACGTATTCGACAGCTAGAGAAACCTTAGGTCAAACATCTTAACAGTTGACTGCAAAATGGCTGCATACAGAAATCAAAAAGTTTCATTACTAAAATTAATTTAAGTAACAAAAATATTCTCCTTTACTTACCTGCCACAGCCCAAGCACAGGACAAACATGGAATCCTGATACATCTGCTGTCATCACAACCACCTAACCTCACTCCCTGCACTGCCTGCATTAGGAGAAAACTACAGAACTTGATGAAAAAAACTCTTTATTTTACAGTGCATGAATGAATATATTAATAAAAATCTCTTACTTAACAAAGAGGCTTCTACTATTTTCCTATTAATCACTTTTCCTGATGGTGCTTTTATTACAGACACTTAAGACAGTTATCTTGGTTTTGTCAGAATGTTGTTCACCCATTCAGACTGGCTACCAACACATGAAATGTGGGGTGGAGAAAAAAGAGGAACCGTAACATGAAGACTTAAGTTCATGCACATTACTTCAGTAGGGAGACACTTCCAAGTATCTAACTAAATACCAACTACATTAAGAGCAATTGCATGCATGGTTTCAGCGTACTTGATTTTTAACCATATTGCCAAAACCTTCAAATGTCCTCGTTTTGACTTCAGAGATTTCAGGTCAGAGATAGACACAGCTGTGCATAACCCTGGTTTTAGGACAGAATTTCTTAAGAATTCCAATTTTCAGTATGACAGCAAAGTACAGAACAGCTTTAAGATGTAGATTTTCTTAGGTCTTACTGTTAAAAATTCTGTATTTTCAAAGTAAGTTTAAAGTATTACTCCTTGAAATATCTGTTTTAAATTATGAAAAATGTTATCTTACATGTACTAGCTGGCTTCGAGCTTGAAATTTCCCCAACAAAGATGGGCTCATCATCATCATCATCTTCCTCCACTTCTTTCACTCTCTTTTGCCATGGTTCTAGCTCCTCTTCTTCACATTCCATAAACAATTCTGCCATCTTGAGACTAGACAGTAAAAAACAAAGCACACATACCAAAACATTCAGTACTTTCATGAAACAAGTATTTCACTGTTCACTAAGGATTACTGCACTTCATGATAATTCCCATACAACGGTCTTCCCTTCCCACCCCACCCCCCCACCATGTTCTATACAGGTTGAACCTGATCTGATATAGAAGATCTTCAAAGATCAACACCACATCACCTTTCTGATAATTATTTGAATTCTCATCTTTGCTATTAAACATGAGAAAAGATCAAAGATATCCTCCACATAATTTAAACTACTTTTGTATAATCCACCAGTAACTATCAGAGGAAGCCTCTGACACCACATCGAAAGGCATCTTAGAAAAAACACTCCTCTTCCAGGTAAGTTTTTCCAAAGAAATGTGAAGACTCTACTATGAAGCATGTAATATACCTGGCACAACTGAGTTACAGCAACACTAGTTATAGCTTTACTCTCTTTGCATCTAAAAAACTCAAACCAAACAAAACAAAACCCCACCCAAAACCACAACCCCACAAATTTTGTAAGATTTTGCCAGAGCTTCTCATATAGTCACATTTTCTTTAAAACACAACAAAACCAAAACAAAATTCCCCAAAACCCACACAACAAAGAACAATTCACCCACAAAACCCCCGCAACCAAAAAGCCCCACAACAACAACACAACCCTGAAACCATACCCACAACACATTGCACAGTGTCTTCATTATCAATTAGGACTTGATAAAAGTTTTGGATTGATCCCATTAGACTGAGTCCCTCAAGCTTGGAGACTTGCTCTTGCAGTAAGGAAAAAAACGTCATGTATGAAAACAGTAATGAAATTACAGAAAGTACAGAAATTACAATCAGCATCTCTAATCACAACTAGTTTTATTTGTTTTTTTACAGAAACTGTGATGACCAATGAAGTTTTCCTCTTTCTTTTCATATCCTCTAACATAATCTTGAAAGTATTACCGAGCAATACAGGAAATAAGAAACTTTTCTATTTCTTTACACACGCTACCAATAATCTAATTTGTAATAAGACCAGTAATTTCATAAAACCACAGGACTGTCTCAGCAATAACCAGGATCAGGATCCCAATACAACAGTGTTTGCTTTGCCTAAGACACAGAGCTTTACAAAATTCAATGACTCAATTTTTTAGTAAATCGGAAGGGAAACAATATAGTTTTGCATGAGGAACCACATAGTAACTCCACTCAATACAGGAATTCCTTGAAAGTAAGGAGCAGTTAAGTATATGAAATTCAATTCATCATTGGACTGCTTTGACAAAAAGTGAATAATATCCAAGCAACAGTTCCTTTCATGAAGGTCACGACTGATGTAAGAAAATTTCATGTCTTATTACCAGGCCACTGCCAACAAAAAACCATTACCAATAGGTCTCTCGTTCTTGTGCTGATGCAACAACACTTATCTGACAAAGCAAACTAATTATGGAAGCTTGACTTCCCACTGTTAGGCAGTGATAGTTCTCTGACAGTTTACCCCCTGAACCTGATGCCCCTAAGCCAGGGCATCAGACCAGCACTACTGTATATGATTATGTCATTAAAGCCCATCAAACCTTATACACAAGGTGACAAAATCAACATTCCATTCATAATCATAAACTGATATTTCTTAAACTAAATAATTTATCTTGTAAGATGAAGAGGGTATTTATTCAACACATTTTTCTGTACAGTTTCCCATGATTTTCTCCCTTTTCAAAAATATTTCAAAAGCAACGTATATATTAAACATTGGGTCAAGTTTCTTTTTTGAAAGTATAATTATGCAAACTAAGAATACTCATTATTATCTATCAACAGTGTTTGAAATGAAAGCCTTCAGCACAGACACAGTGAGAAACTGCCTAACATCTAATAAGAGAAGACAATTTCAGGATAGGAGTAATGAGCTGCTAGATTTGGTGATGGACTGTAGAAATAATTAGCCTGTAATAGCTTATCACAGGGGAGCAGCTAGAATCATGCCCCTACTTTCATTAAAGTGCATGAGAATGGGGCTGCTGGTGCTACAAGCGCAGTCTTGGGGATAATACAAAGTAGAAAAGCTATACTCCCTTCCGTCCTCCTTCCATCAGCTTAGGGTGCTGAAGTTAAACATGGTGCTAGGAAAGAAGAGAATAAGACACTAAACTAAATTCTTGTCACAGGAAAAGAGAGAGCATGAAACCTCTTTCCACTTGACAGTGGCAACAGGGGCCATGTGCCAGGTCTAGGAAAGAGAACCAATCCTGACTCTCCTCTGTAGAGGGACGTTCTTTAGAACGCCTTTTCTTTACTAACAGAGAGGCAAACTTTATTAGATTTCAAGCCACAATGAAAGACTATTTTCAGAGACATTTTACATGGAAATGACAACATAAACTCAGGGTGGGTTTTTTTAATTTAAAAAAAATTAGGTTTACTTGACCTCAGGGGAAAAAGTAACCAATTATAAAATGTGTACAGAGAATGGAAATGATAGCATGCATAATTTATATTAAAACCACAAAATAGACAAAAGCCGTCTATAAGTTAGCAGAACTCTAAAAAGATACATGCGATAACCTCAGCTACACTGTAATGCAGCTGCTTTTGTGTTTGTCTGTTGGTTTTTTTATACAGCTAAAAGTAATTTGATAACGTAGGCAGGGACTTTTAGAAAGTTACACCAACTGGTGGCACCTCTCATGGATGTTTCATTTTATGAACCAGGATGTACATATTAAAGTACTATCAAAAGGTGATTCCAAACGTATGGCTGCTTTTAAAAGGCAAGTCTCAAGATTATTTCAGATCTTTTAATCTACTTTTTTTATTTCATTACTATGATTTGAAGCCAAGCTTTCACTGACTTTTTTCCTGGCAACAAAGCCAGCGCAATAAGTTCCTGCCCTGCTCCTGCACTGCTCCCTCAGTTGTGCTAGTACAACTTTTCACGGGACTATGATGTGAACCAGTGCAGGTTAAAAATAGCCTGGCCCACTAACAGTTTTACCAGCACGACAGAGAGGCTGCAAAATCAGTGACCTAAGCAATCAAAGTTACAGTACAGGGGAATGGATTTGATTACAGGTGGTGTGCAGAACCTGCTCAAATGGTCTCCGTTGCTAAGGGAAACATCTACCATTTTTAGAGTATAACTAGCTTCTGAATTTTCAGCTTCTTTAACTACATCAAAACAGAAAATGCATTCCAGGAATCCTGCTAGTGGTTGCTCTCAAAGCCAAAACCAACAGTGAATCCTTCCCCAATGCTCCCCAGATATTTCCCAGTGGAGGTGCAGATGCCAGTATAAGAAAGATAAACCTACTGACAATAGATTTTATTTTCTTCATTTTTTAATATGTATAAACATATATATACACGTTCATACACACATCTCTCTAAAGGTAGTCCATGCATCTGAGAGTTCCAAAACTCCAATGAAAAGCTCTATGTATATAATCAAAGAAAGTGTTTAAACCATTGTTCTAGGGTTAAAAGTGTCAAAATTGTGATCAAGTTCTTTAAAACATTTTAAAAAATATCATTAGACTATATCAAGGTATCGCTTTAAAAGGCAACTGCCCAACAAAAGCTAAGGCTAGTCATGAAAGTTCATTAGGCAGGCACAGATAATCAACAACCTGCAAAGACAGAAAAAAAACCTGAACTCATTGCACAAAAGAGCAATTAGCTTCTCGTAAATAAGTGTTTCAAAAGCACTAGTTTGGACATTTTTATTTATCATGGCAATTACGCTTAAAGACACACAACTTTATTAAAAACCAGTTGTACTTATAACCTGGTTTTTTTTACTATTAGGCTTTAAAAGTGCTCACATAAACAAAAGTGATACAAACATTAGTAAATGTAACAAGAGCGTAACAGCTGTAGTGAAAACTGCAGGAAGTGACCTGTAGAAGCACCCATTGTAGATGCACAGAAATCAACACTACAGAAAATCATGGCAAATGAAGCTGCTATAAGATTTAGAGTTACTGAAAATCCATTTATTTCTTCAGATGCAATTCACCTGTTCCACTGTTAAGGTCAAGTGAGCTTTCCAATACTCAGTACTTCTTTGGATTCGCTTAAAATACCTGAAGCCAAATCACCAGTATGAAATTGGTAGTGAGCTTAAAGAGTGAGGACACCTACGTTAACCAGAAAGTTCTCAGACTAGCCTTATTTGTCATCTTTCCATAACGGTATTATCAGTGAACTATTCAGACGTTATTTTTTTTTCCTCCAGTTTAAAAGCTGCACTTCAGTTGCACAGGAAAGTTACATTATTTACAGCACAGACCATAGGGTGAGCACCCACGTTGTATTTTTCAGACAACTTCCCATACAGGTACATAACTTGGCATCATACTAGTTATAGAAGAGCGTGCAATCCACAGCTTCAACAGGACTGTGCGCAACTGTGTTTTTAATCGAGTGCTGCATTTGTGGCAGCAGCGAAGAAACGATGACCGAGCTGAAACTGAACCCGAAAGTTTTAGAAAAGCCAAAGTAGAAACCAACTTCCCTAAAAAACAGTACACCATCCAGCGCTGCCCTCTCCGCCGTGAGATGGAACAAGCTC
>VYZM01007100.1:240830-275838 GCA_013398915.1 Dromas ardeola | reverse complement strand
GAGGAGCCGCCGCCGGCGGCGCCGCGTGAGTAGGCCCCGGTGGCCGTGGAGCCAGCGCTGCCGCCAGGCCGGCACAGCCCTCGGTAGGCCGCGACGGGGCGAATCAGGCCTTTCCCTGGCCCTACAGACGGTCACAGGCACCGACAACTCCACACAGCCGTGTGGCCAAACAAAAGCTAGGGAAAGCGCTACCCAGACTTACGTTAAATGCAAAGTATGTTGCTGGAAGCAGTGGAGCATAAGATTTTTTTTTTTTTACACAGGAAATTCCATCTGAACATGAGGAAAAACTTCTTTTCTTTGAGGGTGGCAGAACACTGGAACAGACTGCCAAGAGAGGTGTGGAGTCTCCTTCTCTGGCGACCTTCAAAACCCACCTGGACACGTTCCTGTCCAGCCTGCTCTGGCAGGGGTGTTGAACTAGATGATCTCCAGAGTTCCCTTTCAACCCCCACCATTCTGCAATACCATACTGTTCAGACTGGGGTTTCATTGTAGACCTGTGTTTTTGTTGTGGTTTTTCAGAGCCATGTACTCAGTGGGTTAAATACATAACCAAATATATGATCAACTGTTCTAAACCTTTACTGAATAAAATATTCCCATTACTTTCAGTGGGAGATCGTGAAACTGCTAGATGAGGCCTTAACTGGGCAGTGAAGGCACAGTTGCTAGAGAGAACAGTCTTGGAGCACGGTACCATAGAGAGCTGCGGTTTCACTCACCTCAGAATTTGCATACGAATATCTCCATGTCAAAAGGTGACTAAGAAACTCAGTTTTTCTCATGCTTTTTTGTCTATACTGCCCTCTCACCCTGGCCAACATCTGTCTTAAGAACGCTCCTGAGTTTAGATTTTCTTTTTTCTCAGTTTTGCTGTCCATTCTACACTAATTGAAAAAAAGAAAGTGTGATTCTTCCTTTAGTAAAATATGAAAATATTTCTGGTGAATTTTGAAGGTAAATAATGGGAAAGTACTTAAACTAAATGTAATCTGTGTATCTCAACTTTTTCAGCCCATACTTCTCGTAACTTACTGTTGGTGACATCTGCCATAGCTCCCTTCAGATGTTCTCAATTTATTTAGTGTAAATTCTCTCTCAAATACAGGTATTTTTCAGAAGAACAAGTAAAGCATCCTTCCTTGTGAACTTAAGCTGTAAAGCTGTAAAGATTTGCCTACAGTGTTTAGCCTGGAAAATATTCTGTTCATTTTCACTATTATCTTTATCCTCTAGATGCTTTCAATGTATTTTGGAACCTCAGAGAAGTGAAAAAAAATTGAACATTAGTAATTAAATAATTGCTGCTTAGTGATTATGCCATTAAATCATTTGGTTATTACAGTTTAGTAATTAAACAATTACTAAACTATGCCATCCTGCCAAAGTAGGAGGAAAAAAGAAAGAGAGAAAGAAATATTCTTGATATTTGGCAGAAAATTGAGAAAAAGAATGTGAACTAGAGAGGGGAACTTATTTTAAACAGAAGTGACTGGGAAGAGAGAGGTATAGTCCAGTTATTTGAAACACATTTTCAACTACTCACTTACCCAGTAAGAAATCATTGCAGGTGTTTATATTCTTTCTAAAGCAAGATAAATATGAAGATAGTATCAAGATTACAAGGTAAAATGTTGAAAAAGTGTGAAATAGCAGAATTAAGATCAGCTCTGCACATTTAATTTATTAAATTTGTACATTCTGAAGGTGCAGAATTGCATACTGTCTGTTCTGCAAGACCCCTGCCTAATTCCTTGGACAAACTTGTTTGAATCTCATGTTTTTCCATCATCCTACAAAGCCATAGGAGCAAAACAAGTTTACCAAGTGAAAATTAATAAGCGTTCACAACTTTGAAACTCACAAATGAATATAAATAGCCCCCATAATTACAAAAAAATAGTTCTTTCCAACGCTCTCTCAGTTTTATGGATGATCATCTTGGCTGAGCTTAGTATCTAGTTAATGAGAAAGCCCTAAAACTTTGTGTTGCAACAAATAATTGATGACTAACTAAAGAAAAAAGTAGAAATTTAATGAGATATGGAAAAGCTCTCTATAAAGAGGAGAGTGAAAACTCAGCGTACTTATTGTCACATGGGTGAGCTGTGTCTCCTTGACATTAAGATGAGACTTCATAGACTGCGTCAACAATGAACGTGCCCTTCTAATGTTCCTCATCAGCCATGGAAGCAACACGGGAGGTGCTGCGGTAGGAGAAAATAAAAACGGGGATTCCTGGCCTCCACATTTAGTAATAGTCCTTGGCAGTTATCATGGCAGTGAGCCAGCAGATCCAGGCAATTAAAGAACATACCACTCCATGGTGTCCTTGCAATAAGAAAAGCACAGGCAGATGCACCACACAGGAACATTTATAACTTCTATAGGAGAAGCTAGTATGATGGAAGACATGCAGTACTTTCAAATGCAGTCTAAAAAACCGCAAGTTCTGGAGATGCCAGCCAGAATTAAGTACCATGAAGGAAGGCTGCATTATATGTAAAAGGAGGTACCGATAAGGTAATGAGGTTTTAGGAGGGCCATGCCTGAAAACTTTCAGAGAAATCTGCAAACATATGATATACTCTAAAAGAGAAACTTAGCAGAAGCTGATTATAGAAAACAATTGTATTACATGCAGTTGGGCAGCACGCATGCACTGTTGGCTACAGTAGTAAAGCTGAGCTTGAAATCTAACTAATCTGAATTACTTCATCATAGATCTACTGACCGGTGACTTGACTACTAAAGAGATGTTCCTTTCCCTTCTGAGAATTATTGACAGTAGTATTTCATGAGTCTCTGTTTTTTGTCTCAAAAGCATTGTCTGTGCCAGAGAAATCAACTGATTGCAATATCCCTCAATGGTCTAAAATGCTTCTATTGCTTGCTGCAGATTTAAAAAAAAAAAAAACACAAATAAAAGTGAGTTGCATTTGCTAACATGGACTAACATGGATGCAGGCAACTAGACACATTGATACTGTCAACTCTGGCAGCTGTTAGACCTACCAGTCCAATCAAAAAACAAAGTCTCTTAGCTCTTTGCATTTTGCTTCTGCACTGCCATACTTTTTCTTTCCCCCAAGCAAAAAAATTGCAATGATAGATTCATAGATTCATTTTTAGTATAGATTCTCTATATATTATTACTGTGATCTGCCCCTTCTGCTCTGCAGGTCTTTTACTTCTGTTTCTCAGTTGTAAATTGCCCACTAAACGATCATTTGTTCTGTCCCAGGGGTCTGTTCCCCCACATCAGCCTGTATCAACCACTGATGAATTAACAGACAACACTCTCATTTTGACAAGGCATACAGAAGTTTGTTAAGAAATCACAGAAACTGGTAGCTGTATTGCTCACAACACCAGGGAGTATAGCTTATTTCATCTCGATTCGTCGGGCTTTATGCTGGTCAAGGGATGAGTGTACTAAGTGAGAAGTTATGAATACAGCTATCAACTTTATTCTGCATATCAAGCAGCGGTTGTTCATATTGTTCTTATTTTACTTATCATGTTCAGGCATTTTGAGGCAAGAGTGTCAGTCAGCTAAGGATGAGGATTTTGCAGTTGAGATATATAATAACAATAATTATCAAGATGTTCATCCATTTTTCTTTTATGGAAGAAAAGCTTGGGTCTGGGAAAAAAAAAAAGGCTCATACTCTTTATATCAATTAGCAGGTCTTTAAACAATGTATCAATGCCTGCAAAAGATGGATGATTACTTTTCACCGTGGCACCATACTTTTTAACCACAGCCATCCCACCTATATTTAGCTAAAAGGCAAACATTCCATCAGGGTTTTCAGCAACACAAATAGTTTGAACTGCTTTCTATTTCCAGATCAAGACCAAAGAGCTGGGTAATGGGAAACCAGGAAACGTAGTTGATACTTTAGAAACCTCGCTATGCAAGAACAGCAAAATGCGTGCTTAAAGCACGTAAACCACCTTACCTCTTGCCATCAAATCTCATAAGACAAGCTAGTATTTTACTCATCTGTAGATACGGGCTAATTTGGAAAACCTTTAGCCATGCCATTAAAGATTCACAAAGTCAGATATGCATTACAAATTACATTATCTGTCAATTAAGAATTTATAAAGAAATTCTTAGAACTATTGCTATTGACATTCATCTTAGGAAGTCCATTTTATTACTATGATGACCTAACCCGTTTCACTAGAATGAATGAGTCTTCACTTCACCAACTCTCTCCACAAACAACGGAGGGGAATGGGAGATAGTATACAGGAAAAGGGACTTCACATTTCTTAACTGAAGCAGTGAGAGGTGTCACCATAAACTATCTGTGCAAGCCTCTTACAAGTTTATAGATTACTTAAACATGGGGATCAATTAAGCTACCACCAGCATGCAGATACCTCTGTCATAGAACTTGGAAGTCAATGTAACAGTGCCAGCAGTGTTCTGATTGAGGGAAAGTGCCATATACAAAGAAAATGACAGGGAATTTAAATAGATATTAATTTACCTGCACAGAAATACAAGCAGAGTACTAGAACATGAAGTTATCAAACTTTTTAGGAAAACAGAATTTTTACAGATTAAAACTTTACAGTACATTTCAGACATCCCCTTCTGCTCTGCTGATACTAAAATATCTCTTATGTAATTTTCAGGTTGATATTTAAAAATGAACTTTGAATATTTTCTTCACTGTTGATTTAGTAAACAAAATTAATATTTGTTGAGAGTGGTTGAGGGATAAAGAAGTTTATAGCATGTTTTGAAAAGTCTTGACCAGGATTCTAAAAACCAAATTTTATATGTGGCTTAAGCTTAACATAATGCTGCCTTATTATTAACATCAAGGTTTACTTTGTCAGAGTTACCTAGGGAGACTGTGAATTCCCCATCACTAAAGATTTTTAGAGTAAGTGAAAACATGTCAGAAACAGATTTGGTACATTTAGTGTTACTAAGCTACTGGGGGGAGCGCTACTAAACGACTGTGACAAATATACCTAATAATGATTTTTATTTTTTTTTTAAACCCTACTGAATGAGGACTCCGTGTTATGTCTGATCACTATTTGAATGTAAGCTGGGAATCAGAGCGCAATTGTCTAGTTCTGATTTTGTACGTCAATAAAAAACCTACAGCAGAGTGAGGAAGTCTTGCTCATTAGCATTGAAGTTAAGGCTTTGTTTAACATTATTTGTTATTCTTAGAAGTACTACACACATACAGCAAGTACCAACCCGCATGACATTGCAATTGGAGCTGCTGCCAAAATTTTGTTAGAATAGATATGTTCAGATGAGAAGCTTGTAACTATGAATGCACAAACAGATACTAAATGAACATCTGCAAAACAAACACTATTCAACACGTGTATAGTTTACTCAAGTATTCAAGTATTCCATAAGGTATGGTTGTAAAATTGATTGCATTTAGTCTGCTGTGGTTTGTTGTTAAAGTATCATACCTTCAGGAATTTGGCACAAGTATAAACACTAAAGGGTGATCTAATCTGTTTATAACATTATTTTATAATGTTTGTTAGGCATATATAGCATATTTATACTTTTCTTTTTGAGACAATATGAAAAGTCTAACATTCAACCCTGAAGAAAGCATAAGCTTCCATTCTTTTAAACTTTAAGAGTATGCTTCTGTAAATTAAGAAAAAACCCAAACCATAAATTGTCTTTTGAAACAATTCCAACATATCATCATGCATAATAATAATAAAAAAAAAATTAGTATCTAGAAGAGTCAGTGTCTCTTCAGTGTGCATGTATTTCTACTGCTGACTTTACTCAAACTCATCAGATGAGAATACATTCCAAACTGCTTGAAGTTACACGAAATGTTGAATTGAATGAGCTTTGTCAGAGTGAAAATGACTAAAACCAGAACCATTGCTGTTACAAATCCAGTTTATTTGTATGCAAAAGAAAAATATTTCTTAAAAAAAATTTTGTTTCCAGAAGCTTTTCATGATGGCTTTAGGTTGAAGTAAAGTTAGTAGATTAACTTTAAGAAATAAGCCTTGAAATAACTTAGTTTTCATTTAAGAAATTGATTTTAGAAAAATTATACTATGTACATCCATTTACCTATTGCAGCTGCTCATCCAGTTCTCAGATCAGAGACACAGGGCATACACCTTGTCTATTGGATTAATTTTTATCATTCACCTTAGAACAAATTCAGTCCTAGATGTCTACTACTGTGTGTACTCAATGTAGTAGAGAAAATCCAAGCAAATAACTACTTGGTTTAGCCTTTGCATCCACTTCTACTCAATTAAGTAGTTCAGTAGTAAAGAACATTGTTCCACTGTGTTGATGCCAGACATTGTTATACCACTTGGCAGAAGCCTTAAACAGCATGAAAAGTGACATAATACCAACTCAACATATGCCCCAGAGGCTTTTGTTGAAAAATGACACTACTGGGTAAAGTTTACAGTCATATTTTCTGCTTTAAAAAAAAAAAAAAAAACAAAAACAAAAACCAAGGGAGTAACATATATTTATTGGAGAAGTTGTCTTACTGACAGCAATTGCCAGCTCATACTGACAACAACTGCTACGCTGCAAGAATCCTACTGCTGGATTGGTTTCCCACTCTCACAAGCCTTGTCAGAAAAAGAATTTCGCTGCTCCCCTTTAAGAACGTTAAATGTTAATTTGAACAGGGATTAAAAGCCGAGGGTGCCGCACCTTGCCAGTTCCTGCTTTCCGCGTCAGGCTTGAGTCATTCTGACTCGGTGAACACTTACGTGAAACAAAACAAAGAGGTTTATTCCAAAATCCCTACTAGTCTGAGTGTGCGGATCTCCTCAAACAGGAAAGGGAAGACCTCTGCCTTGTGCATTCTCCCAGAAAAATGCAGTAGTGCCTGGGCTTTGGGATGAAATGCAGCATCACTTCCACCTTCCTTCTCTTGCTTATGAATCTAGTTAGTCATGTCCTAGGGTTTTGGATTCACACTGCTTGATGAAGTTTGAGAACCATCAAAATAAAGTATTGGCATCTCTAAAACATTCTATTTATTTCATGTGAATACTGTACCATTGCCTTCCCTTAAACTGCAGTTTGTGCCAGGTTCCATTGAGAACAGTATCTAGAAGATTAACATTTTCTCTTCGGTTTTAGAAAGTTCCTCTGCAGCATATGAATGGTAACTTTAAAATGGTAGGATTATATATTTTTAAAATACTTGTTTTAAAAAAAAAATATTGTGCTGGGGTTTTTTTGTCATAAGTTTTCTGATCCACTGACTGCTATTTATAAAGTCTGAAACTGTCCAGCAGCCCTCATATCTACACAGCTATTTCCTTTTTGCCTCAATATTCAGCAGAGTCAACTTGTTTATCTTTCCTTCAGGCTCCCTCATGCTGGGCATATAGTGTTCTTAGCAGGATTTACTGTACTCCTTGCAGAAAACTTAAGAAACAAAATGGTGAGCAGCAGCTCTAAAACAGTTAATACTGCCAAGGCTCTCCATCGTCTCCAGATTCTTAAATATTTGGTCCTTGACTAAAATCTAGCCAATTTGTTGTTCTCTTGCCAAATTACAAAACAGAATGCGGCTTCCTACCTGGACTGCACGTGTCTGGCAGCCTGGATATGTTTGTACTTCAATCAAAATGCAAAGTCCATGTGAATACCATGGTGATGCATGCTTCATTGGTGTTAATATTGACTTAGCTCTGAAGCAAACAAGGCAATCATTTGCTGTGCAACATCTCAAGTGTTCTAAACAGCTTGACTGAAAATCATATTTTTGATGTGGAAATGTGGAGAAGGGATCAAAAATTCATATAAAGAATATATTTTCTTATTTGTTCCTGTACATTTGACTAGTAGTATTAACGTGACATTAAAATTGGTAGGAACATCTGTATTTTTTTTTAAAGTGTCACTCTTAAAGGTTAAACTTTGCTTTGGCTTCTTAGAGGTATTTAGCCTAGTTTACTAAGGAAAGGAGATTTGTGCAATCGTAGCACGTATGTGGCCTATTAATAGGTTTTGAGCACATAGGCTGATTTGAGACAAATTTGATAAAGGGGTAGATACACCTTTAAAGTAATTAAGAGCTTCAAATTTTTGTAAAAATAACAACTGTGTAGAAAGCACCCATACTGGGAATTAGAGCGAAGAGACACTCATTCTCTCCAGGAGAGAGATCTGAGAAATGCCACAACTGTCTTCCATCAGTTAGCAAGCAAGAGCCAGGTTTCATTTGTTGTGATTCTCACAGACCTGAGTTAACAAAGCGAAAGCACCATTATTAGCCCAGTAACTCCTGAACTCTGAGGGCACGGATGGCACATGAGCAATCGGAGTCTCAGTTGGCTCGCAAAGCACAGCTAGAGTCCAAGTGACAGCCTGTGTCATTCTCTCACCTCTTTAACATTTGTTAGCTATTTACCACAGACAGAATTATTCTTCTGACTTGTGTACAACTTTTCTGCATCCTACAAGTATGCTTAAAATAATAATCATCTTACTTAAGTCTCCGACTAGAACTTGCAGCTTTTTTTTGCATTACACAGCATACAGAAGAGGGAGGAGAAACACCATTTCTGTGCTAACCTCACTTTGAGTTGATTATCTTTGTTCTCTTTCCTTTTTCTCAACACCCCATAGTGCTCCATTTCCTCCCAATATGCCCAATTATTATCCCAGCTTCCAGTGTTGCATAAGTGCATAAAATTAGTGAAAATATTCTTTAATTTCTCTCTTCAAATTCTGTGTCTGTCCACTGTTACTTTTCATGACAACTACAGTAAAGATGATAGTTCTGTGTTGTAGACACACATAATGGGCTGGTAGCAATGGAGACCAACATAGCATCAGAGCCTGTAGCAATGAAGGATTGTAGAGCTAAACCTTAAACAACAGAGAGTTGTAGGTGAGTGAAGTTTGATGGATGCTCTTTAGATCTTTGAGTGATAACTTCCAGAGAGAAATTGGAATTTTCATATGACATTGCGATTAATAGTATTGCATTAGTACCGACTGAAAATTCTTCCGGCCTGGGACAACAGAAATACCATTCTAGTGTCACAACAGCTAAAAAATAAACTTTTAATTATATGGACAAGCAGTATTAAATCATAAATAACAATGCTATGGCAATAAAATCCATCCTAACAAACAATACAGGTTAAGAGGAGGCTGAACAGAATTCTTTAAGGGATCTTGATCGTAACATTCTGCAGCCCACAGATTTCTCTGACAAGTTTTTTTTATGTGCCTGCAGCAGACATTTGCAGGGTGATTTCCTTAATTGTGCTAATGTATTAGTACAAATCTATGTGCAGTAAAAAATAATTTTTCTATACCTTAAATATCCAGCAAAACACTGAAGCCCTAAACAATTTGTGGTTTGTATTTAGTTCCATTGTCACAAACAAAAGATGTCAGATCAGTAGTTTTCTCTAGTGCCCCACTTCTAGTATATGGTTTCACTGGGAAGCATTAACAACGAATCAGTCAACTGCTCTGCTTTTATTTAGACAGGTGGAATACAGATACTAAACTTCTACAATAAACAGATGCCTATCTGAATTTGACAGAATTTAAAAAAAAAGGTATTTTTTTCATGTTTTCTAAGCTAATGTGAACAGTGTGCATATCCTTTACCACAAGCCAGGATTACTCACCAGATCTGCCAATCCCCAAAATTACTTTTTTAAAAGGCCATGTACAAGTCAGTAAAAAACAGCTCATCCCTTTGAAGGTTTGAGACAGGCTAATATTTTCCTTTTCAGGAAAGATAAGGATGAAATATCAGGAAGCTGTGGTATACATGGAGAAGTGATACTTAAAGGCAGCCTTCTGTTCAGAATTATTATTCTGGAGAAGGCTTTCACATAGTGCTGCAACGTAGGTTATGGCATTGACAAAAATTTAATTTTTAAATAAAATAATCTTCTGGAAGTTAACCAAGTGGAACTGACTTACAATTTAACAACACACCTTGCTTCCATCAATATACGCTGTGTGGACTAAAACTGCAGCTTTCAGTTTGACACAATCTGAGTTATCTATAAAATGCCAATACCCTGACAAAATATATAAAAAATGCACCTGTGAAAAGTTAGGCATTAATTATAAACCATCTCTAGTGGCTTAAGCTACAGGACTGCTGTTTTAGTTCAGTAACGAAGTACTCACTTGGGAAACTTGTGATACAATTTCAGAGCAGTTTCTCAGATGAGTTTTCTATTTCGACAGCTAATTGAAAAGAATTTGCAGAAGCAGCCACGTTCATTCACCTCATTAACCACTTAATGATCTATAATAGGGGAAGAGATCCTGCTCCCGTGGAATCGTATAGCCATCTAATTCATTTAGAGTATTTTCAATTTGGTATTATTTGAGAGAGGAATAAAATGTATCCACCTTATAAACTTATCCTTATCGCAGTATAATTCCAGAGTCCAAACCAGATATTCTTGTGTCTGTTAACAGAACATAGCTTCCTCACCATATATAAATCCAATATTGTGCTAATTGGATTAAAAAAATATTTAATTTTACTAATTTCTACTGTAGCATATTGAAATAAAATGTATTTAAGTTAGAAAGGTTTCTGCAGTGTCTTTTCCTAGATATTTACTGTTTTGGTTGCATTTCTACTCAAGAATTACTCTTTAAAAGTGGTAACACTGAACATAGATGGCTAGCATTATTGTAAAACCTTGAATAGCATTGTAAATCGGAAGACAGATAGACTTATTGAACAGTGTTACAGAAAAAGCAGAAACTTGATGCCTTAGATGTCAGAAATGTATTTTCTATAAATAAATTGAATTACATAAAAAGATGTGTGTTGGACAAGAATTGCTTCCATGTGGATCCAGTGCCAGGATTGGGACCTTTGCCATCTCTGTGGGATAGCATCTATTCTCTTGCGTATTTTTAGTTTCCAGAATGGTACTTTGGAAGCCATTATGATGAACTGGTCAGCTCTAGGTACCCTTTTGCACGGATCAGTTCTCTTTGGGTATAAAGCTGAATATTAATGGAATACACAGTATTTACTGAAACAGTAATAGTATCAGTAATCATTAATATCTGTGTCACAAAATTATTAAGATCCTGATTAGCACTTTTCAGGAGTAGTGGAAAACGCTCTGAAATGAAATAGTTGACAGCTATGAAAGTGCAATGCATGTGTGTCCAGACCTAGGAGAAAATCAAAGATAATGAAAAGTACTAGGGAAGCTTTTTTCATTCTTTTACTTTTTCAGATGTGGGTTTTTTTCTGGGGTGGGTAGGGTACAGCTCTGATTGACTGAAAGTAGTGCTCAGAGCAGAATAGAATAGCATAGCATAGGATTCAATTCTTTTTACATTAGCTACTTAAAACTATAGAAATCCTAGTTTGCTAGAATGCAGTCCTGGTTCTTTTTGTGGGAAAACTGGGAGCTAGAATGGGAGGCAAATGTAAAAAGTGTCTATTTATTTCTGAGAAAGTAAGAATCTGGGGGTTTGCCCCAAGAGTAAAACAGTTCTACTCCAGTTCTATAGCTTCAGGGGGTGTTTAAGGCTGAAAAAACGTAGGTTGGAAGGAAAAAAAAAAGTCTTGAGATTGATAATAATTTCTATTTTAATAGCTTCTGTCTCAGCAATTTAGAAAATCTAAGGATTGTATAGTATTAATAAAAATCTACACTTGACAATAAAGGAGAATATGAATATATGGGGTTTAGATCAGATCTTGATCTGATTGAACACTGTTCAAAGCCTAACCCTCCATGGTTAGGCATCTTCTAACCATAGAGTTTCTGACCAGAATGTTTTCCAGACAGAGGGACAGACTGGCTATGTCTGGTTTCCTAATATTAAGTTAAAAGAATTACACTCCTATGTATTCACAGATTTAAATTTATATTCCTAGTACCTGCAAATTTAAGAGCCGCGTGATAACATAAACTCTATTATAAAATAGAGGAGATTTATTGCAGAAATCTCCAAATCAGCAACCTCATTTTTCCTCCAATCTTGAATTTTAGAGGATACCAAGAAAAAGATATCCGATGCCATAAATTGAAATCCTGTTTGAAGAGAAGTGAGTGAAGCAACTAAATTAAGCAACTAGAAATTAAGGCAGATTCAGAATAGCAATAGTTTTAATGACATCAGTCTTGAGTTATGGTTTTCTTTTATGAACTATTCCATATAGATGTAGGGCAAAGCATCTTCAGCATTTTTTCATAGTGAAAAACGCAATTTATTTAGTTCTCTTTCTGGCTAAGTACTTTTTTCTTTTCATCGGTCCTGAAGAGGTCAATCATCCATATATAGCAGATTGCAACTTAATTCCATTTCCTAATTCCCAGTAGTTACAGTCAATGCTAAGAACACCCTACGCTTGATTTCCATGTTTTTGTGAAAAACAAGAACTTAATTAGACTTCATGCACACCATTTGAGAAATACTTTAATTCTTTCATTGTTTTCAAGGAAATCACCTCTCCAATGCGGACATTCTGCCTGGTTTCTGGTTTACTCTTGTTGGACTTTTTTATAAGGTTTATTGAGAAAGTGTACGTTTTGAGAGTTTTAATGAATATTCTTTGAAATTAATCTTCTTTTTGGCTAGTGGAAAGGCTTAGGTGCTGTCCTGTCTGTGTAGCTGTCAGCTAGACACAGCCTCAAAATGAGGCTGAAGAACACAGTGGGGGAAGAAGGGCCCCAGTTAATCAGGAAAAAAAGCTTTAAAAATGCCTTTGATGTGCTTTATATCTGCAGTGGTCAAGATACAGAAGAGTAAGAGATGGCTGAATGGAAGCTAGAGCACAACAGATAGCTGGGCTGCGACAGAGCCTTCTGTGAGAGAAGATACATGTGAGATGAAAATCAGCTTCTGCAGCATCAGTCCCAGGTGGGCTGTTGTGATGTACAGAGCAATCAAGACTGTAGGTACCAGTGACTGACACCCTGCCACTGACCTGATCGTTGTCTCTGGTGGAGCTGAGAACAACTAGCAGCAGAAAAGGCGAGTAGTTTATTGCTGATTAGGCAGTGCACTTGCTTTTAGTACACAAGGTGAAACATGTATTTCACTTTGCTCCAGCAACTCACAGATAACTTCATTTCATGTTCTTGACCACTATATGATAAATTCTACTTATTCTTAATGAAGCCTACCTCTATGGTTGCTGCTAATTTACTTCTGTCATATGAGTAACTTTGTTGGTCTCACCAGCTGTTCTATAAAGAAAATATGACTTTATCATGATCTTGCCCTTCCCACAGCTGGTTTAACATTGGTAGAGCTTGATCTGTAACACAGCCAGCCCTAAGTACGTTGCAGGCTTTTCTCTGCATATCTGCCTATGAGCAGTGAATGTTTTGGGCTACTGTTCTATTTTTATATCTTGCTTACATCAAAATCCCACACTGATTTGCTACATTTTTGAAGTGGCCAATAAAGTTTTGATTTCAACCATTGCAAATATACTGCCAACCTAGAATTAGCTCTTTGAGTAAGAAAAGCTTACCGTAGGAGCCATAAAGTACTTGTGTTTCTTTTTCCTTCCATCACCTTGTAAATAAAAATCTATATTTTCCTTATACCATGGATCAAAACCCACCAGTGCCAAGTGAATAATCTAGGAGGCTTTCCATCCCTGTGTTCTTGCATTGACTACCAGATATTATAATAATCTTCATTTGGTGTCTTGACACATAAACAAAAGATCTCACTACATGAGTCTCAAAGTCTTAAACCATAATGTTTTGTACTATTCCATTTCAAATGAGAGTATTTCTCTCTACACCTTCGGCAGAGTCAAATTCTCTAAGAATATTAGAAAAATTAGTTTTAAATGGTGAGCAAAGAACCCAGAATACTCTGAGGGGCATTATAATCTGCAAGAAAATTATTCCATACAGTAAAATATTAAATCATAAACTTACTTTCTGATGATGAAGACCAAGCCAAAATGTGATGGTCTTTTCAATTTTAGGGTGTAATCAAACTGATCATTTTGTACTAGTATATCTTTGAATAATACGTGGATTTACTGTATTAAAAAGAATTTTTTTCATTGGTGTTCATGTATGATAATCTAAAAAGACTGTATTGAGATCTTGAGAATAACACTTGCAGACCTATGACTGCTTTAGGAATTCAGTTCCATCTGTATGCTCTACTAAGGTCTTTTTGCTACAGGTACGTTATATATTTTATGATACTAAAGGGGATAACAATGCAGCATGCAACCAGGGCACATTGCTAATAATCCCATTCCCATTAAATATTTAGAATTCTGTCATATTTCATAATCAGAACATAGAAGTAACAAATTAGAACAACTCCATGCTGATGAAAATGACTAATTAAGTATTAAAAGCTGTGAGAGGAAGCCATTGCTTGAAAACAAAATCCTCAAAGGGAGAGAAAAGATCCAGTTGCAATAATTTCTAAATGTTTCCCTCCCCCCCACACCTTGATTTTTTGTTTTCCTATTGCAGTACTAGGAAAAGAGCAGAAATTGCTGAATGCTAAACTGTCTGTAATATTGAAAAATAGTTCGATCTCTCTCACCTATAAAATCGAAATATTAGTGCTTATATAGGCTCAGGGCAGTTCTCATCAGTAGTGGTAAACCGTAGCACTACCCCTTATTTTTCAGCGGTGCCCCGTATATTTTGCACTGACTCAGCCTGACACAAATAATTGCCGCTCTAATGCTATTCCAGTTGAAGCAACGGATACAACTCTGGCTCTGTAGCTGTTACCACTTCACGAGATTGGAACTATTCATGACAAATTGGATAGTACTAACAGTGAGAGCTACAGCCCCAGCAGGCTCCAATAAAAAATGTGTTTGAGCTTCCCTCAGCTCTCGGACAGTTTTAAAAGGTTTAGCTAGAGATCCTGACAAGCAATACAGAGCTACAAAGCTATGTCCACTGTTCGGCAGCACCTACATGGGAGAAGGGGAGCAGGATCTGAGAGACATGCGGGAATGCCAGTGAAATCTCCACCATTTAAGCCACCCAGATTTCTGTTTGCTCTGTGCAGTCAGATCAGAGCAAAGCACGCAGGCTGAGGCAGGGCTTCACAAGTGTTGAATAACACTGGTTTTAACTTTGGATGACAAAACATTGCCCATTTTCCTTTTTTGAAGGAAATAGATATAGAAGCACTAGCAATTACAAATTACAACTACTTTCTAGGTCATCTTTCTACTAAAAGATCAGTTATCAGTAATCAAATTTGAACTATTTTCTTACAAAGTAGTTGCACCAAAACTCTGTCATAGCCCACATACGCCTTTGTAGGGGGTCTATAAAGTAGATGAAAGTAAAATATCCCCAAATATAGTATAGTAGTTAGACGTTCCAGAAGTTTAGGAATAGTCTTGCACCTATATTTTAAATCTTTTGACAGAAAATGCATAAGTATTTCCAAAATAACACAATTTTTATTACTAGATATCCAGTGGATTTTACACTGTGTGAACAAGTTGTGGACAGTTGACGAAAGTCATTCTATACTTCTTTTGACTTCAGACTTTAGCCTTCTTCAATCTGGAATACCAGTATTTTCAGATTAGTGTTTTGTATCTGAGCTTTAGCAGTACAACTAAAACCAGTTGAGATCCTTTATATTGAATCACAAATCATACCCATTGCTAATTTGATGTGGTGCAGCCCAGAGATGTCTACAAGTAGTGACCGATTCAATACTATCCATTAAACATTTTTCTATCTTACGCCTCCTTAGTCTGCATAGGTAGATGGTGTGGATTTCCTGGAATTTTGATGTACACATTAAGATTTCTATTTAGAGCATTTTTTTTTACATGTTTACTTGCTTTGCTTAATATGAGAGGAACTATTCTTAAATTTAAGATTTGCTGAATTAGGCTCTAAATCTCTTACACTCTCAACCAAAAAAGCCGATAGTCTTAGACACTCATGGCATGTTAAATAGCTATTAGATGATGGTCCTCAGGGACAATCTAAGACATCCTCTCCTTGGCAATATGTTAATGGTCCACAAGCTTTTTGAGTAGTACAAGAATTTCAAATACTGACTCTCAGCATTTGCTCTATTGGTTGATCTGGTTGTGCCTGTGAATGGCATCAGGTAGGTCAAATATAATGACAGAAGATTTATAAATGCATGTGTAACATAGAAAAAAGACTTCCTAAGAAACAGGGTAAATCTCTGGGCCAGCATAGGCAAAGCTCCAATAATAGGGCCAAGAAGCTGCCAATTAGTTGTAGTTACTAACCAACTGTATGCTATTAGTTGTAGGTGCTAAAAACAACTCTTGCTGGAAAAATCTAGATGAGAAACAATAACACAGCACAAAGCCTATTTTCAAAGTAGGTGTTTCAAAATATCTGCAAGATATGTTCTATCTTCCTTTATCACCTGCTCAATTCAAGAAAGAAATAGTGTGTTTCATGCTGGGATTTATAATCTCTGTGGACTGTACCATGGTATCAAAGATGAAGTCAGCTACCATCTGCTCCATTTTATGCAAAATAGATGTGGCCCTTGAACTTCTGGCAATTTTCCAATTCAATCCCCCATGCAGATTTCTAACACTCCTGCTTTACAGGATATCCTATTATTCAGCTCAGACAGTAAATTTTACTGTTCACAGTCAACTATTTGTTGTCCACATGGACTTTGACACAGTGGCAGGGCAGAAAAGTATCTACTCTTGATTTTTTTGAAAAAAAAACGTAGGAGAATGTTCTGAAACAGTGTATATACTTTATATATACTTTTCATTATAATGAAACAAGTTCAGTTTTTACCACCAGGTTTGTGCAAGTGTTACGGGAATGCTTAATTACTAGGTTTTACTCTTTCAACCTTTGATTTTATTTTTTTTAAATACACAAATCCTGTTTCACTGTTAACTTAAAATTAAAGACTAAAGGCTTAAAAAGATGATTAACATACAATTCAAGCAAGAAGCCCGATGCAAACAAACATTTTAGCAAACTCAGCCATATCATTGCAGTGAACTAATTTGGGTTTTGTAGAGAACTTGCAGATTTTGAGTTCTTTTTCAAGATATCACTCAAATTCAATAATGTAAAAGGATAATTTGTCTGTATTGTCAATACCTCTTAAAAAACTTAGGCAGTTATTTTTCCATTTATCTTCATGCTTACATTTTATTACCTGAGACTGAGGTAATACTTTGTTACTAACAGTAGTTACTGTTAGAAAGAAACTTGTAAAATATATAGATGTGTATATATATATATCTTCAAAGATTCGAGATGTGGTGGAATGCTGTGGCTCCCTGTTCAGAATGTACTGCAAATTAAAATTGTGTTTGTTCCATTTCAAGTATGTGAAACGTGCTGTTGACTTTGAGTCATATAAAAAGATTCACTTGTGTTTGGTTTTGCATTTATTAAGAATGAGCAACAGATTATTTTTCCAAAAGTCACACCTTGGTCTGCCTGTAAATTTTTTTTTTGTATTTTAAAATGTTGCAGCAGAACATGAAGTATAACTCCAAAAAGCCATTAGTTTTTTAAATTACGTTTTTGAGTTTCACTACTTATTATCAGGAAAGATCGGAATCAAGAATAGCAAGCATACAAAGGTGAAATTAATTCACCTTTTGAACTCTCAATGTGCACATATTTAGGATTTGATCCTAGTAGTCCTAAACAGTTTATCAAATCCAGGGACCCATTCGTATTCAGATAAAGTCTGTGATAGCAGGGGTTTCTTATCTTCAAAGGAGGAGAGAATTCAGAATCTCAATACAAAGAAAAACCCCATACTCCTGATAAGAACTGTAAATCTTTCCTTTGAAGACTGACACTATGAAGGATTCCTGCTCAGAGAAGCCAGAGCAATATTTTTAAGTAACAATGTCTGGACTTAGATGTCATACCCTACAAAATGCAAATATTTTGATGAGAAAGTATGCTAGAAGGTAGAAGTTATGGGAACTAAAGCGGTTACTATAGCAGATTCAACTCGAGCAGGAGCAATGCTGGAAGTGGCAGTCTAAACAGAACTCCCATGGTTACTGGCATTTTCAATTTGTTGTCATTTCACTCTCATCATAGAGACCTTTATGTCACAGTGACTACTGCTAAAGGAGCCCACAGCACTCCTGGAAGTGTGACTCCTGGTTTGAAGGACTGATGGCTTTTCAGAGACATTCGTAGTTTAGCTCCTTATGATGGATTTCAGCATGATGCCAAGATTTTAATTTTGCAGGGTGTTAAATAAAAGACCAACGAAATAGAAAGAGCAAAGTATTAGCTATACTACAGATAATGCCCCTCTTCTCGATGCACTTTTTTTTGCAGAATGTTTAATTTTCAGACTATTATCCTGACTGACAACAGAAGTTCTAAGGCTCAAGTAGGTCCAGGTGCATATTTACTGTTGCATCTCTCAAATGCTGTTAGTCTATTGTCTCTTTGTTAAATGTTAAGCCAAGACGTCTGTAAGTGCTCTGGGGCATGGAACGTGTGTAGTTTGTCTGCAGGACAAGCAAGAGATGATGTGCTTCCTTTTCTATATACTTGTTAGATCCTGGAACTGAAAAGGATGCAACAGTAAGTGTTTGGGAACATTTCAAGGAGACTGTATACTTTTCCTGTAATGTTACCCTCCTGCTATCTCATTCACTTCCAAATTGTGCAGTTTTGTCCTTTAAATTTTTCCCCAGTTTCCTTCCAAGAAATCTTTGAGCCCACAGGACAATTTTGAAAATGTTTATCTTCAAAAGTTACTGACTGAACTTACTTTAAAAGGGAACACGGCTGGCAAACACAACAGAGAAGTTATTTTTCCCCTATAATGATTTAGCCTTTGATGCACAGACAGATGGTCATGATCTCCTCCTCCTCCACCCATGGATTTTTCTAAAATGACACCCAAGTTTTTCTTGGCAGCAGTTAGAAAGTCTGGCAAACAGCTCACTTCAGCTCCAATTATATTGACCACATTAATGCAAAAGATCAGCAAATGAAATGTTCCATATTCATTTGGAAGAGATGAATTAAAATTTGCAATGAAATAAGATAAACGCAAATTAGAAACAAATGCCAGCTACTTACATCCACCCTTATATCTAAGGATATACTGCGGCCCATTTTTTTCTTGAAGGTGTACGGTGTTAACTCTCTTATAGTACTTCTTAAGGCAGTAGCACTTAATAGAATTAAATTTCTGAGAATGTCATCATAGGCAGAATAATACCCATTTGCTTTGAGTGTTTTTAGGAATGCTAGAGAATAACACTTTCCCTCCATGCTCCAGGGACACCAAGTCTTCAGTTGAATGTTATCTCTGGATTTATTATCAAAGCTTTTCACACTTGTCTGTGCTTGTCACAAACTCTCCTGGGCACAGGAAAAGCAACCAGGAATGTGACTAATTCCCTGTTCAAGGGCTTCTAGCTGAATATATTTTCCAAGGCAGTACCTACCATGCAACATACATTTCTTTTGCAAGGCAAAAATGAGGAAACCTTGCTAGCAATTCTTTTTCCACCTGGTTACAGGCTCACTTCTTGCTGACACTGTGTACTGTGGCAACTGCGTGTTAGTTCCTGTCTGCTCATAACTGGTGGGCAGGTTAATACTTCTCTATCAGTATATGAGCCATCACGAATAGCTTTACCTGTGGCAGCTAAGTAGTGTCCTCTAGGGAAAGGTCTATCTTTAAGCAATTATATTCAAATAATTTGTTCACCATCTCTGTAGAAGGGACAGTAGGTAGAATGTGTTAAACATCTGCTGTATATAAATTTATGTGAATGTAAAAAAGTCCCATTAAAAAATGGTATTTTTTTCTACTAAAGTATAATTACCAAAAATTTACATCAGTGGAGATGTCTTGTGATGACAATTTGCTGTTCTACCCAGACCGTCTCTAATTCTGAGTCTGATTCATTGCCGTGAATAATATAAAATGAATTGTGCTCAAGGTGTTGAGAGTTCCCAGCTATCTAAAAGTAATTCCTAATTCTTAGCTACTAAGCTATCAAACCAAAGACATCTGATCATTCTGCTCATCAGAAAAATTCTGTGCTTGTATAACTGTCTTTAGAACAATTGGACCTGGGCAACTGTATACTAATTCCTAACATTTATATTTATGCACACTGCAGCGAAGTTATGAATCAAATCTCTTGTTTCAGGTCTCTGAATATTTAAAGGAAATGTCCAGCATTGAATCATAGACAACAGGATTTGAAATGACATCTTAAACCTAAAGCATGTCCAGTCCTACTTTTTCATCAATTCTTATCTTTGCCATAAATATCACACCCTCCTACACTGTATGTATTCATTACACAGCTGCAGCTCCTCCTCTAAGCTAGCTAACACAGCTGTAGTTATAGAGTGCAGACCAGATGGCCAGTCAAAACCCTGCTTCCTATTGTCTGCAAAACACAGTAACTATTGCCAATAATCTCTGCTTCTAGGCCCACACCTTGTGTGTTTTAACTAACACAACTGTTCTTTCCTTGGTCAAAAACTGGCTTTTATCACACATTCAATGCCATTATACTTCCTACTGTTTTATTAGCATCGTCAACTCATTTTTCCCTCCTTTTTTGTAGCAGAAAAGTTTACTTTTAAAACATAGTCCTTTTCACCTGTTTTAGCCATGTTGTGCAAGGGAGTTCTGCTGTGCATTAACTCCTAAAGATTTGACTACTTCAGCAAAAAAAGAAAACAAAGCTTTTTCCTCTCCGCACACTCTACACACGTATGATTTCCACAATAACATATCACAGGGAAATGATATACATATTTGGAGAAAATTCAGAAATGTGGAGTTACAGATAGCACCAGTCTTACCATATGAAACAGGTTTGGCAGTTACTCTACAACAGTCAGTGGAAGTGTGGCCATCAACTTGAGTCAGCTGTCAAGACTCATGAAGGGGAATAGTGGCGATAGCAGCTTGTAAAAGAAATGGATAAAAGCTTCCTATACTGAAAAGATAAAAAAGGGGATCATTTTTCTGGTGGTATAGGGAAGGGGGGGGTGTCTTGTTTTATTAATACCTCATGTAACTTTATACCAATAGGGCTGGCTAAATACATACTCAGTTTTTATTAAGGCTCTAACATTTGACATGGGTAATACATACAGTTAGTTCCAATGTCATAGAAATAACATTAAAAATTACTGATCAATTATTTAGTTAAAAATTGTTTGGGCTTTTTGGTTTGGGGTTTTTTTTGTGTTTTTTTTTTTTTTTTTTAAGATCTGCACTATCCACTGAAAGAATTTGAAAATTGTATTTAAAAGTTAAAAAAAAAAATCACTTTCTGCTCACATTTGAAAGCATAACATCAAAATCTCTAGTTTTCTGCATCTACCTTTTTAAGTGAGCCGTTTTGTTTGCAAAGTCTTTGTTAAACAAGTGCACTCCTCCGAGCCAGTACAGCTTGGATGTCTCTGTACAAATATGTTTAACTCCGTGATCTGTGCAAGTTTTATTGCTAATAATCTAATCACATTTCATGAGTCCAACTAGTCATAATATAAACCTGATTTTCATGGCCTCTCTGCTGTACCTGTTATTCCATTTTCACAAGTATAAATTCAGTCTGCTAGTCATTTTAAAGTATCAATCATTTTAAAGTGCAACTGTTGCTAACCTGTGTGCTCAGCAGTTCTTTCTCCTTTTTATACTGTTCCCTTTGAAGGGAAGCCAAACATCTCTGTATGGGTAGCTTTTGAAAAGGGGGGAATATTCCAACACATCTGAATGACAATCTCTAACATTTAGGGGGAAAACAGAGCCTAAGAAAGCTGAATTTTAAACTGTGTTTATTTGGAATGTACAAAGAACGTTTTCAACCAGAATACTTGTGATCTTTCTCATTCTTTAAAATTACCCTTTTGTAAATCAGTAATGCCTACAAACGCTGTGCAGCAAGCAGCAGATAGTGCTTGTCCTCAGACCATTTGAAAGAGTAAAAACACCCCGCTAATTCCAAAGAGAATCTTCTCAGCGGCATCTCTCTCCTCTGAAATCCCTGCAGCTTTATAGACTAGCTTGAGTTAACACCACCTGCCTATTCAAGACCAGAGGTGAAAATGTAGCAGTGGGGAGAGATGCTGGCAGACAGTTCTGCCAGCGGCACGTCAGCTCGCTTAGTCACCTCTGCTGCTCACTGTGCAGAACAGAGGGAGAGATGCAGTCTCTCATTTAGGGCAATTCCAGGATGGGAACATGTAGTCAGCGCAGCTCTTGCCGATTCCTCCTCAAACACACCCAAGTCAGGATAGACATGAAAAACTAATGTGATTTGTTTGAGTTTAGGTATCTTGTTTTCACCATTAGGCTATGAATCTCTAACAGCTTCATACCCTCAGTGGTCATCAGGCTTTGCCCTGTTGAATCAATTACAGTTATTCAGTCTCAAAAGGCATAAATTATATGATGGGTGCGTTAAAGAAGGTGGTCTAATTACAGAATCACAGAATAGTTGAGGTTGGAAGACACCCTTCTGCTGAAGTTGGAGCCTTCAGCACAAGAAGGACATGGACCTGTTGGACCAGGTCCAGAGGAGGGCCACAAAGATGATCCGAGGGCTGGAGCACCTCTCCTACGAGGACAGGCTGAGGGAGCTGGGGTTGTTCAGCCTGGAGAAGAGAAGGCTCCGGGGAGACCTTATAGCATCCTTCCAGTGCCTGAAGGGGGCCTATAAGAAAGCTGGGGAGGGGCTGTTTGCAAGGGCACATAGCAATAGGATGAGGGGCAATGGTTTTAAACTAGAGCAGGGCAGGTTTAGATTAGACATCAGGAAGAAGTTCTTTACAATGAGGGTGGTGAGGCACTGGAACAGGTTGCCCAGAGAGGTGGTGGAGGCCCCATCCCTGGAGACATTCAAGGCCAGGCTCGGTGAGGCTCTGAGCAACCTGACCTAGTTGAAGATGTCCCTGCTTGCTGCAGGGGGGTTGGACTAGTGACACTTAAAGGTCCCTTCCAACCCAACACACTCTATGATGACCTGAATTCTGTATAGTTCAACACCCCTGCTCAAGCAGAGTCAGCTAGAGCAGGTTGCCCATTTCCGTGTCTCCAAGAACGGAGGCTCCACAGTCACTCTCAACAACCTATTCCAGCATCCAGTCACCCTCACAAGTAAAGTGTTTTCTTACATTTAGATGGAATTTAATGTGTTTCAGGTTGTACCCGTTGCCTATTGTCCTGTCACTGGGCACCACTGAGAAGAGTCTGCTTAAAAAAAAAGGAAAGATACATTCCTGATCCTTTTGAAATGCAATTGTTTAATAGCACCTGAAAATACAGTCTGGCTCCAGAATGACATAAACATGGGTAAGAAATGATGGGGTAGGCCTTCAGTCATTACAGGAAGAATCTTCATGCTGACCATCCTGAGCATTGCTTAGCAGTGCCTATAGTAAATCAATAGCTGATGAAGAGTACCATGAAAGACAGCAACTGGCCCGGACAGTAATCTTCCTTGTGGCCAGGACAAAGGCATTCCTTAGTGGAAGAACTGCAAGAAATCTTGTTAAAATGGGCACATTATTCTTTGCTGTAGCAAATTTTTGCTGGGTAGGGAGACAAGAGGAATTGGAAGAGTACTACAAATTATCTGCTGTTGTAATTACGCTTTGGCTATAACAGATGCTGGCAACCTGGGGAATTGTCTAATCCTTCCTACTTCGCAGTGACCCAGAGGACTAGGGTCACCCTCCCCACCCTACCGTACCCTAGGGTGCTGTAGTCCCTTCCCCCATTAAGATTGGCAGTTATAGGTAGTGAGCTGTTGCGTCCTGTTTCACTCATTTTATGCTTGCTGTCAGCCCTGTTTCTGGTCTTTCCTTACTGGCTGAGGAGCACAAAGAATTCAGAAACCTAGACAATCTGTCCATTTGAAATTGTACCTATACTCAGTGAAACGCTATGAAGAGCTGTGTAATGCAGTTAAAGTGGCATCTAGTGATCTTGCTCTGACTAGTCATATTGAAAATTTCCCTTTTTATTCCAAGAAGGTTTTATTATGCAACAAAGGTAAATTAAACAGCTGCCAGATTTAAATGGTGCAAAACTTGGACACCTGATGCCACCCTTAGTTCTGATACTGAAATGTGAGCCATTAAAAAAACCTGGCAGACTTCACAATCATAAAGCCACTGCTGAAAACACTTCGAAAAGATCTGCAATTTTATATTAACTCTTGCTCGTATCCAAGAAATTACCAGATTTTTCTAACCATCAGGAAGCTCAGCAAATTTTTTTCAATGTGAAAAGGCCTGATTAGAAGTGATATTGTTTTATAATTTATTGAAAATAAAAAAGGATAGATAATCTTAACTTCACGAAAAGGAGGATTGCAAACACTTGCTTAAATCAAACAGAGTTCAGGAAGATACTGTGCAGGCTTCCCCCATGGAGTGCCGCCAATTGATTTCAATTCTAGCTTGAAAAACACCTGCTATTTTAGCCTTGGGCCTCTCCTTCCATAGTATTTTTATGGCTTAGACAAATATATACCACATTTAGATGAGTCCTTTTTTCTAGAAAGCACAATTTATATTGATTCTCAGGAGTCACAATTGGGGAGGGCTGCAGAAGGGTGCATGAAAAGATTGTAGTTGGATGGTTGTCAATAATATTCTCATACAGACTCTCATGATCTTCCAACGTGATCTGGGTAGTGTGTAATTTCAAATTAACCCCGAAAAAGTAATGGTTGAATCACCACTTTACAAAACCTGCATACTTCAGAGCATCAAGGTCAAAACTAAAGGAATACTTTATAGTATTGTCACCACATATATAAATTAGAGGCTCCTTGTGTTCTTGTACTGCGTATTTAGGCTATTCTCTAGATGAAAGAGTTTGAATTATACAGTAGGATCTTAATGATACACACAGCCTCACAGAGCCTTCTGCACTAAAGTAACTGAACCCCAACACAGATTAGTCATATTTTCATGTCCATATCAGCTGCTGTGATTTATTTTTCCTGGTGACACTACAGTTAGTGCCTAATTCTATACACAACCATGCATATGTGAGATATGGCACTCACTTGCCTAATACAAGAAGAATAAGCTGCAAATTCAGGTAGACATCTAAACCTTTTAGCCTGTAGAAGGGAATGCAGTTGCTTTAATGTACAGTAAATGAGAGAGTCAGATTAGGGCCATTAGAGAAAAGCCAACTATGTAGCATCGTCATTCATCGATCTTGCATTAGGCATAAAGGTATAGTGGCAAAGAAACTCCACAGTTGCTCAAGGCATAATTGCAAATTAGCACTGCTAATGTTTGTAGCATAGTTGAATGCTGACACCGTTGCTGCTCATGGCAGAGAGTTGAGGCAGGGAAAGAATTCTTTCTCCTGTTGACTGCAGCAAAGAAGCTTGTTTAATTTAGACTTCAAGCTATATGAGATACAACAAACATTGTTTTGAACAAAATGCTTTTGGCAGACTTAACAATAAACCCTTAGTGACAATATGTTTGACATGCTTTTGCATTTAATATACTATAGAAAAATGGCACCTCATAAAATTGTGATTCATTCCTAACACTTCACTGATAGATGACTCAGCGAGACTACTTTGCATGGATGCAAAAATTTTACTCCAAAGAGTACTTAACTCTTTAAAACGTGTTTTGGAAGTTGAAATGGAGCAATGGATGGACGAGGTAAGCTGCCATCCTGCTTAAAAATCTCTGAAAGGTAGTATGGAGAGCTTTGTGCTTTATAAAATACCCACGCATTTGTTCTGTTCTCTCACAACAGAATGCAAATGTAATGGTCAGGACTTAGTTAACGGCCAAGATGGGCCTCAGTCATGAAACACACTTCTTGCAGTAATTGTTTTCCAGTAATTGCCCTGTTACTCATATGCTAATACATTATGAAATAGACATGCATGTATTTATTTTAACAGTTGTCTCATATATATAAAAGTCATATCTCAGTATTTGTTACAACAGTAACTACCTGGGTGGTATCACATACTATGTACTTTTGTACTGGTCTGTGTAGACTCCAAAGCTCTCTGAGTTCCTGAAGAACTGGGTACAAATCCAAGCTCAGAAAGGGCCCATCAGTCCAGCTACAGCTTACCTTCCATCTTAAGATGAGTGAAGACTTCAGCTTTCAGACTTCAGCTACTTACAAGCTTTCCACATTTCTAACACTACAGGAATTCTTCTCATAGTGTCTCTCGATAGGAATGCAGTTCAAGCACAGTGTCAGGGAAAAGCAAGAGCAGGTTGCTCCCTAAGGGAAGTTGAGCTGGCAGCACAGACCAGGCAAAGACATCATCTCAGGACAGAGTCCCACAGCACCAGAAACAGGCAAGCAGAGCAGGATGGCAACAGGTCCTGTCAATAGTTCAGTGATCATCAGGCAAGAGGGGATCCAAGGTCTATCAGGGGATGCATGACAACACTTCAGGAACAAGGCCAGCAGCAAGCACACCGAAGATACAGCCTAGGAGAGACTGAAAGGCCCAACCTGAGCTTAAATGGAGTCCCTGGTCCAAGGTGTCGGGAGCCCTCAGGTGAGGCTGGTCAGAGCAATTACTGAGAGAGCTTATTACTGCACCTGACAGTGGACAGCAGGTTTTGTGATGTGATTTCTAAGCTAGTGTCTTTTTACTGTTAGCAACATAAAGAAAGCAGGAGAACGTTTACATATGTTTTCTATTCCCTAGTTTTCTTGTTACTCTGGAACAGCCTTTGGACATATATCACTGTTTTCTAAAATACCCAGGATCATTCTGCTTCTTCTGTAACATTTGGTGAGTCATTTATGAGCTTGACTTCCTTTCTGGTACATGGTGCCCCAAATGCTCATGAGCTTTTGAAGTCCTTTCATAAGCAATAAATTGCTTTATAACTACCTCCAGAATGTGACAGAATAAATTTTCCTGATTTCTCTTGCTTTTGTATCTATGGGTGTTTTTAAGAAGCTCATTTAACTAGACATAAATCTATATTAAAGAGATTCTATACTCAAATAAGTACCTGGAGCATCTGTTAAAAACAAATTTTAATTTAATAAATAATGTTTTTAGCAATTATTTTATAATATGTCTCAAGTACTTTGTGCTATAGTTAACATATATACATATAAATATGCATGTAGATATACACGTATTTAACTAATGCACAAGTATAGTTACATTCTCATGCATAAGTGGTCTGCCACAAAGCTTTGCATTTAATGATGAAGACAAAACAATTCTAAGAACGAAGAGCCTACCCTAATCACAACACACTACGAGACAGGAAGGAAAAACAAAAGGAATAAAGAAGTATGAAAAGATGAAAATAGTTATCTACATATACACAAAATTAAATGAACTGATAATCTTCAAAATGAATGATATGAGATATTTTTTATTTGGAAGTAGGTGTTTGCTTTATGTGTAAAGTGGAAACATGGATTATTTTCATGTCCTGTCATGCACAGGAGCGAAACCTTCCATATTGCCTAAAGCTCTAAACGTGTTCAGGTTGTATCTGACAAAGTGAGCGCAGTTCAGAGTTGAGCCCTTCAGCATGGATGTCAGCCATAGCCAACAGCCAAGTCTAGTCCTAGAAGGTTTTAGCGAAAGAGAATTCTGACAGTCTTCCTGCACACAGTGATAGCTTTCTCGGACAGCAAGGACTAAAAGTATAGGGAGTACTGTCTACATCAAAGTTGGTAAGTGTATTCTGGTGGAAGCTTCGTAACAACAGTCAGAACCAAGTAGGTAATCAGCGCAGGCTCCAGAGGCCATTCATTAAATGCTTTCTGATGTTGAAACAAATAGGCTGTGCATTTCTTAAAGCTTCAGCACTGCATAGAAAAAAATTCTATTTTATTGTGATTAATTAGTATCGAAACTTATATATGTAGTTAGCAGTCCTGTATAAAGTGTAGTGTGACCCTGAGTACGGATTATTAGAAATACATAAAACCCACTGGAAATAATTTTTTTGGGGTAATCATAGTCTTGCTCAATATCGGTTGAATTCACAGATTTTTCTGAAACTGGTGCGTCTATGGGCAATTGACAGACTTGACAGACAAGTAACCTCTTTAAAAAAAAAAAAAAAAGAGCATCAGTGGGAACCACTTCGGAAGTTCTTGAAAGGCTAACAGGTACAATTAAGAGAATTAAATCCTACCATACATGAAATATGTCTCTGAGTATATGGCTTCAAAATTGGAAAATATTTTTGTACATTGCCTCATCTCTTTCATTTCTAGCTTCATTGGCTTTTAAAAATGTATTCAGCCTTGTGGATTGTTCTGTGGTGGAATTTGTACACAATATTTATTCTGTTACACTGATTTATTTTCAGTGAGTGGGATCTTTTATTTTATAAAATTAAATTATAACATTATGGTGATGCTTAATGTAGTATCTCTAAAGAAACAACTCCTTTTAATCTTCACAGAATACATACGTAATGCCCATAGGAATAATTCATAAAAATAAATCACATTGACACATTCCATGATATCTTGTAAGGCCCTGCAGGGTGGCAGTGGCAGCAGCCACTTTTATTTACCATGTGCCTATTCCCCCAAAAGCTTTCTGTCCCAGTTTTAATTTGGCTTTACATCATGCTAAACAAATTGTTTTGATTTTTTTTCTACATTTGAGAGGCTGTCTGATATTTCATTGCTAACCTTTCTAAAGGCTGGCTGTAGGTCAGAGGCATCACCATTCCATCCTCTGTGAGGAAGTTATATGTACCAATAGCAGTCCTTCATGTGCAATTTCTCTGCTGGTGTGAGGGCTTAAAAGAAATGTTAAACCAAATGATATGAAGAATTGTAGGATTATAAGATCATAGGGTCACTCACGTTGGAAGGGACCTCAGAAGATCAACAAATCAAATGATACATGGGGATGGCCAGCTATCCTAGGTACAGCAGAGCTAAGTCAGACCAAGAAGGTGGCACTGAGCAGCTCACAAGACCAGTATCATGAATGCCATGATATAATGGTAACAGCTCTGGTATTCTCTTGTGTCATGCTAGTTAGAGTTGCTTACGTACCACAGTATCACTGTTTATCATTAACTGGTAGTCTGAAAAGCAATCACACAGGAAACTTTTCTTGTCGCAAGAAAGCTCTTATAGGCTTATTAAAACTGTTTTCTTATCAGTCAAAATAAAGCCTCTCCTATGCAAAACACCAGCTGGAGGCCTCTTTTTCAAAGTTAAGCTTTACCTGTTCTATGGCCTTCTTCCCAGACTTGCATCTACACTGGATATTACAGTTCTGGACCTCTTAACCCAATACCATCCTGTCTGGATATTGTGTATCCTATAATGGAGAGGTGAAAAATACATTCTGAAAATGTGAAATGCAAGTAAGTGATAATTCATAGTAATAATCTATAATGTTTTATTTTATTTATAAGCTACAGAAGCCCAAATAGCTGTAAAATTTACTACAAAGAAATTTTCCTGCTTGTTTGGAGTTGTCTGAGAAATGGCTTTGTCTCACAGGCTAAGGAGTAAAACATTTTCATTTTTAGATATACATACCTCATGGTATTTTACCCTTCCAGCTTAACCACCATAAATGCAATATACAAATACACAGCTGCAGCACAAAACCAAAAAACCCAACAAACAACACCTCCCCCCAACAAGCAGGTCTCACTTAGCTGATATTCTAATAGTTCCTGTTTCTTTCTTTGATTTAAGGAGAGTTTAAAGGCTATATTGATACGGAGTTTCAGCGTATGTTTCACAGTGTTTTTATAATACCAGGTAGAAGGTGTAACCATAGAAACTGTTTCCTATTGAAATTAATACATATTTTAAAACATGATTAGAGAAACAGAGGAATTGGGTGAGTGGGATTTTACATAGAAAGTTAAATTTATGGTCTCTGCATACAAAAAAATTATTCAGAAAATCCCTGCTTTCACAGGTAATAGAATCTTAAGATATTTTTTAGATATTCTACAGCTGTTAGGAAATGCAGGTCATATTTATACGTTCTAGTAATACTTCTACAGGTGGTAATTTTAAAATAGATTTCTCATAAAGTTTGAAAAGATATTTAAAGAAGTTGTAAGACAGTGTCTCTTTCAATCTTTGTGTATGAAATAGCAATAATGAGGGCTTTTTAGATGAACATTATTAGCTTTTTCAAATTAATGTAGTATAACCCTAGTGGTAACTTGTATAAATTACCGAAGATTTTTTCTATGTACATCTATCCTATAATCCAAAATTAAAATGCAGTCATACAGGTATGCAGAATGTTACCCACTTCTAGTTTTAAATGTTAAATAACTTAAAACCTTTTTACTATGTGTTTCATTTGAAGATCTTATAGTTTAGTTCCTCTTGGCAACCCTTTAAGAGAGGTTATTGTCTACTCTCATTTTACATGTGAGCCAACAGAGATAAAGAAAATGAAACTGACCTATACAAAGTTACTCCGTTATTGGCAGAGATGAAAGCCCAGAGAGAAAATCATAGCTCCGCTGAAGAGAAATCTAAAACTTTGAGGTGGTTCAAGGGGGCAGGATTCTGCTGCAAGTCTTCTATTTGTGCTCCTAAAATATTTTCCTTAAAAATAAGAGCGAGGATTGTAATATTCAAAGCTGTGAAGTGGAAGACAGCATTCAAACTTATTTATGCAACAGTAGCCTTTCAAAAACCTTAAACTGAGTCTGACATGGAAAAAAATTTGCAAACTGTACCATAATTCTTGCCTCCCAGAGATAAAAGTATGTTCTGAACTTCAGCTTGGGCTCAGCAACCCCTCAATTTTCAGTTCTGAGCCAGGACCCTGATGGCAATGCAGCTGCTCAGGTCTCTAATAACCATCACTTCAATCACCATCAACAATGAACGTAAACTTTGGAATTGCCTTGAGCTATACAACTAATTTGAATTTTTTGTGCAGTTTGAAAAAGAGGGGATTAATACGAAACAACGTTAGAAAAATCTCTCGTCTTTGAAATAACAATTTTTCTTATGGAACTTAATGAAAAATTTCCACATGTAATATGAATTATTTTGACAGGCTGTGACATTTGTGCTGGAAATATTACCGAAGGGACACTAGAAGGGCTATACTTCGGTCCTCCTTTGAAGCCAATAGCCTCATATCCATCGACTTCAATCAGAACAATATTATGGCAAGTACCTTTTATAACTGCCTTTATTCTGTTCTTTTCTTTATGGAAGACACGTTTATCTTCCATAAGGCCCGTTCTTCTATTTGTCTTTCCAATAACCTTTAAATGTTTTATCCAAGTTAACAGAGGGTGCTTCGCTCAGAGATACCAGATCCCTACAAGTCTCATGAAAACAAGAATCTGGGTAGAAGACCCTGAGTCCTACTAAGGCAAATGCAGAGAGAGACTGACCTTTAACCGTTCTGCGCGGTCAGCCCAACAGTTTGCATGTAGTAGCAAACTAAGCATGAAACCCTGGGCAAATCACAGTATGTTCTGTATTGGAAAACCTTAATTTTACAACTAGAGATAAGGTGATGTAGGGAATGTAAAATGACTGTCTAAAATCTCAGATTTTATCAGAAATCAAACTTGGCCCTTAGAGCTTTCAGTGGCAATATATTTATCCCGTATTTGGTGGAGAACAAATACAAGTCTTCCCCCTCAAGACTTGGATCTACTGACTTTCAAACAGTTGACCTCATGGAATATGTTTGCCCCATTGACAGTATTAAAAAGTTTCATTACTTGCTGGCTCTTTTTTTCATGATCTCTACATGTACAACTGCTGAGTAGTTAAAACAGTTCAATATGAACCAAAGAAATTCATAAAGGATAAGCCCTCAATAGCCATTAAAAACAATAATCAAATGCAACTTCTTGCTTGAGAAATTCTTAGATTTCTTATTGGCAAAAGGGAGAATGTGCCAGATACAGGATGACTCTGCTTGTGCCAGGTTCTTACCTACTTCCCTGCGTGTCCTGTACTTTGTAATGATTGTTCTTTCTCATTACTCTGGAAACAATGCAATACCGGGAACAGGCACAGGGCCAAACCCATCTCCACTCTCCAGAATCCCACTGATCAGTTACTAGATTGAGAACATATGAGAGAAGAGATTAAACTGAAGAGAATGGACATTATACTGTATTGTTATTTTGGAGATAGGCTGCTGGGCTAGGTGGACCTTTGGTTTGAGCAGCATGACCTTTCTTATGTTCTGTCTTCTTATAAGCTGTTGAAACTTGATTAAGGGTCATATTTCATTTGGAAGCCTCTGTTTGACACATGCCAGCTCTCCAGGACCTGCAGCTAGGGTAGGGTTACTGGTGATTTATGATGGCTCTGGAAGTTATAACTAATGCTGTATAATCACAGAAGAACTGAAAGCATAAATATGCTGTTTAGAAAGTAAACCCCCCTCAAAAAAAAGAAAGGTAAAAGTAAAACCTAAAAAATTTACTTTCTTTGAAGTGTACTTTTCCTCTAAGCTTGAGACCTGTATGGAACTACCTACTACGTGGTAGAAGATGCATAATTTTCTACGTTAGTTTCTAGTTTGAGTGCAAACTCATAAAATTCCTGTTGGACACATTGTTGAATTTGATGCTGTACTATTCCGTAGCATCTGGAAACTATGTAGTTGCAGTAAGTATCTGCATGTGACAATGTCAAAACCATATGAATGTGTAAGATGTCTCATCTACATATGATAAAAGAGGGGATCGGTTCAAATAATGCAAACTAGTTCATCAAAAGCATGGGTACCATTGTTGAAGTCATCTGGCCTTGAATATTTGCATGTCTGCCATGGAAACACTTTATGGTCAAAATAGCAATATGCTATACACAGTAATCCTGTCACATTATTATTTCTGAAACTGGGTTTTTTCCCCACTCTGAGACAGAGAACCAGGATTTTCTGGATCTTCGATAATCAAGTATCTTCAGTAACTGAGTCAGCTGCCCCAGATTTTACTATGTTAAGTGCCACATAAGGGCAAATTATGGGGCATGAGACGCATTTTGTGGACCTCAATCCTAAATGATTCATGTAAAAAGAACATTAAATGTAGTTGGTCAATAGTTCTATGAACAGGGGGGCACTTCAAGACTCTCCCTTATTTCTAACAGAAATATTTATATTAATTAGAATTAAATTATAAATACCTGTCACAAGGAGACTGCCCACAATTGTATTCCCAAATGAAAATTGATCTGATGTGCTCTGCAGATATTGTTGAACAAAATAATCATGATAATGTATGAGGAGGGAAATACTTGAACATTCATATTCTTCATATGAGAGTCCACCTAAGACGAGGCTGCCGCAGTCTTCAAATAGAACTTTAAGATTATTTTTTTCTTCCTAAAACCTTAAAGAAAACCTTAAAGAAACCCCAGACCAATGGCAGAAAACAATACTAACCCCGTGTATTACCACTCCACTGATTTAACAATGAAACTTTTTTCGGTGCAGTTTAAAGTGTAGTTCTATGTGCTTGGTATAAAGAGTTCCTACTATTCTTCAAAGCTGTGATTTTCCTCTGTAAATGTGGCCTTCTCTGTCATCCCTTGGTTCCCCAGAATGCGTAATCTGACGGTCCATTAGTTGTGCGAGGGAGAGAACCTGTTCCCTTCAGTGCCGAGGAGGGAATTGGTGTTCAGTGGGAATCTCATGCATGAGAGGCCCATCTGGGACTGGCTGATGAATGGCTGTAGTCAGACTTCAGTTACATTCTTTCAAGCAATTTTAGAATGGAAAACATTATCTATGGGTTATATGGCTTTTGATTACATTCAAGCAATTATTTCCTGGCTCCTGTGAAACTTTGGAGATGGGGAAATGTTCAAAAAGGTCTGTGTAAAAAAGATTGCTGGTTCCAGCTCCCGGTAGCAGGCGGAATACCAGAAATCATTTTGCCAGAAGGGAAACTACCTCAAGTTCCCTTCCCCTGGCTTTGCATCTTCTGCCTGGGTTCTTTGGTCGCTGACAAGGATTGACCTCAACTAGCCTTTCCTTCAGTGGGTGCACCAACACAGTCTCCTCTTTTTCTGCTTTAATTCCAGTTTCCATTAACCGTGTGTGATGTGATCGCCTCGTTTTGCTTGGTTGAAATTAGCAAACAAGTTCACGATTTATTAAGGAAACGCATCCATGCACATGAACACAGTGTAGTCGTCTGCAAGTGATTTCCCGAGGAAACCGGGTTAAAAATGGTGGCGATATTCGTGCTTTATCCTTTCTGCAAATGAGCTCCATTCTGACTGCCTAGCCAACGTCTCGCAGTGTGAGTGACCTTCTTGGTGAAAGACGCTTTGCCCCAGTTGCTTTCAGCAGTAACACGTATCCTGGGGATATTTCAAAACTGCTCACGTTGAACTGCATGATGCAATCCATCATACAAATTTGTGGTGAATATAGTTTACATAGGAAACTTAAAACTTTGTATTCATTTCACCACTGAAAAGAACTCCCTTTTATGATCTCAGTTACATGGTTCTTGGTTGTAATCTGTGTCTTCTGAGTTCCTAAATGAGTTTTCTCGAAATGAAGTGCTCCGAGGTGGTGCAGCGGCAGAGCGCCCGCAGCCTGTCCCTGCAGCAGCCTGGTGTGCCCGTGCCCGGGGCTGCTGCATGGAAAGGTCGAGATTCGCTGCAAAGAGGAACTTTTTCCTCCAGGGATATCAGTCTGCTTTGATTTAATGGATTCTTTGCTTGGGAATATGTTTAGGTGTTTATGTAAATTAAGCTTTATATCGTACTGAATTATTTTTTAAAGTCATCTTTGAAGACAGTATCATTTCAGATTAATTTTATTAAGCTAGCGTAAGTCTCCTGTGACTACTTATTTCTCTTCAAGTAGTAAGGCACTGTAAAAGCTCGAAAACATTATGTCGCTTTTAACTTCAACTTGTTAATTGGTTTTAGTTAATTTAAAAAGGTTGGCTTAAACAGAGTAAGTATCCAAACCACCTCCTGTGTGAATTTAAAGTCACTTTTTGATTTAAGCTGTTCACTTTGCCGCTGGTGGCGTTCAGGTTCATT
>VYZM01007100.1:213113-226177 GCA_013398915.1 Dromas ardeola | reverse complement strand
TTTTTTTTTTTTGGTACTCTAATGTTGAAAGATTATGTTTTAGGGGAAAAGCATTGAGCTTTTTTAGAAGCTCTATAAATTTCTTAAATTACCTGTAGAGCCAGATGTATCTATGTGATATAATAAATAAGCCTTCTATCTTACATTTCCTTCAAAATAAATATTAGTTTATAATATTTGAAAATTCAGTTTAAATAAATGACTTCACTGAATTAAAGTATGTTCTCTAAAAAGCTTTTTTTAGAGGCATTGTCTAATTTAGTGTGTTCACACTTCTTCAGAAGTATATAGCAAAACTTGATTAGTTCTCAATGTTCTCCTGTGAACAAGTCACTAGATTTAAATAATAAATAAGGAAATAAGAAAAGGCACTGTTTTCTTCTGCATGTGAATTAATAGATGGAGGTTGTTATTGAACACTCACAACTGGTTTTAAATTGTGTATACACCTTAGTAACTTTTTTTTTGTTATTAAGCATTGTAAGAAAAGGGGGAAAAGTATTATTTCAGTGCGTAATTATCATTCTAAGGACAGGAAATGTATTTCTAATCTCTGTTTTTTTTCTGTCTTAAGTAGTGATGGCCACTTCTTCAATTTGTTGGGTTTTTTATTAATATGAAAGCCTAGAAGTCCCCAGTTCTACTGTATACCTCAACCTGATGATTTGGAAGTACTTGTGGACTTTTTAAATACTACAATCCATTATTTACTAGTGGTTGTAGGGGCAAGGTTTTTTTTCTGTTACAAGACTAAGATGAGATAATGATTTTTTTTTTTAAAGTATTGAATGAATGCCTTGTGTTTTTTAGTTGTAAAACAAAGCTGTGTTTGTAAACACAACATTCAAAAACATAAAGGACATACTTTTTTGGTGAAGATGTTAACTGAATACCAAGAATGATCAGAAAGAGCAGCTTTTGTTATATTTAATAATATCTCACTGTCTTCAGAGGATAATCAGGCTAAAATGTACCAAATCAATCTTTAGGACTTTGTTAGATTCTTCTTGTATGCTAGGGATGTGATTATTTTTTTATTTTTTTATTTGGTTAAGAAAAAGCTGAAATTGCTTTGAATGAAATAAACTTCATGTTCTTACTGATGTAATGCAGAAAAATCTTGCTTGATCACATCAAAATAATTGTTGCTGGTGTTTTAAAGTACCACCTTGGGATGGGGGGTAGAAGAGGAAGAGACTTGATAAAAAGGGTTTACTTTCCAGCCCCGTTAGTAGGGTAATGCTCTCTAGGAATGCTAGCAAAACCTTAGTATAAAACTAAGTAAGGTTTGTCTTGGACAGGGAAGTTGTACACTTCCATATTAGTGCTATGGAAAACTTCAAAAACTGCTAATGCTATAGAACTGCATTTAAAAAAGAGGGTTAAAAATGTCTATTTCTGGTATTGCACACAATTTCTCTTTATTGGTAAGTGGAAAATAAGTAGGTATTTTTTAAGTATAGCTTACGCCTTTGAAGTAATCATTTTTTTTCTGAAGTAAATCCTGTTTATTGTGGTGGACCTGACTTCTTGCTCCTGAAGTCCTTCAGAGATTGCCTATATTGTTTTTTGTAAGCATGTGGGATATTTATATTATGCTTTTCAAGTCTGCTTTCTTTGGTATTGCAGACTTGTTTTTTCTGTAGCAGTTGTAGCTGCAGGAATGGTGGTATCTCCGTGTCTTTATCAGGTTGTTAGTTACATGGAGTTCTAGTAATAAGTTGAACCACTTGCTTTTGCTGTTCTCCTTTCCTTTGCTCAAACAAAACTGTAGGACACATGTTGTATGTGCCTTGTTTCTGAAAGAGCTCTTTGCTGCTGCTGAAGATGAAGCAGTGGTAACATGGAGAACCTTAAGTTGGAGTTTTATATAGGAGTGTATCCTAAGCCTTGATTTGTGACAATTACACTTTTGGTGGTGTATTTTTTTCCTCTTAAATACAGAGGTGAATAGGCAGAACTAATTGTTAGAAAAACATACCTAGTAAGACAAAGTCCAAATTTGGTCATTTCTAGTTGTGTACGTTTTGTGGGTAAAATACCAATGAATATCAGACCATGAATGTGTATGTTCTGTGTGTTAAATGGAGTTGAGTTTAAACCAAAGTTTACCCTTAATTCGATATAAACAAGAACTTGGTCTCTAGAGTTACTTGGTGTCTGTATTTATTCTGTTTAGAGCATGACCAAAATATATTGCTACTTTAAATATTTATATCATTGTCTTTGGAGAGGAAATTGATTTATAGTCCTCCCATCTTCTTCCATGTTCAGGTTTTACAGACAAAATCTTTAGTGTATTGAATGATTACAAATCTTACCTAAAATAAAAACTGAATGCACATTGGTGGTTTTTGTATGTACTATCTGCATTTTTAACATCTATTTAAAAGTCCAAAATAAACTGGTTTTTTTACTTGAATGAGGCAATAAGAAAGGAACCAGATAGAAAAATTAGCGAAACGTAAAACTGAGTGTGATTCATACCCATTAACATATAATGTATGAGTAAAATGTAAAGAGTTTGGTTTAAAATAACATTGCTTTGCAAACTTGGTTTCTCTAGTTCTGTTGGAAAACATATTTAAAGTCTAAAAGATGTAGATAAACCCATGATAAAGACATTGAATTTTGCATTTTGCATGCTGCAGGGATGTCTTGAAAGCAAATATCTCTTGAATTTTCTACTGCATTGCATTAGTGTTAGTGGGATGCTGTTGGAGATATATTAGGATTTTCTGAAGTATGTTTATTTTCAGTTTTCTGTAGAAGAATGGAATTCATTGTTTATATTTTTATTTTTTTGTTTATTTGAATGCAAGATACTATTGTCTTGGTCCCAAGAGCTATTGTGGCTACTCTGTGAAATGATTAAACCAGACAGCTTCGCTTGTAGGACAAACATTTTTTTTTTTTATATTCTGATGTTTCGATGATTTTCAATGCGACACCTATCCTGTTCCAGTTTCTTTATGCAGCAACTTCATGAGTCATAATCCTAGCAAAAGAACACAGCTTAAAATAATCACTGATTGTTTCTTTGCAATTCTATTCACTGCCCACTGCAAATAAACAAGAGCAGCAACGACAATATCATTTAATCCTTTAATGTTTGCTTTTGACGTGCAAAACATTCTCTTGTAATAGAGAAGTAATCCATAAGGAGGGTAGCTGCTCTTTCATCTTCCTGAATGCTAAATGAAGCCAAGGCTTTTATGAAGAGATGGTGATTTAATGAAGATGACCGAGTTTTGGAGTAATGAAAAGCTTTTGTATATTTCTAAAAAATGATGCATGGTGCTTACTACTCTGGAGTTCAAATGGCTGTGTTTTGTAGTGTGTCTTTGCAAGATTAGTGCTTGTGACGCTTAGATGTAAGGTGATTGAATAGTATCGTAAAGCAAAAATTTTTCCTCTTAAGTTTGTTTTTATAAAAGAAATGCACATCTCTGCCACTTTATGTGTATAAATGCATGTAATGTCTGACATGTGTTCTCTGCTCTGTGTAATGTTTTTATTTTGGTAACCTTGAAAATATCTCTGATATCATATTCCCTTGCCAGAGGACAGTAATAAGCACACAAAAAAATGGAGCGTGAACTTGGTCGATATTACTTATGACAGGAACGTCTGAATTAGATATTTTTCTTGCAAGTACTCATAAGATGCTGAATTTAAAAAGCTTCTCCACTAAAAAAAAAAACCAACACAAAAACTCCCCAAAAACACAACAAAAAAACCCCAAAACCCAAACAAAAAACCTTCCCAAACCCCAAATAAGCCAAAACACCATCTTTTTTCCCCTTTAAGTTGTTTATTAGTTTATTTGAAATATTTTTTTTTAATAATCTGTGATATTACTACTTGCAAAGCAACCTAGATAATGCCTGATACTTCAAAAGGAAGCAGAGAGAGGCTTTAAGGGATGGAAGACCATATATTCTCCAGAACATGGTCTCCCAACAGACTTTCCGGACTTCACAAATCAACGAAAGGGCCTTTTATTTTCTCCTCTTTGTAAGTCAACCCCTGTAAAGTGGGAAGTAGTCAACTTCTATAAAACTTAATTTAATCTTTTTTCTTCCACCAAGATTTTAAAGAAGGCTGTGATTCTTTACAAGAAGTTCCTACTTATATGTCAGTCTTAAGTATGAGTGCTGTATTGTACAACCAGAAGTGATCTTAAAGGTTGCTAAACTGTTTTATGGTTGCCAGGAACGTAAAGAATGCAACCGCGTTGTTACATTTCTCGTTGTGTTACAGGAAAGATTTATCTGTCCATCTGTGGTGAGTGGACTTAGGTGAGGAACAACTGGCTGGTTTTTGTCTACCTTTTGAAAATTGTTTTGTGATAAAAGTACAGAAATGGATATGTAACTTAAATTTCCTTTTTATCTTTTTTAATGGCTTGAATTACTGGCTAGTCCCTATGTAGTAGTATACAAACTCTTAGAAGTGTAAGAGTGATATATATATGGCATGGATGCTTAAAACTCTACATGTTAGGTGAATACGTTTCAAGACATGTCAAGACTGTGCATTCGTGAGTACATTTCTGGGTAGAAGGTGAAGCATTACAAGAGATTGCTTTTTTTTTTTTTTGAGTGATGCAGTAAAGCCAGAGTTTATATTTATGCATGTCTGTTATACTCATGAAACCCACTTAATTTTCAAGATACTTGTTGAGTACTGAATAATGGCTTCAGTCTACTTATTTGCTATGTACTAGTGCTTCCTTTTTCCTTCTCCTCCCTCCTGTTAGGGGAAACTGGGATCAGAGAAGGGGTAAACGCCTGCATGTGTGAGATGCTGTGTCATGCAATTTATATTCTGTAGTAGTGGTTTTGTTCCTTTTGGCTTTTAGATAGTCTATGTTTGTTTTATAAAGTGAGTGGCATTTTTTTTTTCCTCCTAGATGCAGGTGTTTATTTGTAGGTAATCTAAATGCCCTGTGAACCATCATCAAAAACCCTAGGTTGTACCTTATATTTCTGCAAGTGAAAACTGCTGTGTGTATAACAATGTGACTGATGCTGCAGTGAGGACTCAGTCAGAGTTTGGCCATCTCTCGTGTGTGTCATAGGTTGTCTCTGAATTGGATACTGGAGAGCATGCTGTTGCCATAGCAATAGAAGTCCTTTTGAAGGCAGGATTCTTGGCAGAGCTGTTGCATCTCCTGAAGTGCTCGGTGCATTGATCTGAAAGTACCTCGTCAGTATTAGCACATAACTGTAGTGAAAAGAGCGGGAAATATAGATTTCTTTAAAATACATTGTTTTCTTTTTTAACAGATAATTGTTGGTTGAACCCCCGTTCATAAAGCTACAGCTTTTTAAAATCTTATGCTGTGAACAATTCTTATATTTAACATACTCAGCTTGAATGCATATATAGATTCAGCTGTCCTAACAGCTGACTAGTGTTTATTGCAAAAGTATCACTGTGTGACTTTCACGGTTTCCTACAGTACTTGTCCCTTTTAGTACTTCGAAAATACATTTTTGAAATACATTTGACTTTCCTCCATGATTTTGGTTACCGCAAAACAGTTGTGAAAATATGCTGCTGTATTTGTAATGTTTTTTTTTTTCAACTTGATGTTTTCCTTTTTTCTAAGTGAAATGATTGCCTTGCTCCCATATTATTTATATTACAGAACCCTAAATGTGACACTAATGGGGGAGAATCGCTTGTGGAGATGTGTGGTTCTGTGTTTATTTGGAAAATGTACCTTACCTAGTATCCCTTTGTCAGCAAACATGGATAGGTCTTTTTGTGTAAATATTTCCTCCTCAGAGTGTGGTTTTGTTATCAAATTAAGAAAAGGCTGTGAATTTCTTGTGTCCCATCAGGTATATAATTTTTTTTGATAAGTGATGTTTTCTTCCCCAAGATGAATGTAGGAGTTCAGAGGCAACTGGTATAGCGCAGGTGCTATGGACAGCAGTAACGTCTATTTCTACGTGTGCTGTGAGGGTGGAGTTGATTAATTTTTTCCTTATTTAAAAAGATCAAACAATTTCTAAGCTGATGAATATAAAGAAAAAGTGAAAACTTTTCTAACTCTCCAGGAGACAATTAATGTGATTAACACTGTACAACATATTCTTTCATGTGGACTGGGATTTCCGTGTTTGAGAGTTCCTTTATTACTGAAAGAGCCTCTAGAAGAGAAGAATGTTGAAGTTGCCCATATAGCTTGCTCCGTCCTTTGCAGCTTTTTATGTAACACAGTGTTTAGCTTTATCACTTTCTCTGAAATTGTAGATATAGATGAGAATTAAACAAACACTTCATTCTTCTTTCTCCTTCCCAGTGAAGGATGAAATAATTAATACTTTACTTGTACTTGAAAAGAACTTTCTGCCTGCTGTAGCAGATGTGTGCATGTGCCACCCTAGTGGTCGTTAGCTTGGCTTTGTTTCTTAATCCCTGCCCCCTCTTGCCCCTTTCTCAGCATAGGGAAGCAGCACAGCTTCAGGTTGCCTTGGCCTTGGGAAGTGTTACTGAGCTGCTGCTCTAAGCAGTTTCGACAGGACTTGTTACTTGCGGTTCCTACGTGTGTTGGTCTAACCTGGGTAGACAAGTCGTGGTGTAAGTGACCTTGGTGTGGTAAGCAGATCCTGTACCAAGGAGAGGTCAGCATTGACTCCACGGAGAGCGTGAACCAGGGGAATTAGATGCTGCAAGGTGTTTGCTTGTTGTTGTTTTCCCTTTTTAAGCAAATTTAATGCTGTATCAGCGGACATGTGTACTGAAGCTCGCTACCTATCCTTGGGAATGAACACAACATTAATAACCCAGGTTTCCTCTAACTGTTTTGCCAGTTGGTCTCAAGTCAGGTTTGGGGAAAAAAGGTCTTTCACAACTCCAACAAAAGTTCTGTTTTTGTGTCCTTTTAGCCTTTGAGTCAATTAATACTGTTTGAGTAGGCACTGTTTTTGGGATTGTGGCAATACGTTGAGGTTCACTGAAATACATTGAGATAAACTCATTGTCTTCTGAATATGTAAGTATGTGTTAATACTGGCCTGATTTTGGCAGGCTTAGCAAAGATAACATTTAAAATGAGTTTAGTATGAGAAGTTAGGTATTTATCTTCTGAAATTCTAATTCTGAAAGAAGTTTATACTTGGAGGACTGATTCTAAAATGAAATGAGCAGCTCATGTATTTCATGTAGCGAGCTTCCCTCTTGAGATACTCAATATTTTTCAATATCCTCTGGTTTTGTTTCCACCTATGCTACTGTTTTACCGGATCCATTAAATTATAGGGGTATGGAATACTGAATTATGAACAAAATGCAAAATTCTCAAAATGCGAGGTTTTTCTTTTGTCTTAATGATTTTTTCCCTGAAAATTCATATATAGAAATTCACTAGGAACGGCAAATTCCTAGGGCATACTGTTACTCACTTGATACTTAGTGCTGTTATGTTTGTAATTTAAATAAGCTAAAGCAGGCATTAATATCTCCATCAAAAACTTTTGCCAAGATTGTATTATTGCACAATGAAGAGAGGATAATCTTGAGTTTTAAAGGACATAGCTAAGAGGCAAAATTTCTGTCCATATCTTGCTGCATAGTTCCTGTGTCCCTTTGAGGAACTGGTGTTTTTTTTTGTTTGGTTTGTTTGGCTTTTTTTCTATTTTCCCGTTTCCTCAGCTGTAAAATGAGGACTAATCTTCACACTGTAGAAGAGAGAGCGTTTTTTAACTTCCTCAGTTCAGGGAAATGGTAGACTTGGAATGGATTAATAGAAACAACTTCATATGACCTAAGCAGAGTTAAATTAGTTTGCACATATTTTCGGTGTTAATATCCGCTTCTTTTTGTATGTAATTTTTATGTCTCTGCTTATGTAATTCAATGTTTTACTTACTTTGGTAAAGTTTTGGGGTTTTTCTTTTTCAATTCAGTTCTTACTGTATCTACTATTCAGCTTTTTAAATGTGAGTTCTGTTATTTAAAAATGTGGAAATGCAAATTTGAGTCTAGGACTCAGCAATGTGCTAGAAACTGTTTCAGCACACCTTCACAGATTACATATGCTTCTCATTTCTGTAAATTTTGTTTGAATCTAATCCAAATATGAAAGCGCATAAAGATAAATACATTTGCCTAAATTTCTTCAAGGAAGAATTACTAGTCTAAAAAGGTTTCCTAATACATAAACAGAAAACAGCCCTGTCCATAGCTATTCTTTGTATTTAATAGATTAAATTCACTTTGACAGCTGGATATATGTACCAGTGTCTAGCCTATGGCCATGATCTAATAATCATGGATATGGTAACAAGTCGTCTAAAAAGATTCAGTAATCAAGTGGTTTTTTTGACAAAACCTACTCTGACTGAAAGAAGAAATGAGGCTGTGTTAAATGTGACTGCATTTGCTACTGTGCTTGTATTCTGAATTCTTAATAAATACCCTTTGGGATGTTGTAGACAGAACCTATGCTTTAACGGAGATGGAAAAGCTAATTGTGCTACAGCAGCGTGTGTTTTAAAGTTATGAAACAAATTTGATCTAACCTAATGATCGTGAAGAACTTAGTTTCAAAACATTAATTTCTCCTTCCCCTGAAGAGCTTTTTAACTTGTTTGTTTCTTCTGTCATAAAAATAGTTGCATACCATTAAACAAAACCTTTTGTGAAATACACTATTCTTATATCATAGTTCTGGTATGTGAAGGGAAGTTTAAGAAGTACTGATGAGTAAATACATGCCAAAGGGGAAGACTTCAAGCACTACAGATGTTTGGAAAACAAACGCTTTATTACGCACTAACAGTGTGCTTTGGTCTCAATTACATTTGACTAGTAAAACCTACAAACCTACCTTGTACGTAAATATCCTTTAAGAGAAAAACAATGCCTCGGCCCTCAAACAGTTCTTTGTAATGCGAAATTAGCATGTTACGACTGTTGTTTTATATTTGGTTCTCGCTTTTGGGAAAAAAAAAAAGCTGCTTTACATTCTGTAGACCTCTGTAAAATCAACCAGGTCAGGATAAAACCAACAAGTGTTCCAAAAATTGTAACTTTTCTCTCTCTTCTTTTACTTTAAATAGAATTTCAGATAGAGCTAGCAGGAACAATGTTTTAGAAAACACTGAAGAGAGGGGAGAGTGTGTGAACCAGCTTAAGGAATTAAACATTCCTTTAGGAAGGTGACTTAACTGTTCGCCCCAATTTATAGGTTACATTTCAGCAACTTCTGAACATGATACTTGTGAGGCTCTTTTCTGTTTTTTTTTTTTCTTTTTAAAAATCATGTCTACTTTCTCATCTTTTTGTAGCTCAAGTGATTTTAGGTCCTTATTTTTAAACCTCACAACATCTTTTATGAGAAGTAGGGTGTTTGCACTGAAGCTTGCATTTGGGCGGATGCAGAAAGCTGGGGAAATGGGGAGGCAGAAGTATCTTCCAGGGGAGCCCAGGAGATTGATCTGGTTGAAACTGTTAGTGTGGGAAGGTTATTTGCTTTTCCACATGCCTGATGTGCTAGGAACTTTAGGGATACTTGTCACTTTATTTGTTGTTTACGTGCAAGGTATATGTTTGAGCCTTCACTGTTTTGTTACTGTAGGTAGGTGTTTTCTCCAACTTGTTGAAGACTATTTGTCCGAGTTAAGTGGTAAAGACATAGAATATGAAAGCAACTTTCATATTTTTTTTGGCAGGGTTGTGTTATCCAAAAACTCAGAACAAAGCTTAAAAGCATCAACATTTGTAAAGAGTAGAGTTCAACTTTGAAGCTGGGAAACAAAGAACTGTACTACTCTGCCCTTGGCATTCTTCATGCAGGTGGCCACGTCCATACTACCAGGTTTCTGTTCCTGGTTTTGGTGGTTGGGGATGTCTTTGTTCTGGCCTTGATCTGGAGTACTTCTCAATTTTTGAATTAGTTCTTTTTAATATGAACTTAGTTCTCAATTCCAAGGAAAAATAAAGATGGGCTGTTAAAGAATGATTGGTTTTTGTAGCAGTTTGTTAATGGTGCTGCTTTTAGTAGTAAGTGTTAATGTCATAATTAAAACTTTCTTACATAATTGCTATTGGGTAGAAAGAAAAACAGTAAAGTTAACTTTTCGGACAGGGTAGATTTCAGTTGGTTTGGATGTTCAGCTGATGTTTAATTTTTTAAATTTTATTTTGTCATTTGCATTGTCCTAGACTTGCTTTCATCCATGTCATTAATTTAGTTAACTGATTCTACAAGCACGTGATTCCTCCAGGCATTGGTACAATATGAAACATATGAGAGCCAAGTCCTGAATGCTGTATTCTGTGTTGTGCGTTTCAGTTAATCTTTCTAACATGTCTTGATAGACAAAATGCCCAGTAATTTTCTCTTTCATTGCTGTTCCTGGTGCTGTGATTTTTTTTTTTTGATACAGTGGTATCTTGCAGAAATGATATTTTTTTGTGTGTGTGTACAAAAAAGAATACATGACACAGGGTGTGGTGCGGACATAAGTATTAAGAATAGTGACTGTGTTCTGAATTATATTTTGATTCACTCTTACAGTATATGTATTCTTCCAGAATGACTCAAATGAAGGTTGTCAGAATCGCCTTTAAGCAGTTTCAAATCTTTTTCCTTTTAAAAATCACTTGTCTTAAAGTTTCTTCTCACATGGGTATTTCTGGAAATGTACAACTGAAAATGTAATTGGGAGGCACAGCAGTGTCTGCAGCTACCACCCCGAACCGGTGGCAGATTTAGTGTTTTGAGACTTTGCATTCTTATGGTGCTAGGAATAGCATTTTAAATATGATCTTAGCCTGCTTTTTCTTCTGAAGCCTAAATGCAGACAGATTAAAAATAAATTATTTCTTTCAAGCCCTTTTGGAAATGATCTTTGAGATATGATATATAGAACTAATTGGCACGCATACAGAATTACACTATTGATAATGATATTACTATTTCTTCTTAGGAAGTTTGTTGAACTTAGATAAAATTTAACAAGATAGGGAATGACTTAATTTCTGAGAAGTCTGATACCTTTTCTTTGAAAATCCTGAGCACCTTTATGATGAAATGCAAGTTTGGTATCTGTTGTGTAAGGACTGTGCCTTTTTTGTTTTCCTTTCTTTTTTTTTTTTTAAAAAAAAAAGCTTAATGTAAAGCATGCTTACGTTTGTGAAATACCGTGCTGTGTTCTGTAACAGCTGTAGTAATGAACAAAGTGGAAATGAAAAAGCAGTGGAGGTGTCTGGTGTCTCGTTTCTGCCAGGACTGAAGTGCTGGCCGCCTTTCCTCCTCGATCCTGCTCTATCTTGGAACGCGAATGGGCTGAGGCCATGATGCGGGTTGATCAATCTTTAATTCTGGAATAATCTTATTTCTCAGGGGAAGGAATCTCTCCTTGTCCTTCATCCAAAACATTTTTAGTCTTTGTGTTTTGATTGTTATCTCTAAACACATGTAGAATTTCAGTGAGCATTTGCTAATTCAGTGAAATTTGTTAATTTTTGTCAACTTTGTCACTTTCTGCTTATATATTTTTTTGTGCTTTTATCTTCTTTTATGTTCTGCAGGGTAATCTAGTGTTAGTATTTCTGTTTCTACATGAATTTATTCCAATTTATCACAGCTTCTTAATAATTTTAGAAGCTTGCTTTCTCTTGCTGGTCACTTTTTACTTTGGTAGTCTTCTGGCACTATTCTTATACACTCATATAATTCTTTGTTCTTGATTACTTTTTTCCCCCCTGACCATAAATGAATTGTTAGAGTATGTTCAGTTAGTATTTCCTTTGTTTGTTTTCCCAGACTTTAGATTAATTTACAATTGCCTCAGTTCAGTAAAAGATGTAACTTCAGACCTGTGAACATGTCAGTGATATTATTTGTGTTGTTAAAAGTCCACCCTTATTTATATACCTGGTTTGGTTGGGGGGTTTCATTTGAATCACGCATGGACTGCAAAAGAAGTATTGATATTGTAAAGTTCCTACAAGACTAAGAATTTTATACCTAATATAATACACTTAAAAGTAGTGGCATTGCCTTTATAGGATAGGATGTTGCTGTTGGAATTTGGTTTAGATGCTGGATTAACAATCCCGTATTATGTCTGTATTGAAGCCACTCGCGTGTTGACAGTTTTTACTTTTACATTTACATCTAAATTCACACGATCTCAGCTATTTTGGGACTATTGCTGTGTGTTCTAATTATTTCTGTGCTGCAACTTTTTCCTTCGAGGGAAGGTAACTATGTAGATTTCTGTAATGGGTGTCAGTGGAGAGAAGTTATTGGCATAATGGCTCCAATTGTGCAAACCAATCTTCTGCTGGTGTCCTACAATGCAGAATCCTTTGCTGAAGTGGGCTGTCTGGTTTTCTCCCAGCCTGCGCCAGGTAGGAGTCAGGCTGGCTGCACGCTGCTCGCCGTACAGCTAACACTGCCTGAGCTTGGTCCTACTTTACTTTCCACAGTGAACAACTTTCTTCTGCTCTTACTGCCAGCCTGGCTTTGACAGCAGAAAGGGGCTGTTCCGGTTTGGCTGTTTGAGGGAAAGAGCTCAACCAGGATGCTAGGGTTTTTGGGGTGTGGAAACATGGGTTCAGAAACTTTGTCATCCGCCTGTCCATAACTCTGTTCTAACAGCTCAGGGCAAGGCCAGTTGTTGGAAGTTGTTACCCGTGACCTTTTATGTTTGTTCACTCTCTTACAAGGTTATTTGTAGGGAAATAGAAGTCCAAGGGAGGTGTGCTCTCATAGCCCCTAAGTTGTGCTCTGTTGCTTTTTGGACATGCACGTGGGTGGGAGGAGAGAGCAGGCTCTGTCCTTCAAGTACATTCATTTCAATATGGCTCTAATGTACTTCTCCAAGTTGGGGTTCTGCTTTAATATGACTGTTCAAGTATTCCTGTGCTGGATATAACACATTTTGCCCTTTTTGCCTTTGCCACTGGCGTTTTTTGCCATTGACTTTCAGTTTGGGGATTTTGATGACTTCTCTTAGCGCTCCCCTCCTTAGTGTTAGAGCTAGTGAAAGTAGTCCTAGGAAGGTGTTTGTGCTCATCCGTTTGGAAAAAAAAAA
>VYZM01007100.1:199219-213076 GCA_013398915.1 Dromas ardeola | reverse complement strand
AATTGCATGTCTGTAGAAAATATTTTCTATAAAATATGGCTGGAGCTGAGAATGGAAAACTTTAAAAGTAAATCTCATGTTAACACAGGGTGCACTGCAGTGAAGGAAGCATCTTGGTGAGAGTTGATACTGTGAAGTAGAAGCTTGCTGAATGTGCCTGCATTTCTGTCAATGTGGCTTCCCATTTGTGTTGCCAGTGCTGACTTTGAAGGTACTTCCATGTAGTAAGTTGCTGCGTATTATTAAAAACAACAACAACAAAACCCTTTTTTCCATATGCAATTTCTGATTCTACATTATATATCTGGATGTCTGTAGTTAGATCTGCACTTTTTAGGAGTGACAAGTTGATTAAGAAGGTTGCCCTTTGGTTTTATATTGTGACCTGTGACAAGTTGCTAGTGTTTAAGAAAAAAAAAAAATCTTCTTTCAGAAAGGAGTTGTACTTACAACTCTGCTTTTATTATGAGAATTATAAGAAATGAACACCTGGCTGTAGATTTATAATCTACAGAAAGGTCTACGTGTCTTTTGACTTCAAATTAAAAGAATTAATATATTTTTTGCAGAACTGAGTTTTTCTTTCAATTGAACAAACAGAAAAAAATGTTTAGGTACGTCCTGGTTTCAGTTTATACTTCAGTTTATAGAAGGGATTTTTTTAATTTATTTTTTATTTATTTTTTAAGTAGATGGTGGCAAGAATGGGTGACTAGCTTGTATAAGAGTATCCTTATTTTAATTCTTCCTCCTCGGCACGCTATATGCATAGTGACCTCCTGGTTACTTCTATAAATAAAATGGAATTTGTCTGTTTGTCTATGGTTTGAGATGTCATTTAGAGAAATAAAGACCTCAACTGGTGTTGACTTAATTGATGTTTTGATTGCACAGACAACCAGGTGTGAAGTCAAATGATGTTGGCTTTTATGTTTTATGCATTTTAAATATTTTTTTCTTTTTTTTTTTTTTCCCCCTAAGCCTGGGGATGATTCATGCTGAGATATTAAGGAACAGAGTATTTATTGTACGCTGAAGTACAGTTGTACAATTATTTTAATGTAAATTTAGTTACCGAATCTAACTAAGAGTAATAAGATAAGTAAGTAGGATGTCAGTAGAACAGTCTAGATGCTGTTTCTCATTGCCGCTGACAAATCTGTTTTGGAAAATTGGCATCATTACTAGTCTAGATTATCTTCTGTCGGATTGTTTTGTTTTCTGCAGGGATGCAGATGATGGTATGAGAATAGCTGTGTGTGTACGTGGTGGGCGTGGGGTTAAACATGGTCAAAGCTGCGAAGGTGAGGAAGCAAAACCAAATTTTCCTGATAGTTACTGATTGGCTGTGATAAACTACTGCTGTGTGCTGGTAGAGGGCACGTGTGACTGGAGTGCAGGGGTGCTGGGTTTTGGTTTCCCACTCTTTACTGTCAATACTTAATGAATTAATGGATACAGTGCTTGGTATTTGTTTAGTCTGTCAGTTTGCTTTTCCCATAGAATATCATAATATACCTTTTTCATTGCATTGGAGAAAAATAAACTGTTTTTTACTGAGTTAAATATGCATGTGTTATTACTGATTTCTTTAAGGGTACTTGACATGTAGCTTAAATTTTCCAGCCATGTGCTATTACATTGTAAAAATGCTGTCATTTTGAGAAGTGAGATTTGCAAGAAGGAAAAATATTATTTGCTAGATAAACTCCGTATTTTCTGCCTTATAACTGTTAGATGGATCATAGAAACTAGAACACTACTACTCTAAAACTAGTCACTTGACGATGGCTGTTTTATAATTGCTGTAAAATTTTCAGCTACATCACAAATACAACACTTCGTTGGTGTTTTAGGTACTAAGCTTTGTCACAATACCTTCATTATGAGCTTAGGTTGGTCTTCCGGATCGTATGTAGTCATCAGGCTTTACATTTCATTTATAGAAAATGCTTATGAGCACCTTTTAATGTACTGTAATCTTATTAAGCCAAGTTGCTGGTGTTTTGCGTTAGCTTTGTTCTTTGTATCCCTTGATGCTGAAGGTTATAGCTGATCATAAATATAGACTTGACAATTCTTGATGTAAAAAAAAAAGAAAAAAGAAAAAAAGGCATCATAGCTTTATAAGTACTTCGAATGTATACCAGTATTACATTTGGCTGCGTACAAACAGTAGTGCTTTGCTATGTTTTTACAGTTGTTCAGCATTTGACTCTAAGTTCTATTTACTTTTGAATTATTTTGGGGAATGTTTCATTTCCATCTAAAAATGTTTTCTACGGTAATATCAATGCCCGTTCTTCAAAGGTACAAAGAAAGTAGTTTGGTGATTTTCATTATAAGGCTTTTCGCTTGCATCCTTGAGACTTTTCTGTAAATCCCTCTTTAACAGTTCTTGACATGGGTCCCTCAAGGCGTGGAACCAGCATGTGCAGTCTTGAGCGAGCAGACCTGAGTTTGAATCCCAGCCTGCTCGCTCGAGGACGCGTTTTGCTCAAATCCTTAGGGGAACGTTGACCTTGTCTGTCTTAAAGAAGTGGCACCTGCTGGTTAACCAGGAGGGGCTCTGAGGGAATTTGGAAGAGGGTACTCTGGTCTTGGTAGGCTGTGATATGAAACTTGGGGTTGTGAGGGCTAAAGAAGTACTTGGCTCAAGGAGTGGATAGACAGAAAACAAATATAAATTAAGATCCTTGGGAGAGAAGCGTTGTTTTGATCCGTACCTGATACTCTTTAACTCAGGTCTTGGCAGTTGTAGTATGATTTTCCGTGGTGTTCCCTGTTTCTTGTTTCTTTGGATCGTGCTGCAGAACATTTGGACCACTTGTGTGTAGAAGTAGTGCCTCAAATAGGTGATGGTAATTAAAACAAAACAACGTTGACTTGATTATTTTGAAGTAAATAATTACTTTCTTATAAAGCAGCCTAATGCGGAGGGATCTCAGCAGTTATTGAAGTTGTTAATTTTTAGTTTGGTAGAATGAAACTAGACCAAGGAAAAACTCTGATTTCTGTTTGCAAGGTCAGTATATAAAATGCTATTCACAGCTTTTTATCTCATTTTGTAGTTTTATGGTCTGTGTATCTAATGAAAAGTAATATATTTGGTAGGGAGCAATGAGATTTCATGCTGCTATTTCCAGAAGATTGCTAATACAATACAAAACCAATGTTTGTCTCTTTTTTGTTAGTTTTACATAGACTTAATCACAGCTATTGTGCAGTTTTGAGACGAGTTAAAATGCACAGGGTTGCGTTTAAGCAGAGTTCCTTTCTCTTCATCCCTTCACTAAAAAAAATACTTAAATCTTCAGTTGCAGGAGAGCAGGTTGTATAGAAAGGACAAGGAATATAATTTGTATTATATACAGGTCCAAATCGGCATTTTTAAAAAATAAATTAGTGTTAAATTCTAGACTGCATTTAGTAGGGTAAATTGCTTATAATTCTGGAAGCACTGATCCTGATAGAAAAGGGTGATAATTAGTTTCTAATACGGGCAGAATTGCTGTTATTAGCTGTGCTCCACATGTTTGCTTTCCCTGTGGCATTCCTTGGGGTGCAGCAGATGGATGAACAAGGGGCAGAGGTAATGTGTGCCATGATCGGCTGCTGCTTTCCCCCGAGGATACTTCCAGAATGCTGATCTTTTCTTTTTTCTTTTTTTTTTTCCCTCTTCTTTTTCAGCAACTTTGCTGAGATGTATCAGAATTAATTTATGGTATTGCTCCTTTATAATCCATTAATCCAACTATTTAATATCAATATGTTTATGTCTTCAAGAATGGGCTGTGTTGCATGTGTGCTGGTATCTTAAATCTTACAAAGTCAATATCATCCTTAAATACTTTTCTCCGTTCTGTGAGGTTGTGGCATTAATAGTCTGATGTTGCCTGTTAGTGTTACCTAATTTTTTGTAACACGATCAACTCTTTTTAAGTTGGAAAGTGGATATTGTTGTGGCACCTGGATGATAGAATGGAGCCTGCTATTGAAAAGAATTGTCCTTTTTATTTAAATCTATCCAAGTAATGTCTGCTCTATTTTTTTTTTCTTTCTGCTCTTGATTAAAATGTAGGCAGAGGTTGTGTGTGGGGTTTTGGTTTTGTTTTTTGTTTCTGAAGACAAATCTATTCAAGGTGGTAATGTAGACCACCCTCCCTGCTTGCCATCCAAAAGAGTAGAGTCTTGCTTAGGTAAGAACATGGAGAGGGTGACTTTTCCGTCCTCCAGCGGGGAAGAAGGCCAGCTCTGGTGCCCAGCTCTGGCCTGGTGGCACGGCTGGAGGCGCAGAGCCTGCAGAGAGCCCTGCCTGCTGGGAGGTGGCTGCGGGCCATGTGCCTGCGCACCCGAAGGCACAGGTGCTCCTCTGAGGGGTTTCCACGGAGCGCTGTGTGTGCACATATGCTGATTATTAGAAAATACTGTCTTCGGTGCTTTTCAAATGTTTTCACTTTGTTTATATCTGCCTCGTATTTTTTTCCTTATCCTTTACTTGTTTACTCTCCCTCACAACGCATCTCATTCCCTGAGTCTTTTTCTTCTCACTTTTATTTCAGCAGTCATTAATAAAAACTGATGTTTGCTCTGTTTGAATCTAGTTTGGACCTTTTTTAAAATGCAAAAACATCTGGCGAAGTAATTCTTACCTTTTCCTATCTTTGCTTTCAAAGACAGATGTAGTAGGTATAAAAGAGAACTCTAAATATATTGATTGAAAATGTTTTCCATGCAAATGCTGCATGTAATATTTAAGATTGTACTACAACAGTACAGATATGGCACAGACAGTTCCTAGTTTGCAGGTAAATTTAGATCCATCGGTATAGTCAAGACTGATCTTTACTGACTGTGGTTTTACGTACTGTATCAAGTATATATTTTCCAATACACATGCTATGGTCAATATCATACAAAAAGCAATTATTATAGCATCAATCAGTGTACACATCCATTCACAATAACAAGTCCATGTAAAAAAATCCCTATACAGGCATGTAATGGCCTAGTCCTTTAAAAAAAGGCTCTGTGTGGAGATCTCCTAGCGTGTCTGTCTGTCTCAGTCAAAGGGAGCAGGTCTTAAATGTCTTTTTCAGACTGGGCTGCAGCTGGTTGAGGGTGTTTCTGTCTCGGGCTGGCTGTCATTTGCTAGTGTAGGGAGGTACCCATCTTCATAAAGGAACGGTAGGGGCTGTTTCTATTCACTGTTGTAGGTATTATTTTGTGAGAGATGACAATTCTTACTTGCTATTAAATAGTGCTTGCGGTTTGGGTTTTTCAGGCAGTTGAGTGAAATGGTTGCGTCTAAGAAGCAAAGTCTGGGCTTTATGACTTGAATGTGAACTTGTGGAGCAGTTCACAACTTTGTTACCTTTTGGAGTGCACAATGTGTAGTGATTTGGGGTGCTGAGATCTGTCTGTAGAGTAGTGTGGTATTACCCAGTCGTCTTGGTGTGCACTGAAAGCTGTGAGTCGCTTTCCCAGATTTCAGATTGTTTTGAAATGGGGTGTTGAACTGACTGTGTTTTGCTGACTTATTTCTGTCCCTAAAGGCTGCCTTGGAGTGTTGAAGTAAGGGAAAAAAACCAAACCTATGTTTTACTAGGACTGCTAGAAAAGGTTACACTGATCTGAAATTTAATAATAAAAAAAGTTGAATGTTTAGACTCCCTGAATTGTCACACAGGAAAAGTAGAGAGTAAAAGCTAAGCTGCTGCAGGTAGTATTACTGTTTTGGCAACTGGTTGTGCGTGTGTTAGTGCCGTATAAAGTTGCACAGTGAAGAGAGCAGAGGCATCTAAGAAAAAAAATGCATGGCAGGAAACTGAAAGTAATCGGTCCCAGATTAAATAAAGTGGAATAGCTACTAAAATAAAACGGAAGTCTACATATTAAAAACAGTCCTGGTTTTGGACTTTGTAACTTTTACATGAAGGTAGGGATCTCCATCAAATTTGCTTTCCATCTGAACAGTTAGGGTAGTGACGGCTTATTATGTGACCTGCAGCTTCATTCATGTGTACGAAGTTTACCAGATAAGAGAGAAAGAAGTCAGATGGTGTGGTGTCAGGCTATAGCATATGAAAGCAGTTGAACTTCATATGTTTCATTAAAAGAAATGTAAAACCTTTCTAGTATCTAATGATTCTTCCTTAAATCTTTGTGGAAATTCTGGCCAGAATTTTGTTCAGTGCCATAAATATAAATGTCAAATGCCTAAACTGAATTCCTGATAGATATTTACCTGGCTAAACTGGCATTTCACTGTGGTTGCCAGCCATGTTGTAGTTTATACTGTTGATCAAGGGAGAAGAGATTAACGGCAGTGGAACACTGGATTGACCCAACCCAATGCTGGGTGCAGCATTAAGACTGGGGGGGGAACCCCATCTCCCGTCATGAATGATGGCAGTGAATGAATGCCTTCCAAGAGGCTGCTTCCAGACAAAGTGGCTGTCCTCGTAGCCGTTTGGTTTTTGTTTGGTTTTTAAATTTTCCTTTCTGATACAGACAGTAGAGAACATCAAATACAGTACTTGAGAAAATGTTTAGGCTTGTGGAACTGAAGGCACTTCCCTGTGATAATGAAGTAAGTGTAGTGTTCAGCATGGAGAATTAATGAGTTCACATGTTCGGCTGAATCTTAAGTAGTACCATTGTTTTAAATTAAACAATTTCTGGAATAAATTAGAAATTCCTCTATGTGTGAGTCATCACAGACACAAATAGGTCAAACTTGCAGTAAAAACAAAGTTGTATTTTCCTTGTGGCTCCTTTTAAAAGTTTGGATGTTGGTGCCTGGCATCTAATGTTGGATGCATACTTCTCTTCCATTTTATCTCCCTTATTCTTACACATCTTCAACATACTACCGTAGTATTTTCTGTCTACATATTATAATAAATCATTCAGTAGAACATTTGCAATATTGTGCTTAATTTAATACACAGCTGTAGCAGATCATGAAAATTTACAGTTCTGGTTTGTATTCCTAAACTATGCATAGCTTTATTTATCTGGACAATCATTTTATGAATACTTATTTTGATGATTCTGTTGCCCATATGCTAACATCTGTAGCGAATAGTTCTAAAGAAATATAGCCCTTTTCTAGGTTTAATGTCTGCCTCTTGCATTCTCAAGTCACTCATTAGAGAAGAGCAGTCCTGTTGCAGGGTTCTTTTTCTTCTTTTCTTTTTACTTTGTGCCTCTCTCTTTTAAAAAAGCCTGCTAAAATCTTGTAACTTTTGGTGACAGAGCTAGTTTCTGACTTCTACTGTGGTTAAATTGCTTCTCCTGAAACCAACTCAAGTCAGAAGAAATGCAGTTTGCAGTGATGCAGCTATTGATTGCTCCAGTGAGGATCTTGGCAGTGTGCCAGATAACAATGTCCGATTTAAAAATTCTACAGCTACTTTGAGGTGTGGGTATTTATTTTTTTTTTTTCAGGTTCAGCTTTGGCCTGCATCTTAAGAAACTTTTCTTAAATGGAGATGCAGTCTTATAAGAAAGAGGGAGGATACTTCTGTATTATAGCTAAACCATTTGAAAGTATTTCAAAGATTCTGGGTCATCTTTGCAGTTATTGAACTTTCTCCAGCTTTAGATCAAATTAATTTTACTCTTAATTCCATTCAGATGGATTTTGTTTACAGTTGAGTCAGAAAATGTTTTGCTGAATTCTTCATATGCATTTGGGAACTTGAGAGAAAACAGCCTGATAGAAAATTTTACTCTATTGGGAAGAGAGTGAACTTTTCTAGAGCCTTTTCTAGAAAAGGATACACCGTCAGTTTTGGAGGTTTCTGGAAAATGTACCTTTTTGTATCAATATATAACTGCTTAACCTCTGTAAAGAAGCTGCTTGGTCAGATTCACTCTTTTGAAGTGCTAAGACAGACACGGCATTGGAAGTTTATGTTGGCACAGCATTCTCAGAGAAATTAGTGACTCTAAACTAAGATGAATCCCCATGGTTAACTCTGCAAGTTTGTCACCAGGGACATCAAATTTGCTGAAACTCTCTCTGGCTCATATTTTATAATATTTTTGCAGGGTAGTTGCAATAGAAAAATACCTTCTTCTGCATTTTTTTAAATGACTTGTGAATTTCAGGGATTTTTTTTTTTTCTTTCTGGTTTTAGCCTGGATTCTGTAACTGGAATGACTAAAGGAAGTAGTGATTTATTTGGATGATAGTTTATATATGTATATGTGTGTGTGTATATATATGCGTACACACACATGTATTTACATATTTAGTTATTTTCTGGACTGTGGAACCATTTCAGACTTTTATATTTTCTTTCAGTGTTTTTTCTTGTCTATTTTTGCTTCCACATATTACAGAAGTGGGTATGCAGTGGAAATCTGTTGACAAGGAAATTGCGCTTTCTGTCTGAGGTTTGTGGTGTTTCTAGCATAGTGATTGCAAGTATTCTTCGGTTGAAGACTTGCAGAAGACATCCTTTATGAGATAGGATTTCAAGTAAGTTTTTTAATAAATGCTAATCCACTTAAGGCGCTCAGAAATGGCAGAGTACTTCAGTGCTTCCTAAAATTAGGTGATACTGAAGTTGTAGGGAGACAGTCCCTGTCACCGTGTGCAGCAGTTCTGGCAGTGCTAGTGAAAGATCATGTTTGCCAGCTAGAACAGTGTTTTTTCTGAACTGTGGTAGACAATTCAGAGTAGCACGTAGCCTGGTGCAAAACTGAGGATGCTGCTGTTATTGGTACTACTAATGGTGGTAGTCAGCAAAAAAAGTTTTTCTCTGAAGTAGTTACTCTGTTATTTGATAGCTTCACTGTGAATCTGGGTAGTGTGAGTTATTTAATATTCTGATCATGCACTCAAGTAATTCCTTCACACTCTGGCTGCTTAAATAGGCTGAAGAGTGCAGAGCTCCTTGATGCAGGGAATTCTGCTGATAGGATTTCTCAAAGGTCGTGTTATTCAAAGAACTTTTTGCTTGCTTTGTCTGCGTAGTTGGATAACACGAGTGTTCTGGATTAGTAGATGGATTCCTTGTTTTTAATGCAAAAAAATTTCCAACAGCCAAGACTCTGACTTGGCAGAAGCAGGTTCTTAAACAAATGCTTTGTCAGATCAACCTGTCGACCACTGCTGCCAGCCTCTGTGGCATAAGGGGTTGTCTGGAAACAGACAGATCCAAGTACAGTAACTGGATGTGTGTTGAAGAGGATGGAAACTTGGGAGAACCTTGGAGGAAAACTATTTCCCAAAGGGAAGGATTGGCAATCAGGAAATAAATAATCACCTGTAACATATCCTAAAGACCAAATACAATCAATGGTAAACAAACATAAGAGAATGAGGTTAAAGTATTTAAAAAACAGTGTGAGTTAGTGCTCCAGGGTGAAACACGATTTTGTTTAAATCTACTCTGTTCGCGTTGACCCATTTCAGAGCAAAAATATGGTTTCTGTGTCTTACTGGGTTAGTAGATATGGTAACTTTCTCTTGCCTCATAGTGTTGATGCCTGATTGACTATTTGTTGAAAATACTTTGGAATTCCAAACCAAAATTTTGTAGATGAAATAGGCATTCCCAAATGTTATTGCCGGAGGCTTGTTAGATTTTGTTGTTGTTATTGGTTTTTTTGCGACTATCCCTTTTTGTGGAAAAGACTAATAACTGTGAGCCTTTCCTTTTCGGTTTCATAACTTAAAAATGAAGTTGTTTCTCTCTTCATGCGAGGAGCAACTGTATCCGAAATGCCTGGATCAACATAGAAGAATTGCATGTAACCAAAAGAAACAAATCAGCTATTTTATGTAGCGGGTGTTCTCCATGCTAGTTTGCTGCTGAAATCAATAGAAAGTGGTGTGTGTGTCTCACACACTTTCAGAGAAAAGGTGCAATGATTAGAATTCTCATGATCCTTTTCACCTTATAGCATATTAATAATGCATGTATTCTTTTATATCTAACTCATTTTCACTATCTAGTAAAAGTGATTTTACTTGTTGTACAGTATGTATTTTAAATTTTTAAATTGTGTTTGAGCAGGTATTTCTCAGTCTTCCAGAAAGACCTTTTACTATAGCATATACATTTCATGATATGAGTTGAGCAAAACTCTGTGGTCTGGGAAGTAATTTTACCATTTGATTTAATATGGAAAACTTCATATGTAAATTTGAAAGTAGACTCTGCCATCTATGCATTCATTTTCATAAGCAATTGTCTATATAAATTCCTGACATCAAATTCATTAAACAGTTATTCACAGCGGTGGCTCTTTTCTGCCATAGAGAACTGGTTTTATTCAAGTATTACTCCTGTGATGAACAACTTCAGGAATTTTGTTTGTTTTCATCTGCCTCCACATTGGATTAATCAGAGAAAAATTATATAATAGAGCATTTGACATATTTTGCTTCATTTTTACTGTTACACTTTTAGAATACTGACCTCTACAGGTGGTTCATTCTTTTTCCTTCGACTGCTGGTGGCCTTGAATTACTTCTATTGCTTTTGAAAAGTAAACAAAATAAATCCTACAGAGAGATTTTTCCTTTCCAATGAGGCTAGCAACATCAGGGGACAAAGAAAAAAAAAAAACTAGTAAAAACCTAGCTAAAGCAATTAGCTCTTATTTCTCCCTACCTCTCATCAGTAGCATATTGCTTCCCGCCCCCCGTAAGTTTTTTTTTTTTTGTTGTTGTGCTATAACCATTTTTGCAGTCACGAAGTTCAGTCAGAACATTGAACTTAGAAGTGCTCCATAATTTAAGAGCATTCATGAAGTTGATTTCTAGACTTGTCCTAAATACTTTTTTTTGTTGTTGAAATATGTGCTGTCTGTGGAAACATTGTGTATTATAGGGTTTTAGCTAACTCACGAACTTCTGTAGGTTATTCATCCTTTTTTATTTTAGTATCCTTGATACTTTGAGGATAAAGTACTTTTGCCTGTGCTTTGGGTTTCTTGATGTGATTTAGATGCAGTTTGGAGCTCTCAGCTGCTGTTAACAAGGTGCTGTGATTGAGCTAATCAGCCCTGCCATGAACTGGCTGTGGTCTGGAAGCTTAACAGCCTTAAGATTGCTGCAGTTACGGATTTCTAATTTCGGAGCTGTTTTAAAAATGGCTTTGAGTGGATTCTCTTGTGTAAAAGATGGCATGCACATAATAATGACACTGTTGTAATTGTAGTCAGTTTTTTTCTTAGGCCAAATGTTGAGTTGATAGACCTGTTTGAAATACAGATGTTCCCTTCTATAATTTCTGTATTTTCTGTTCAGCAGAAAACTTATTATTTTGATTTAACAAAATCTTTTGAACCTTGTGTTAGAATGAGGGATGTGGGTGTGAAGGAGATGTAATTGACTCTCAACAGGAAAAAGCGTTAAGTACCACACTAGATCAATACAGGCGACACATCAGATTCTCTTTTACTTGTCTGTAACTAGCATTATAGATGGCATTACTCTGGATTTAATTGAGTGCAGTGAGTACAGAATTTTGGCTTCGAATGTACTTCATTCTTAATGGAAAATAAGATGAAGTGGCTCAGTTTCATCTGTATTTTTAGAATCTTTTGTAAAGTACTAAACTCTGGTTTTACAGTGAAAGAGTTAAGAACCTTTACTCAATTGAAAATCTGTATGAATAGGGTCTATTAGATTTTTAAGACTACTTAAATTAGTCCTTGGATAACTTGGAGGCTTCACAGATCTTATAAGGTCCCATCATGTGTGAAGTTTTTTGTTCACTTTGAACCTTTTTTCATAAAAGCAGGTACAGATTGTTTCTCCATGCTTTTTTTTTGTCTTCTTTTTAGTGTAATATTTCATAGTAATTTTTTTCGTTTTCTCTTGTGTCTCCCGTAACAGATTCAGCATTAGGATGACGATAGACTCTCAGTCCTTTAGGAAAATGAAAACTAAGCTAAAGAGATCTGAGGGGCTGAAGCGTGTACAATGCTACGGTTCCTTGATAATTGGTTAAGAATATATATCTTACTCAGGGCAAGTTATGTCCCTGATGTTTAAAAATTCAACAGTGAACTTGAAAATGTAAAAGGAAGTGGCTTCAGATTTATTTCTTGCTTTTTTAAAAGAAAAGCCAAGCAAGGAATAAAATCCTAATGACAATCCGTATTCTCTAATGTAAAATTGATACTGGAATCGGTGATGTACACAAAATTTTTTTAAAGTCCAAACTGCATACATATACCTGTGATGTGCATGTTTACTTTCTTTGTGTGACCTTTTAAATATAAGCTTTATGTCTTAAGATATATACAATGAAGTAGAACAGAATTGCTACTGGAGCTCTTTGTACTTGAATTTTAACATTTGTTTCACACGCATTGTGCAAGGTGCCTTAATGTGTATTTATTTAATTCACTGGGCTTTCATATCACTTGCGAAAATTCAATAAAGTGCTTGTGTTGGTTTGGCTGTCAGGGAAATCCCATGTGCGTCTGGAATGGGCACAAAAGGACACGAACGTCATCTAGTATAGCCCTTCAGTTACGTGACCATAGACGTTCGTTTGAATTCAGGTGAAGAGTGTTTAGTTATGAATTCACTTCAAGTATTTCTTAACTTTCTAAAAGTATGTGGGCCAGCCTTTGCTAAAGGAATGCTGCTTTAGATGCTCTGCATTTTTAGTCCACCTGAAGGCGTGTTGTGGAGCTTTGTGTGATGTTTATTCTGAATTGCCTATTACATGGGTGAACCTTCAGAGTGCTCTCTCACATCTGGGAGCGAAGGTCCATGGTTTTCTTCTGAACCAATGTCAATAGTCCTTCACAAGTAAATTGGGATGCGAAGAGACATTTGACACCTTATTAGCCTTTCAGCAAGTGTGATCTGCAAATCACTTAAGTGATAGTACGTTGAAGGGTAATAGTATTTTTGTGATTGGAATATAAGAAATTCGTTCTCAAATAACTGAGTCATGGTTGTCTCTTTCAAAAAGGCAGAAACTGTTTTTTTATTTCTTTATTTTATGTATTTAACAGAATGTGAAGAGTCTGTCTCCTGTTAAAATTATTGATAATCCTTATAAATGCTAACATTTTATTTTTAGTGGCTGAGCAAAGCTGGGCACTAATACAAACTTCATTGCATTGGAGTGCTGGAGTATGAAAAAGTAAAGTACAAAGAGAAGCAAAGTCTGAAAGCTGTTGCCAAAGCTAAAAACAGTAACATAAAGAGAACTGAATGCAGGATTTAAGGCCAACAAAATTTAAACTTAAATTCACCACCCAGAGAGGCAATGTGTTTAAATTGGCTTGTTTTGGCAATGCTTAGAATTCTAAAATACAAAAGTGTGAGTGGGCAATAGTAGTTTATAGAAGCAACTTATTTGGCACATGGAACCCAAGACTTGTTTTCTCTAAAATTCAAAGTGTACTTAATTTTTAAATAAAGATTCTTCCTTTTGTCTTTCTAATGACAGAAGAAATAGAGGGAAGGAAAATTCTTGGGTTTTGTTGCTATTTACTCTGAAGTAATTTACTCTTCCTCTGAATTTTGGCTAAGATTCTGGCAAGTGAAGGATAAAGTATGTGTGAGAGTGTTCTGGCAGTGGTGAACTTCCTGGTAACCTGTTTCTACCCTAACACTGAGCAGATTCAATATTTTTAAGATTTTATGAAACTTTATTGGCGTTTGATGTAATTCAAACTTGCATTTATTCTGTTATTTTTCTCACGCACTGGCATAGTATCAATGGTCCAATAAAGCTAGTAGTCCCAAAGAACACTGCAGGATTTTATGCCTCATCACAGTGATGTCTTTTTTCCCTTTCCTCTCTCTCCCTTTTCCTCTTCTCGCTCTCCTTCTTTCTTTCTCTTCATCTCTCTCTCTTTTTTTTT
>VYZM01007100.1:165881-196583 GCA_013398915.1 Dromas ardeola | reverse complement strand
TTTTTAAAGGTGTCTGAAGGCCCTGCTGGCAGCACAGGCTGTGCCAGATCTCCATCATTTGTTCAGACTGGATTCTGGCTATGCCTTTGGAAGTAATGGAATTATTGAGAACTGTTGGTTTTGGGCCTCCGCAGAAGGAGAACATCTGGCAAGAGCTTTACTACATTCCAGGCAGCTTATGGAGGGGGAAGCACTAGTTACTGCAAAACGCAGACTGGAAAAAGTAATCCTTGATGCTGCAGGCTAATGCTAACTTCCATCAGCTCAAATTCTTGACTGTATAAATGCAGGTAGAGAAGCTTCTTGAAAGTTTTTAATTGTTTACTTTAAACCCTTTTTTTTTTCCTCTCTCCTAAAATCTGCCTAAAAGAATAGAAGAGAACAAGTTTTGCTCTAGGCAGCTGTTTTACTGAGGGAATAGGTGCTATCTTTCCCTTGGACAAACCAACAGGACACTTTATTGTGCTGCAGGGTAAGCGATGAAGCCCTAACCTTGCAAAATCTTCTTTCTTGGGTAAAAATGAAGTATGGAGGGTTTATTCTTGATTTTTGGCAAAAGAGGAGGGAGATAAGTGAGCCAGGTTGTAATAATTACCTAAGTCAACATTTGCTGTATTTATTCTATTGTTTTTTCACATGTAACTTAGAGCTAGCCTACCACATCCCTGGCTCAGATGAACAGATGTGCAGTGCTTGCATTTATCCGTTAAGTGTTCTCCCCTGTTTAAATACTGAATAGATAAACTTTGTTTTTAGAGTTAAAAGATGATGTTTAATGCTAACATGTTCATATAATAGACACTTTTCCCCAGCTGAATTGAAAGAGCCAGAATTCTCTTACGAAGAATTTATGTTCACACAGCCCCTGATGTGTAACTTCTGCTTTGTTCAGCAATGAGAGTTCAGTCCTGTTAAGCGTGCTTTTTAGAACAAGCAATGGTAAGAAATCTTCTTTTTAAAGATATGCCTCTGTAGAGGTAAACCTGAAAACCTTTCAAGCTTAATTGTATTCTATATGCTTTGTTTTATGAAAAACATACGATGCCAGTGTATTGTTGTTTTAATGTGAGATGCCATGCTGCTGTTAATAGATAGACTTTAGATTTCAGTAGTGTAGGGTAGCCAAAAATCTGATAGAGATACTATGTACCTTAGCAAAGTACAGGTTTTCTTCCATATGCTTTTAGGAAACGGCTTGGTCTAGGTCTTCTGAAGATCAGACTCAGGCTTCTGTCATATTGACTACAGACCTGTAAATATCTTTGTTTCCAGACACGTAAATGTGGAATTGCATTGGCATTTCCTTGGCTATACTGTATATTATACTTGCTGTTTTACTTAAAGCTCAAGATCCTGGCTCACTAAGATGCAAGGTTTTTGTCTCGTTCTTTATTTCTCCCCTGGTTCACCTACATGAACTTGGAAATTCAAAATATATGATGTTTCTCACAAATGTATTTTTTCAGGTCTTTTTTTTTTTTTCCTCGGCTCAAACTCATTAGTATGTCAGAGGGCCTCTTTTTCCCTAAAAGGTTTGGGTGTTAATTAATGCATTAATGATCTTCTAAATACCAACAAAGTACTTTTAATTTGTTGCAATTGGATAATTTTAATTGTATGAATATAAAGATGCATGAAAATCATCAACACCATGAAAGGATATTGATCTCAGCTTGATCTTGAAGTGTGCTTTCAAGAGGTTTGCTGGATACCTTGTGATACAGTAAATGACTGAAAGCGCTTTTTCTTAACATTTTTCAACATGTTGTTAGAAAAGCTGTCACACTTGCAGTGGTTTCTTTGCTCTTGAGAGTTAGTGCCTCAGTTACACACGGTGTAACTCCGATTGTATTGTGTTCTGGTGCCTGACTTGGCCGATTTCTGCGCTGTTGTAATACAGTTGGTAACAGTAGCTGTTGACCGTGAGGCTATATTTGAATATTTTTGGCCTGGTGCATGCAGTCTTGTGACTCTGGCCTTGATTTGGTGTATATATAAATATATATTTTTAAAGTGTGTGGTTATATAAAGCTGTTGAGTCATAACTGAACTAACCACAGGAAAATTTGCCAGCAGAATGGATTATTATGATAGCTAATGTCGTAGGGCTGAGACTTGCTAGTTAGAGCTGTTCAGTCTGATACTTCATGGTTCAGTACAGAGGGGAGAATAAGCAGCATGATGCAATTTAGTAGCAGTTTAACTGTGTGTGTGTTTGCATGTGAATAAAAGCTCTGGGTTGTATCCCTGCTAAAGGCTCGATCTCTAAGCTGGTTTACTTTATTCATATTTGTAGCCAGGAAGGTACCAAAATACACTCTGTGTGCACACATGTAAATATTATTTATATACAGGATATAATCCATGAAGATTAGCACTTGAATTTTTCTTTTAGAATTTTAACCTTGAATTGGATGGAAGAGTAATATTAAAGCTTGTATTAATAAAGGGAAGTATTTTTTCAGGGGTAAAGAATAGCTTTACTGTGTAGTGCTCTGAGCACCTCGCTGGATTTGTAAGGAAACTTCTTTTTTCCCTTTTTTTTGAAGAAAAGAAAACAAAACAGTTTGAATGCTAATTTTTATAGCTTTTGTCATTAGCTTATGTTTGAACTGTCTGAATAAACGCACATAAATAACAAATGTGTTGCATACAGCATATTACATACAGTATTGTATATATGGCCTCCTCTTTGAACTGTACCTGATGTACTTTTTCTGGCAAGATGGGTGTAGCAATGTGCAGTTTTCTCGTTTTGTACAGTTTGGGTGGGAAATGCCATTTCCAATTTTATTTTGAGCAGGTTGTATTGTATTTGAAGTGTCCAGGTCATGCCAGGTCATTTGGTGTGTTTGGTGATGTGATTTAGAGTCTAGGAAGCAGGGAATATGAGGAGAGAGAAGCAGGTAACTTCTGACTTTTCTGTAAGAGTGCTACTATTACAGGAATTTATAACCCAGTGTTGCTCTTCTTAGGGAATACATGGGTCTTATTAGAAGAAATGAATAGGATTGTTTGTGAAATTAAGTTAAAAGTCGTAATTGCCTTTTTTTTAATAGCAAATTGTATTTGGGTAATGAGTAGAAACAAATCTAAAACATACTTGATAGTTATACAGGAACTGCATTACCGGTACTGACTTCTGATGTTAATAGACACTGTTAAAACAAATTAGAGCTTTTCATCAATTTTCCTGAACCAGCATGATTTTTTCCTATTTTCTTCTGACTTTATACAATGTAAGTATCTTGCTGTATTAGAAAAAGTTCTTCAAGTGTATACCCTGCAGTTGTATTCTGACCTGAGAAAATACTGTTCTTGCAAATCATTGTCTGTATGACAGTATAGGTTTTAAACAGTTTTCCATTGAGAGAGAATTCAATTTGCTGATATGTTTTAGGTTACAACTAATTTTTAACACCTGTCAATGCTAATTTTTTTCAAAGTTTTGGTTATTGCTCAGGCAAGTTATGTACTTGCTGTACCTTCCTCCCATTTGAATAATTTAGTTATATTGAAATTTTAATGGTGATTGCTCATTCTGGGGATAGAAATTAACTTTGTATAGCATATCTTATTCCCTATTCTTAAAATAATTTCCACAATAACTGGCATAGCAGGTGTTTATTCTTTGCTATGTCAGATAATCATACTCTGGAATTCTCCAGGATAAACAGTGTTTCAAAAATGCAAATTAATTTATTTACTACTATTAATAATCACTGTTGATATTTCAAAGAGATCTTACAAACTGATCTTTGGATAGAAAAATATTCAAGTGGAAGCTAGTGTTCTATGGGTAATATATATATGGTAATATAGAGAAAACTGGTGCCTTCCAGGGTGGCTTCTATCCCCGCAGCCCCTCATTGTCTGCCGTTAGAGGCTGGTAGTTATCAACCTCGACTCTCATGGTTATAAACGTGATATTGAAACTAACATTTAAGGCCAGGAGAAGCCTCACTTTTGGACCACACCATGGATTAAGTGTTCAATCTGCGACTCAGTGGTTCAGTACAGGAAGGAGAGTGTGAGCAGCATCATGCAATTTAATAAAATTATCTCGGGAAGTTTCCTGAAGGAATTGTGGAGTCCAGAGTTTGTACTGGACAACTCTGACTCAAGATGGTGTTTTAGTGCCATATCCAGAGCACTTCCATTAATCTTCTCTGGAGCAAAAGGTACAAAAAGGGATACTGCTCTGCTTCTCCCACTGGTGCCTCCAATAAGCAATTCTGTTACTGGGGAGGACCTTTCCTTTTTGATCCAGATGGTTGGGGCGGAACTTGGTATCCATATGCTGTAACGCAATCGGTGCGTTCTCCAAGAAATGCTATGGATTGAGATTTGAAGCTTCTCGTGATTTTTATTTTTTTTTTTTTTTCCATGGTTGAAGTATTTCCACTTGCCTTTCCATTGGGGGCGGGGGTGGGTGGAGAGAAAGCCCTCTATTTGTGTAGTTTGAAATGAAAGTGGTTTGTCTTTTACCTAATTATAATGTTGCATCTGAATTTATCCCAGTGGCACTTAAGTGGTTAGACTGTTGATAGGTTGCCTGGGTTTCGTTTCTCTTCTCAATTTGATTAATGCCCTTAGCTTTGTATATTTTAAACCCACCACATGACATCTATTGTCAAAGCTGCTTTTGGTTTTGAGTTGTTCCCTCCCGGCCCTCCCCAGTAATAAATGTGTGGAACTGTATCTTGTCTTTAGTTGTTTATCTGACTTGCAAATTTCAGGTACTTTGTTAGAATATAAATGATTTTATTAAGTTATTAAAAATATTAAGTCTGCCATGAAATGAGAAATATTTTCTATTTGAAATCAACAAGAAGAGGCTGAGAACTAGTCTTAACCTATTGAAATTTACTTTTTTTAATTGAGATAGTATTTTTCCATCAGATCATATTTCTCTTTGTGTCCCTTTACTAGAAAGTCTAGACCTCAAATATAATTTTAGGTAATAATTTGTATCATACTTCATAATAGACCGTTGCAAGATAGAGTCTAATGGTAGATTGATTTGTTTGGGTGTCTAAGATGCAAAATACAATCAACACTGTTATGGTTTGTTTTTTTTGAAATTGATTTCGATTGTTGAATCTTATCTGAAGGAATATCATTACTCTGAAACAAAATTGGATAAAGAAATGATAAAAGATAGAAACTCATACCTTGAGTACCTAGTATAACAATCTACAATGTGATTTTTTTTTTTTCTTTTTTGGTCAAATCATTTATTTGATCAACATCATAGCAGATGGTAACCCTATAAAGTGTATTACCTTGTTTACACGAACATTAGACCCTGTGTCTCTTGAAATAAGTTTTAAATATGGTTGTCTTCGTCTTATACCAGCAAGAACAACAATTTTCATTTCAGTTTGATTGTAAGATCCATTTTTTTTTATTAGATGAATGTTTGGACCTGTTTCTTCAGAATGAATACATATGTTGAAGTTGCCTCACTAGGCAACAGGTTTTTCCACCTCTTCTTGCAGAAGAGCTCAAAATGCTCACAGTGCCATCTTAAAAGGTGACGTTAAGCAAAGCCTTTTTAGAATTCAATGCACTAAAGGCAGAAAGCATCCTTGTGCCTGCTTGGCCTGACCTTCCCAAGGCGAGTGGGGACCCCCAGCCTCTCCCGTGGCCTGGCCAGGTCCTGGCTGTGGGCCGTGCCCTGTGCGGGTGGCCGGGGAGGGCAGGGGCCGCCTGGGACAGCGGCGGGGAGGGCCTGGGGGTGCCATGGGAGCCGCACCAGCCACAGGCTGCCAGCTCCATCCGCGAGAACAAGGATCAAACTTACCAATTACTTCCTGGCTAAACTGCGGTGTATCTACTATTAGAAGTACAGATTTTGGTTGAGAACTATGAAATCAACTCATGAGTCATTTCAATTACTTTCCATCCTCAATGCCTACTAAAAAAAGGCAGTGGGGGTAGAACCCTGTTACACTCCTGTCAGCCTGACTGCATGTGTCTGTGTTACTGGACCTTTTTAACACGCACTTGTTGAATTTCCCCCTTTTTTGCATTGCCGAAACAGACTGAGATGCTGCGGTCTTTCCCAGTGCAGCATGTTTTTCAGTGCTCTGCTAACTGTCACAGCTTTCCTGTGCACTTTAACATCCATGATGAATTTGTGAGTACTAGAATTGGACATTGAGTTTCCTTGGGGGAGGTGTTGTACAGAGGTGATGATTCCCCTAGTTCATCCATTCTGTTTTGTGTTTCCCAAGAAAACGCTTGAACCCTTTTGATGACATGGTGGCTTTGAGACTTTATTGAATTTATCACCACAGATGATCCTGCGTTCTTCCTTCCTGTGTGTTCCCTGCTTCAAGCTCTCCTCCCATCTGGAAGGTCAATCTTACGCCCTGGCTCGTTCACGTGGGGTGACCTTGGGCTGTATAAAAGTACGCGTTGGTTGATTGTGCCCAGCCTGCTAAGAGTTTGTCTGGGTCCTTGTCTCTTGCAGCATTTCGTTGTTTTTCGTCTGTCATGGGTGGAAAAAAATGTGAGTGTACGAAACAGAGCAGATTCCTTGAGCAGCACTGTAGACGCTTGTCGGATTTCCTGGGTGAGCGTTGTTTGCCAGCGGGTTCTCTGCCCTTGACGGGACCGAGGGCAGCAGGGCTGTTGATCCAAGGCAAACCCAGAGGTCCAGCGGCAAGTCAGAGTGCTGGGGTTCTGTATGCAGCGTGTGACGTTGTTCCTCGCAGCCCTCAAGGAGCTTCTAAAGTGTGAATGCATGTGCCTCAGGTGCAAATTCTGACTAAAGGGTAGGTCTAGCCTGTCTTGGGCTTGTAGGAAAAGAAAAAATGCTACATGAAAAGGAGGAAGACGACACCTGCCAGAAAAAGGAAGCATGTTGATACTCCTGACTAGTCTACCTTAACTGTACTGGGCTTTTTTAGAGAAAGAATTCTGGGAACCATTTAGAAATTGGTTTTCCTCCCGATCTTAAACTACTGCATTTTGGTTTAGAGCAGTTTCTTTAAACAATTTAGTTGCATAATTCAAGTGGTAGACTTAAAATATGAGAATTTTTAGCTATACATGCGCTGATTTAGCAGAACCTTAACATGAGCTCTTATGTCCCACTGACTCAAACTTTTAAAGGAATAACATGTTTTACTGATGAGGGGGTCGTGCATCCAAACACTCTATGCATAACCATTATCTACTGACATATTTCCTAAATAGGCTGATATAATGTACTGTGTCTTAGACTTTGTCCTGCGGTAAGATATTTTTCTTCCCCACCCCCCACCGGTCTCTTTTGAAACTAAGGCAATGGAAGACTTGTTATGATAATCACTGGATTACTAGGGCTGTTGTTTCTGGCAGAAGAGAGTCAGTTGTGCCAAGAGATTACTTTTGCCTTTGTCAGTGCCAGCCACGACTTTTTACTCAGCTCCTGGATCAGTTACAAGGAAACAACAACAACGCCGTCAGCTGCAGAACGCAGCAAACTTCCACAATCTGCTGCCTCAATGCAGTGGTGGGTTTGCATTTCCAGGGCATTCTCCAGCCTTCAGGATCTTTCCTGCACTGCACAAATGGTGTCTATAGTTTTTTTTTATCTGGGTGATTGAACCATACTTCCAGTTTAACATGTCTTCTGCAGGCTGTCTTTGTCAAAACAGTATTTTGTAGCTTCATAAAACACATTTCTTAGGGAAATCATGATGAAAATACTATTACTCCATAGATAGTTGTTTACAGTATTTCCTTGCATTTTATTTTGTAGTGTAGCCAGTCTGAGATATATGCATGACAATTTTATAGTGGCAATATAAGTTGGGGTTTAGGGATGATTGTATGGAGTAACTTGCACGCAGCTTTTATTTGTAAACTGTGACACTTAGTTCTTATTTATAAGTTATGACATATAAGGCTTCATAAATAGTTTATACTATACGTCACATAAAGAATTTATGCTCTGTATCAAAACTCTTTGAGAGAAGTTTGGATGAGAGGGAACTAATGAGTTGTGTTTTGTAAGACAAAGTGCATGGAAGTCTGCAATTTAGGATGGAAGTGTTCCACCCACTAAAAAAATAAATAAGAGGAATCTTGCAATACAGATAATCAGGAACCTAATTACTAGGATAGTAACCTTATCCTATGTGCATGAATTGGCTATAGGAATTCAGGTACTTCTGCAATTAGTTGTTTCGGAATGTGGTTTAAAGCTGGCCTGACCAGTTAACTTTGAATAGAAAATAATTGGAGAAAGTGTTGGCAACAATATTTCTAATTGTTATCTAGATAATACACGGGATATATATTCTGAGTTTAAAGATCTCCTTATTTTTTCCTTCCTCTTTCTCTTTTGAGCTGTAACCTGGATTTGCATAAAGGGAACTGATTCTAAAAGAACCGTTACAGAGTTAAAGATTCCTATTTTAGCAGGGCAGACACCATGGGTCTCTGGGGTTTTTTTTAAGCCATTGAAATAGAACCAGTCTGTCTTGCCTTTTTCCCCTCTTATGCTAAAATATCTGGCATGCCACATAAAGACTAAGGAGGGGAAATAATTTTGCACGTTTTACAATACTTAAGCAAGACATGAGAGCAAAGGGTAGATAACAAGTATACATTTCACAGTATGTGCTGCAATATTCAGTGCTTAAGATGCAGGAAAATCAGGCTGTGCAAAAAGCCTTGCTAACGTCGTTGTGCTTGTTTTGTTACTCATGCTAATTTCTGATGGATTGGGTAGGGCAGACACTGCAGATTGGCAAATCTTCGTGACTTTTTATGCTCCTGTTTTCAGCAGCTGCAGGTGTCCAAATGAGTAGGTTGCTTTGTAGCCAGCTTCATTAACACGGAAACTGTTCATCTTAAGTTTTGTTTTTAGAAATACTGCTTTAAGTATACAGAAGCGGATTAATTTGCTTTAAGTGTGTGGAAGCGGATGAATTTGCTTTCAGGTTGCATCAGAGAACATTATGCTTCTGCTATCTTTTCTTATACGTCTGTATTTTTCTTTTTATTGCTAGGTATGGATGAGCGAACAGGTGCCACATCCTGGGGAACAAGCGGTCAGCCAAGTCCTTCCTATGAATCTTCAAGGGTAAGGTTCCCACATAATAATTCATAGTGAAAGTTTATGGGAATGTACAGTGAAAATCAGCAGATGATTTGGCAACGTTTTTGAAGGGTAAGCTCCTTTAAATGCTCAGATTAGCATCTTTTAGAGACTTTAATGACTTTGATATGCTGCAATAGCAATTCAGATTTCTAAGGCTAAAAAATATATAGGTTAAGAATTTATGAAAATAACTGTACATAATTATATACTTGAACGATGAACATGCATTTTGCTTATCTTATGGTCAGAAAATGAAAATAGAAGTCATGTTACTTATTCAGGAGCAGATTTATTGGTAAAGCGTAGGGAATACTTGCCTCTCCCTTGACATTAGCCAGCTATAGTATGTGCTGTGATATGATGATGGAGAGAGGCTTCTCTTTTCAAATACCTTCCTCCTGTTCCCGTTGCAGCTTCATTCATCCTGCTTATTGAGCTGAAGGTTTTTGATAGTATCTGATATCCTAAAATAACATTGCCTTTTTAAACCTCAACTCAATGGTCAAAAGCAGGCTTTCCCCTTAGTAAATCACATTCCCTTTCGTCTACTCAATTTTCTTTTTGTGATTATCTACTCCCTAAAAAGCCAATGAGATGAGTACCTAGTGAATTAATTACTAGAAATACATAGCATAACTGATGGGCCTAGCCTAAATAATCTGTTGTGGTTTCAGAGCCCTTGAGCCAGAGCGCTGTGTTAGCTCTTGCACCTTTGCAGCTTTCTCGTGCCGTGGAATGAAGTAGATAGGCTGCAAGGTCTTGTCCAGCTCGCTGGGTTGTGTTAAAGCCTCTGTCTGACTTAGGAGGAGAGCATTAGAAAGATTTATAATGAAGTCCTAATTTTTCCATTGATCTTTGGTAAGTAAATTGTAATAAAAAGAACTTTATGGGTTGCGGAAGTATTTCTGTGCAACGCAGAAATTAGGCATTCTTTCTAAACATTCTACGTAATTTGAGGCATGAAGCCTAACCTTTAGGTGTCTTTTCTACATTTGAAATGGAATCTTACTGCACAGCTTTGGCAACTTGTGTTATTGTGTTTGGTGTTTCAACACTCATTTATGATGTTGCTGATCAATTTTAATCAATCATGAGTTAAGCTGACCTAACTGGAATTTGAGCATGTGATTGGCTGTGTGGCTATGTTAATCAAAGTTGTTTGGGTTTTTTTTTGTTTTTTAATGTTAGAGGATCAGCCAGCTAACATTCCAGTAGTGTAAAGTCCAGGTGCCTGGTGTGATGATCTTTTTGTTTGTTTGGTTTTATTTGTTTATTTATTATAACTGAAGATCATGACTAGGAAACTTAAACATCGGTCAAGAATCAATCCCTCCACAAATGATACCCTACAGTTGATAATAAAGGCAGATGTTAGTGCTCTAACGGAGCTATACCAGAAGTTAGAATCATGGGAAGAGGTTGCTGCTATTTGGGTACATCATTAAGTAAAGCAAATGTAAATGTAGGTTTGTCTTGAGTCCTATGGAAGGCTTCAGGAAAAAAGAGAGATCTTAAATTCTTATGTGTCAGGTGTCTCTCTCCCCCCAGCTATTGTAACTTGGACTTAAATTGGTTTATATTTAAGAAGAAAAAAACTAGAGTGAGACAGAAAAAAAGGAATTTATCCTCCCAGCAAACAATTCTTGCTGAATCATAATTTATACTAGGACAGTTTCAGCTAAAGCCAGTTGGGCTGTAGCCAAACTGAATATATTGCGAAGAGTTGATGGAATCTATCCCCAGAATGTTATTGAAGTATTTATTCCTCTGCTGGCTAAGTGCAGAGGATTTTTCTCTTGCATGCTAGTAATTTGAGATGATACTGAGAGTTCTTTCTGAAGCACCAGTTCTTTACAGCTTGTGATGGGTTCTTTGTTGATGTTTTGGATTTAGTTTCTTTGTTTGTTTGATTTTTTTTTTGAAGACAATATGTTCATTTTTGTTAAAACTAGAGCATACTGTTTCAATATTTTCAATATTCAACTGTTTCTTAATTCAACTTAAATGCATTATGAAGTACGTTTAAGTAGAGAATTGGCAGTTAATACTGTCTGATTTTTTCTGAAAGTTAGAGACGTTGAAAATACTGACATGTAGATTTATTTCCCTACTTGTATTTGTGGCTGAATTTAATGATTTTACAATATGGCATTGTGTGCATCACTATAAAATTTAGAGCAGGAGAAGACTGAATACTTGCATACAAACTTTCTTGATTTATAAACTAAAAATGAAATAATCAAGTTCACCTCTTCTCTTTGTCTCCCAAAACAATGTTTTGTATCTTTTGCCTTCTCTTTTGAAAAAACAAATAAATTCATTTGTTCCTGTAGTGTTGAAGTGGTGGTTTTCTTCCCTTTGATAGGGGATTTTTTTTGTCTGAAGGCAGCAGAAACTATGTGGGGGGGAAAAACCCAATAGTACTAAATTCTAGTGAAAGATTATTGTAAGGCAAATATTTTTACAAATATCTTCCTATGCTAACTTTCTTTTTGGAAAACCTGCTAAATGATACAGTTTAAGAGCAAGTCTCATGTTAGCACAGAACATGACATTAGACTGTCCATAAAATTTCTCCATGGGGTCAGCTTGGCTGTGAGCTGTTGGCTCTGCAGCCCCGAAGCATCGGTACGGCAGTGGCTCCGGAGGGGATCAGTGACCAGGCAGTGGATGCTGGTAGGTGTAGATTTTCCCAAGAGCCCAGTGTGGTTGGGTTGTCTTAGGAGACATCAGCCTCCGGTGCTAGGCTTTGAAAGATTACAAAACATGTGCATCTCCTTGGTTTTATGGAGTATATCGTCTTTGTGCGCTGAGGAATAAGGAAGGCCTGTCCCACAGGGTCAGGGTATTATGCAGAATTGATGTGAAGTGGCTATCCAAAGGAATTCAGAGGCGTGGCTGATGAATGTAGATCTTTGCCCAGGCCTTCAATACACCTAAAAAAATTGATAGTGGGAGGGGAAAAACCCCACCAACTTTCTGTAGAGGCCTTGCATGAAGCAATAAAGAATGGTTGTCTGGGATGTCATTTAAATGACAACATTTTTCTTTCTTTAAAAGAAAACTGAATTCCTATTACAGGACAACTCCATTCCTGTGTTTTCCCCCCAAAAAGTGAAGAACGCTAGAAATACATACTGTCTGTAGATAGAATTAGTAATGGTTAAGAGACACAAATTAATTCATCCCATCATCATGTTCTTTGGCAAAAAAGTAGAACAAAGGAAGTTCTTCTGCATTGAAACCACTGAAAAAGCACTGGACTTCATTTACCAGCCTAAATGAAGTTTGCATGCGTAACTTTGGGATAAGGTGTATGGTTTTTCTTTTTTGGTTTTAGTGGGTGTTTTTTTTTTTTGTTTTTTTTTTTTTCTTTCAACCTAAAATGACTGTGATTCTGTATCGTAAGTCTATAGATCAGAGTTTCTCAAGAGGCAGGGCAAATTATACACTTAGCCTTTCACATTCCTAGGTTATTCCTTGTGGTAGTTAATGTACAGAGTTTAAATAAGTTATAATTGTCTTATGTGTTCAACTTTAACTTCAAAATCCAGTGCTTTTCCCCCGTAATTTCAATATAGAATGTTATTTTTATCCTGATTGGTCTTACTACTTGCCTGTTTACAGGAAAATGGCAGTCTTCATGGAAAAAGCTCAGACCTCTCCACGGACATTGAAAAGTTGAAACCGCAAGAGGTACCACTCACTCTTTCTTTTGTGTGTGATTTCTTTTAATTTTTTTTTTTTTTAAATCTGCGTGCAGCCTATTGCTGGAGTTTACCTTTAAAGGTCACAATACAGTGACCAAATTAAGAATTTAAACTGTTGGCCCAGTATTGGCTGGAATTTCTGAAAGCACTTAAAGATTTTCAATTTTCAATTAAATAGAAACGGAATTTTGTGATAGATAAGTACATACCCGTTAAAGGCTAATTAAGTAAGATGGTGGAAGACTGGCTAAAGGAGATCTTCCATTCCCACCTCCTGCCAAAGGTCTGTTCAGGTCAGTATAGATGCTCTGATTGCATCCAGCAATGATGCTTAAGGAAAGAGTGTAAATATAGGGCAAAAATTTTGCCACCTGTACTGTTGTGCTCTCCCGGCAAAGCCCAGCACTTACGGGCTCAGGAGACTTCCTGGACAGAGCTGACCTTTTGGACTTTGTTCTTATAGCTATCGGTGGACTCGTTCTCTAGGAGTTGTGAATTTTTCTGACTTTGATTACAGTTTGGGCAATAATTACAAGTGTTTTGTGGGAAAAATATTGCTGTTTTTGTCTTAAGTGATTTAACTGATTTCCACCATGTTCTGAATAGTAATGCTTGGTTGTTACTGATGTGATACATGATTTTTTTTTTTTTTTTTCCCACAAACATCTTTATTTACATGCCACTTGTCTGTCTGTCCTCTTAGCCAAATTGAAGAATCGTTATCTATTGGTCTCTGCTTGTATAGTAACTTCTCCTAACCTGTGGTTTGTTCTTGGTGCCATTCTTTGAATCTTTCTTCTGTATAACTTAAGCTTCTTCTGTATAACTTCAGAGTTAGGGTGATTATGGCTGCATGCACAAGTCAAGATGAGGGTATACCATCAATTTCTGCTTGGCATAATGATACTTTCATTCTCTATTCCTTTCTTACTCATTACTGTCTTGCATTTTTTGACTGTCACTGACCTCTGACGTGATACTGTTTCAAAAGCTGTGTCGAAAAATAATAAGATATTTTTTCTTACGTTGTACAGTAGTTAACATAGTTAGGACATTGGGTTAGTTTTTAACATGCTTCTTTTGTATTTATTTACACCAAATTTTATTTGCTGTTTTATTGCCAATTTCATGGAGAGCTTGCTTTGCAACTTTGCACTAGTTAGGATTATTCTTAAATGTTTTTTGTTGTCAGCAAACTTTATTATGTCTTTGTTCACCCACTGTTTTTGACTTATTCATGGCATTGTTGAAGAACATCGGTCTAAGTACAGTTTTTTTGGGGAAGTGGGAAGAACACATTGGTAACTTCTTTTCACTGTGAAAACTGAATGAATATTCCTGTGCTTGGGGCGGGGTGTTTGTTCATGTATTTTCATCTTTTATCAATAATTAAATCACAAAAGAACCTTCTCTCATATCTCATAGCAGTTTAATTTATTTTAAGAGTCTCTGGTAATACCTTATTAAAATATTCTTATTTCAGTAGTGTTTTGAACTAACATTGAAGGCTGAGAATCACTGCAGGCTTGAGAAAATCTTATATGAGCTTTGTTTTTTCATTACCTAATAACGTTAAATAGTGTTATAACACTGAAAGAGCAGTGAGTACTTGTATTGTAATTGGCTGCAATCATCTTAAATTTGTGCAAAGGTACAAATTGAGACATGAGTGACTTCTGTGTGCAAAATCTCTTTTGCATAAGCTAAATATTTTGTTAGAAAAATGAATAATTTGAAAATACATCTGTTGTGGGGGAAAAGAAGGAAAAAGTAGGAAAGCTTTATTCTTTAGAGGAATAATTCAGGAACGGTTATCAGCAAATCAGTGGAATTCTAGGAAGTGCTGATGGTTGCCCTTATTCTTGAATGATTATATTGAAGTCCATATACAATACTGTGTCAAAATTTTCCGTCTGTTGTGGTGCTTGTTTTTCTTCCAACCCTCCAATCTTGCTTTTACTTCTATATGTGCAACAGAAGGGGTTTTTCCTGTGAGTATCTTTGGGTTAACATATGCAAGTCCCTCCCTTATCCGAGTGATCTGGGGATATTTTTGCATGTGTTCCGAATCCCTTGCATTAGAAGGGTAGCTGACTCCTGGGGTATGTTGTGGAGGAGTGTAAAGCTGCTTTTTGAAAGCCTTGCTCTACTGAGCCCTTTGGAGGAAATTCTGAGGTAGTTGAACCAAGTAACATGATTGCTGCACAGTAATACATTGCCCTATGGCACTTGAAAGTTTTGTCTTCCTGTTGTGAGATGCTTCTGAAATTCCTGGCTTTCCTGCATTATTTGGAGTTGTAATTTATACTCATAACTTAGCAACAAATTGGTATAATCACTTTTTTTGGGGGGATAAACATTGTCTTTTAATTAAACGTTTTTCTGCCATAGTTTTTATTGCGGTGTGGATTAGGATTGCTTTTATTTCATGAAGAGTAATGCTCTTTGAGATTTTTCTTTCATTGTTTTGATCTTTGTTCTAACATGTCTTTGCAATAAAAGGAGCAAGTTAGTTTTTCGTCTGTTCAGATTGATGTCATCAGATCAAGTAAATCTAAAAATATTTTTCATAAGACATTTCCTTGCTGGATAGCGTTTTTATATATATACACACATATAACAATTTTAACTGTTAAAGATTTAACATGAATTAGTTGAGGTATTTTTCTTCCAAAATCTGAACTGTGTGTGTTTTTTAAGTATCTTGCTTAGTGCTGTGAGTGTACATTTTGACCTGGTTTAACATAGAATCTAGCTTCAGTACTGGGTATGCAGTTTATCCTCCTTTTCATTTACATAACTCGGCTACATATCTACTTGAAGCCAGAGTTGAACTGATAAGGATACCACTGCTAGATTTAGATGGTTTTGTAGCATCAGTCAACAGGTTGTGCCCGCTATTGTATGTAAAATACTCAGACGTGAATTGGAACCTGGAATACTATATGCCCAAACTATTCTTCCCCTCTCCCTCACCAGCAGTGGTACTTTTAATTTGCAAAGAAGTCAAAAAATAGTAATGAGATAGCAGGTTTTGAAATAGTATTTTATACCTCTTAATCTCAGGTACATAACAAGAAAGGAAGCTGTTAAATAGCAAAACAAGACAAGAGGGACACAGAAATACAGTAAGTGTTATCAAGTCTGTTGTACTTGTGTCCTTTTTGTCCTCTGTTGTATTTTTTGCGGGGGAGGGAGGTTGTTTGATGGTTCTTCTGCTGGTTATTTGCTTTTCCTGATGTATTCTATAAGTAAGCAGATGATTCAGTGTGAAACCAAAGCCAAAATTAAATATTCCATATTCAGTGCACAGGACACTTTCACAAATGCAGCTTGATTTGTAACTTGATTTATAGGCAGCACTTTTTGAAGCAAGTTCTAATATTTAAGTTCTGAATGGTTTAGTTAGCTTTTTAAGTGTTGTCTTTAAGCATTTATTGTTAGTATGTTGGCTATGCTTGTATTATTTTATTTCCTGGCTTATAGCTTAGATAAGACCTAGAAAAATCTGCTTTCAGTCATATGAGCTATATGGGAGAAGTGGGGTTTTTTGTTGTTGTTTTGGTTTTGTGTTTTTTCTTATTTTATTTTATTGCAACTGTGTATCATATTGAAATTGGCATTGGAATCCGTTTGCAAATTAGTTTTCCATGCTGCCAGGGAATTGTCCCATTAGGTATCATGTTGATATTTGTCTCCCAGGAGTTTAGACAGGTGTAATTGGCCATTGAGTTTAGCTGTTTAAAATCAGATTCATCATTCACTAAGTTAACTTCCTGGAAATGGATTTAGAACTGGAAAAAATTGAGATTATTTCAAAATAGATTCCTCGTTCAATGTGTTATGTTCCCCTTCCAAAGCTCTACCAGGTTAAAAAATAAACAAACAAACCGTGTTTTCAGTTGTTCTTGTATTCCATTTCTGTACACATAGTTTCCATCTGTTTCAACTTGATATGAGAAAATAAGCTAGCGAATATTTTTAGACCCCTGCTACAAAGCACGTAACTTACGGTGACACTTAGAGGGTACTTGTGAAAGCTCTCTTGGCTTTTCCCAATAATACCTGAAATCTGGGTAGTGCTATCTGCTTTTTTTCCCCCCTGTGTAGCAGGTGACCAAGTAATGACTTAAGCTACACTTCTGTTTTTTAGGGTGTTGTAGTGGGAAGGTCAAAACTTGCTGATAGAGAAAGGGAATCAGAATTAAAAGTAGAAAGTGTACATCTCCTTGTTTCTGGTGTGGTTGGGTGATCTCCATCAGCTAATGGCATTCATTCTTCTGTTTACTAAGTATTACACAAGTTCCTTGCACAATAAAGCAAGATGGGGTTGAAATACTACCTTTTCTCAGTGGGCTGAGAGAGGTGTTTGTTTCCTGGCACATCAGACAGGTCTTCAACTCAGTCTCTTACCTTTTGGATTGTAGTAGGCAATGGACACAGTAACACAGATAAAATGGTCTGAGGAGTGTGGGGAGTCTCCCATCATTGTCCCATCTGTGCCATTCCCTCCCTCCCACCCTCCGCCGTTTTTCCTTGTTTAGAAAGTGAAGGTAACTTTCTGTTTCACCTGTGACAGTCCTGAATCTTGTCCTTATGGAAAATGTTGGTGCTGTTACACCAGAGAAAAGCAGGTTGCTGGATGCATTTATTGTTGGTTGTGTTAGAACAGATTTGGTTGTTGAAGAAGCTGCTTTTCATTTTAGTTTTTAATTGTAACGCCAGTTGGTTGGATTTTTATTTTTGGTTGCAGAGGAGGTTTATACATTGTTGATTAATTATGTTCAGCCACAAACTAACTTATCCCATAATTCCCCATTCCCTCACAGAAAAGTCTCTTTATACATCTCTCTGGGCTGTACAATTATAAAATATGGTTTAAGTATAGCTGCAGTTGCAACATCCGAGCTAATAGTCTATGTATAAATAACTTGAAAGAAAATTTTAAGGCCTAACTTGTTTTGTTCTTGTAGAGTTGAGTGGAAGTTCTGTATTTGAAGACTTAAAATTATTCAAATTGTATGAAGTACTTAATTTAAAAATTATAGACTGAATTCCTAAAATACAGCCGCGTGGATCTTTGTGCTTCTTCAGTACACGTTTGTCAGAAGCATGCTTGGGAACGTACACATTTTGCTGTCTTGCTGTGTTTTTCCCTGTTCTTCTCAGGTGAATACTTTGTAAAATCATTTTTGTCACTGTTCGGAGACAACATTGTTCCCAACTAATTGTTTGCTGCAAGACTGTTAGCGATTTTAAATGGAGTTGTACCATGACCTCTGTGACAATGGGATGTTTCTTGGAGATCGGTTAAGATAAGTGAAGATAGTGCAGGTGATCCTCCAGGCAAAAAGGAAGAGTACTCTTCTCTGGATTTATTTTTCTCTTACCTTCATTTTTGAAAAGTTTTTCCTGATCCTTGTGTTCAGTAGACCCAGCCAGGTTTTGGCTCTGTAGTCTTTCCCCTAGGAGCCGTTGACAAATATGTAGATTCAATGACTGAAAATACTCTTTCCAAAACAAAATGCTTGTTTATTTCTGGAAACATATGTGATGACATAATCCATAATCTTTTAAATTAGCTAGGACACCTTGGTATAGCTATTGCTTATAGCTATATCTTCCCACTTCCACCCCCTTGAGTTTTTTTCCCCCATTGGTTGTCTTTAGAACTCTCAGATTAGTTGGAGAGGCAGATAATCCAAAATAAAGTGGATTTCATCAGTAGATCCACTGTTGTTCACTTACACGTTAGTCATTTAGATGACTGTTGCCTGAGTCATAGGATCATAGCCAAATTTATCTTGGAAGGGACCTCACTATTCCTGAGTTCTAAACAATTAATATTTGTTAGCTAAGGTTAGGCAAACTATAAAACTCAAGGAATCGGAAGCGGCATTTATTAAATTTAATCTTTTGGTCTGTAGCCACATCAAACTGTGAAGCCAACCATTCATTTTAGTGGAATTTGAATGCTTTAAGTTTAAAGGAGATAATTGAGCTATATTGTAAGTTGCTAAAATGCAAATACCCATTCACTGATCTGGCAGCTTGGTTATGAGCCACAACTGGGTCTGATTTTCATCTGTTCCCAGGGACTTGTGTAGGAGAGGGCTTGAGGATAAGGGAGGAGAAACAAAGGAAAAAAAAAAAAGCCTCTTTTCTCTAATTTAGAGGACTTGAGCAAATAAAATGCTATGGAGTAGTTAACTGTACAGGAAGAAGTTATTCCATGAAGTCAATAAATGCATGGGAACATTGTGTGCCATGTAGTTACAGTGTCTCCCTCACTTTGCCAATTTTACCCAGAAGCAGAAATCGGATGCTGTGCTTGTGTAAAAACAGAACCCCAAACCCCACAACTTGATTGGGTCAGGAGTACAGGTTTGCTTGTGCAGGGACAAATCCTGGTGTGACTTCAGAAAATAATTACTAAGGGACAGTATTTTTATGTTTTCAAAGTGGAAGCAAAGGGGAGAGGATGAATCCTACAGAAGCCCTGCAACCAGTGCAATGAAAAGGGGTAGGAACAGTGAGCCGGGGGGGCTTTTTGGCTTGCTCTCAGGTGAGTTCTGTGATTGACTTCAACCAAAATGTCAGCACTTTAATGGTCATCGAAAGGCATTGAATTTTAGGAGGTTAATCACCATTTTATTTTGTAAAATGGGGCATAGAGTCGTGTCAGGCCTTCCCTTATAAACATCCCTAGTAAGGAGTGTGTTTTCTCTGTTTTTTTTTTCTTTTCTTCTTATGGGACTTCTAGAGTAATACATTCTGTAAGATAATTTTCAGGTGTCCTGTATACAACTATTTATGATGTTGTAAATAGTCTCAGATTTTTAATTGGTTTGGCTGTGTTAGCATACCTGTGCATGGAAGATCTTCCTGATACAGATAAAGCCTAAATCACTTGAACACTTGGGGCATCTTACCCAAAAGAGGGGGGAATGAAAACTGTTGCAACTATTGATTTTTATTTTTTTAATTGATGGACTCAATTTATTGGAATTATTAGAGAACATGACTCTAATCCAATGAAATACCTGAAAAATGAAGAAAGTGTTAGAGCATTCAGTGTTGAGAGTGCCTTTGCCTACTCAGTTAAATTGCAGTGCTAATTAGTAGTAGTCTTTCAGCTGCGCTTCATGACAGGTATTATTGGTAGACAATACTTGTTGCTTTTATTTGTAGATGTATCTGTCTTTCTGATCACAGACATGCAGTGTGACCGAAATCCAGGGAGAAGCCTCTTGCAAAATGAACAGTGACAACATTAGAGAATGCTGTAAGGGGCTGGTTAGCCTCCATTAGCCTTTATTGGGCCCATAATAATACAGAAAGAAAAGTTTTTGTCTTCCTTTGGGAAGGTTAAAGCTTGCTTTTTTATGAACTACGTAAGAGGTTGGAACAAAGAAGTTGGCTTTGAGTTTACAGTTCTGGCATCTAATCATCTTCAAAACCAGTTTTCTTTCTGTAAACAGAAAAATGCCCCGAGCTGTTTGCAATCCGTTCAGAGTAAGGGTGCTCAGAACAGAAAATAAGTTTGTCCAGTAACTCCTGTCCTGCAGACTTTTTGCCAGTTATTTGTGAAATACTCAAGCGGTGCACTCTGCATGCGAATCCATTGGCACGTTTGCTGGGGAGCAAAGGGGGCAGAAGTGGGGATGTGGGCTCGGCACGGAGCGCCTCCTTCCAGCCTGGCTGTGTCAAGCCTGCCTCGCAGGTGACAGTAGGTAGCAGCTTCCCAAAGGGCTGTGGAAGCCCACCTGTGGTCCAAAGAATGACACGGCCAGCCTGCTCCGGGAGAGTCAGGTCAGAGTATGTATCGTCGAATGGTTCTTCCCAAGAGGGAGAATAGCTTTTGGCATAACTAATTAGCTCCTGTTGCTGCTTGCAGCCTGTATCAATCACTGCCATCAAGTGAGGTCCCTTTCAGAGGCTTGTCTTCAAAATTGCCATGAACTGAAATTTCCTTCCTTTCTCAAAAAGAAAGAATGAAATTTGGCAGTATATATTATTGAGTCTTCTTTAAAATGTAGATTTGAAAATGTGCTGTGATGGAAATTTTTATATATCCCCAGCACCACCTTCTGTTGCCGTTGCCGTGAGGGATGAGTTCAGATGCCAACTGATGGTATTTTCTCTTTGTTACTGAGTCACGCAGGTGGGATGTACCTTTTAATAAACTGCTATTCTTTAGTGGTGTTACAGACAGACTTTTTAAGGCTCTCAAGTGTATTCTTCTTTAAGCAGTAAGCATATGTTGTCAATTTGCACTATCATATTTGTAAAATACATTTTTTCAAGCCTTGATTGTACGACTAGAAGCTTCCAGTAGCTTCTCAGAAGCTATTGGAAGCTTTTAAAGTTTTCATCTATGATTGATTACAGCTCTTCCCAATAGAACTTTATGCTGTTTATTATGTAAGTTAACAATACAGATGTAAAAGCAAAGAATGGTATCAGAAATGCAATTTTATTTGAAGTACAGCTTAAATGTGAAGAGTGCTCTGAAATAACTCTGTGTAATTTAAATCATTGTCCTTAGAGCTCTTCTGATTTTGCTTAATTTGCTTTTGTGAAGTGCAAAAGAAGTTTGTTAAATCAAAACTGTGTGCGTTTGTGGTTATTTTGTATTCATTTAGTGTGGGTGAGTTATGTGGGAATCAGCCCAGGGTTTCTAATCCCAAACTCTGCTGCTTGAGCTGATAATCCATAACTCATTACTAAGACCCTGAATAACTGGTGTCAGGGATGGTGGCCAAGTTAAGACCTCTTTGCGCAGGTCCACTGTGGATGAAGGCTGAGAGAGGTTACACTTTGCACAAGGGTAAATTCTGAAATGTGTGACAAAGAATGAAATGCCTGATGCAATTAATTTTAGTTAGGAATTGAATTCAAGTGTGGAAAAAACAATTCTATTTAAAGTGCTTGCATATGCCTTCAGTACACTTCACCCCCATATAGTAAATGTTCTGTTTTCTGTGGGTTTAGTGCTGTGAAGGACTTCTTGGAACATCTTTCAGGTAGATGAAGTAGTTGATTTGTCTAGCGGTGTAGAAATACAACTTTGCTGTGGTAATTGGATGCAAGTGTGTTCTGGGAAACTGAGAGGGTATGTGAAAAGAAACTGATGTAAAGGATTATTTGGAAGCGTTCTGATGGCAGAAGGGGGAACATTCCTTTCTGTGTAAACTACTCACCTAGGTCTCCGGTTCTTCTGTTTTGGGGGGGAATATGCACTAATAACTTGGGGCGGAACCTTGGTAATCCCCTGTGTTAGGTAGATTGTGTTGCATGATGTGTAACTGTGTATGAAATGAGCCTTACCCCTGTTACGTTTTCAGTAGTTTTATTATTTACCTTGTAAATAAAGATCTCTTGAAGATTTCAGTTTCTGGGGCTCATCTAGGCACCACTTTCTGAATGTCTGAGATGAATTCTCTTTTATCACTGATAGTGTCTATCTTAGTTTCTTTCTTTTAAAAATAAAATATAGTTGAAATATTGTCTTAGGTTTTAAAAAAAACCTGCAAGAATGAGTACAAGCCAAGAGCCAAATAGGAAGCTACCTACTTAGGAGCTTTATTTTTATGGTCCTCTATTTGAAAATTTTTGTTTCTCTATTCAGCAGATTTAATTTCTTTTTTGTTTCATTTCAGCATAAAAATCAACCACATGTGGTGACCTTAGCTAGGAGCCACTCCGTTTCCTCGGCAGCTGCTGCTACACCCTGCTTGTCTGACAGACGGGGCTAGGTCATGGTTACCAGAGGACACCCTTGTGGTCATAACCAAGTTGTAAATGTCACTAAGATTGTTTCTGGATGCCTATCACATGTGTATTGCTGATTCTGAAGTAGATAAAGTCAGCCAAAGATTCATGTGGGAGTTGGGACTCCCAGCAGATTACCTCTAAAGCCGAATAGCAGCAAGAGTTGTGACATGCATCCATAAGCAGTGGCAGTGATTTGACAGTTCTTTAGCCCTTTGGTAGAAGTGACAGCATGCCTGCAAAGATCATCAGGCCTGTTTCAGCCCCATTAATGTTGTCTTAAACGTGAGCCTGCGGTCTGAAAAAATGATAAATGTTCGGTGATTGATGATTTTTAAAGTCCCACGGCACTTGGGATTGTTTCTGGTAGCTGCGAACAATTTCCCCCCCTCCCTTAATTAGGCCTGAGCTTTAGGGTTCTCTCTACCAGGCTTAGAGAAGTGAGGAAGTGGGAATTGTACGCTTTACAAAATGCTTTTTAAAACTTTGGCTACGAAGGAGGTGCAATTTTGAGTGCCAGGTCTGTCATGTTTTGGTGCAGAAGTGATTCAGTGCATATCTCATCAGTCTGAATGGCAAATACCATATTCATACCTTGTCATACATTTTGAAATGTACAAAAGAGAATTTTAAGTAATTGGGTTAATTAAATATGTGCATCGTAGGGCTTCTGTGTTTTCTGTCTTTGTACTTTTGGCTCAAGCTTTCAACGAGGCAGGGTTTGCCCACTGTGTAAGGGTCACTCCAGGCCTGCTACGTTGGCTCTACTAGTGCTGGAAAAGCGCAAACCAGTATTTCAGTTTGAGTGCTTGTTTGCAAATCGGGTGGCGAAGTTGTTTGTTTAATCACTATTTGGAAGTAAACCTTTTGTCAGCTCTGCTGTTTAGTAATGTGATAGTGTCAAAATGCCTATTAATCTGTAACATTAATAGCAGGCTGCAAGGGGAAAAGGAATTTCTTCTTCTCATTTGCACTAACGTTTTTTCCTAATGTCAGTGGCTCTTCCTGACCTTTTTACTGTGTTGTTTTATTAATGCAAACAGAAACCTTAGGGAAAAAAAAAATCAGTTGCGACTTCCTCAGACTAATTTTACTCTCTATGGTTAGTGACTTAACACTAAGAGGATTCAAATATCAAAATATCTCAGTATTATTCAGTTTTTTAGAAATATTGTCCATGAGGACACAGCTTATAAAGAAATATGTGGTTTCTTTTTGATGTGGGAGAAAGGGGGAAAAAAAGGGCGGGGGGGGAGAAAGTAAAATGTGGGCAGGGAGTAATTTCTGTGAGATAGACCTGAAAGCCAACTTTTGTGATTAATGACCAATTGTGACTCTGCACATTTAATTAGGAAAGTGTCATTACACTCAATTAGCAGGGCTGCCAAATAATCTGTTTAATACTCTGGTCTTTTTTTCTCTAGGGTTTTGCAGACAGTCCTCATTACAGTGATCACTTGAATGACAGTCGATTAGGGCCCCATGAAGGATTGTCCCCGACACCTTTCATGAACTCAAATCTGATGGGTAAGTAGGTAATTCTTTACGAGTATCCCCTCAAAGCCTCTTTGGTCAGAAAGAGACATTTTTCATTCCCTTGTCTAGGCCTGACATGTCAAGCATCTGGAAGTTGCTCTGTTTCTTATAGCGACACTGACTTTCCTACTGAAATCTTTTTATGTTGAGCAAATTCCTCATAAAGGCGATTGTCCAGAACTTGATTGTCCAGAACTTTTTAGAAGAAGGAACATAGAAAGCTGATATGTTTTGATTTGATTTTTACATTGCTTTTGAAAATGCTAAATTTTTTTAAAGCAGAATTTCCCTTAACTTTTGCTGAGAAGGCATCTATAGCAATTCTTAATTTGTGCATTTAAAAAAAAAAAAAAAAAAATTACTATTTTTGTAGCACTATGGATTCCTGAACTACCTACCAATTTACTTTAGGCCTTTCCTCGGTTAGTAATTTGAGGCCTTGCCTCTTATTTTTAATTGTTTAATTTCTTTGATATCTGTTGTATTAGAAACACTGTTGCTTCTAAGAAATAGATGCAAACTCCTATTTTGCTAGGTAGTTGTTGTTACTGCGTCCAGGCCTGTGGGTGTCCAACACTTTCTGCTTTTGAAACTGGAAAAAAAAGCAAGCAAAATGTATGTTATATTGTGGGCTTAGGTATTCAAAGCTTTTTCTTCATGGCTTGAACTTTTGTGTTACCTGAAACGTGTTAATGTATTGATAGCGTTGTTTAAAACTCTTCTCCCTATTCCATTTTGGAGCATAAAAATGTTGATTTCAAAATATTTATTGTTTGGCAATACATGGTCTTAGGACAATTTTTTTTTTCTTTTGTCTTAAGCTTAGGGATGACTCTGAGTGTTTGTTCTGAATTCATACAGTTGTCATTGTTTCACTTATGTATTCTGTGTGTTGTAGACATGACCTATTTTGTGATCTCGGTATTGTCCTTTTAAGACACAGCCATGGTAATCTAAGTGGATTACCTAAATCCAAATCCTGGTGGTCTGCAATTTCTTTTGGAAATCTTTCTACTTTGCTCAGTCTTTGTTTACTACTTTAATTTTCTCTGAAGCGGAGGCAGACAAAGCACAGCTATTGCTGAAACCAGAATTTTGTTTAAACCTTCATATATGGATCTGAAAATATGTAATTTTAAATTGACTGTCTCTGCAGTCTTTGTTTAGAGAGAGTACATGTCAATTTGGTCAATGATACTCATATCTGAAAATGGTAAAGCTAAAATGTAGTTTCCCTTAGTTATTTTGATAGAGTAGAGTTGCCCCCAATATTGTTTCAAATATGTTGTCTTTTTTAAATACAGGACACTAAAAAGACTTCAAGTTACTTCAGTTGCTTTTCCAGTATTTTGATCAGTAACATGTATGGAATGGTTCTAGGCTTTGTAGCTGATTCTGATTTTATTTTACAAAAATACATAGCAAAGTTTGAGATATATATATATATATAGAGAGAGAGATATAGAGATATATATATATAATTTTTTTTTTAATTTGTATTACCAAAGGCAAACTATTTGGTCATGCTTTTATTTTGAGCCATCCAATTTCTAAATGATATGTGCCTTTAAATATATGAAGAAAATAATTGGTGCAACTATATCTTCTTAGTTTTTCAGTTTTATTGAAGAGATGGCTAGGTGATTCCATTAGACATAATAGAATTACATCATTAATACAGATTTGAGAAGATGCCTCCATTGAGATTGTTTTGTAGAGAGAATTAATGAATTACAAGATGCGTATGTGTCAATCACTTATCCGAAGCAGCTGTGAACTGAAATAGTTTTGTAATGCTTTATGGCTAACAGTTCTTCTGGATTTTATTTTGTTAGAGCAATAGTACTTCATTTCCTTCTATATGCAGCAAAGATGTATAGAAAGCTTTCAGTGTCTATCTCTAAGAAATGTACACCTCAAAACTCTAAAAGTATTCTTTTAAAAGTATTCCACCTATGGTTCTTGGCTTGTCATAACAAAAAATTATGTTCATTTTACTTTTGTTACAGTATAGGATGCAGCTTTGTGTATCACACTTTCACATCATGAATTTTTGCAGCACACCTTAAGTTGATGTTGAAAGTTTGGAGAGAGGAATGGTAAAAGCTACATAAAAACATGGCCTAGTATTTTTCTGTGTAGTACCACTATCTGTGTTTGTTTTTTTTTGTCTCTTATTGAAAAGCAAAATGAGATTTTTAAAGTTTTTTTAGACAAAAAAAATTTTCACAGTTTATTAATGTCAAATTATGGATGCGTTACCATAAACAGAATGAAAACATCCATTTTATTAGTTACCGTAGATGATATTTAATGCATTGATTGATTATTCTGTCATCTTCAGAGGTTAAAAGGAGATGGAGGCTCAGAACATGAACTTGATGAGTTTATAGGAAATATCTCACTAGGCTAATAGGAGCGATGGAGCGTCTAGAATTCCACGCTGAAGAGCCGAAAAACACATCCCTTCCCAACATTGTATCATGACTGAAGTACATCTCTGAAATAGTTAAAAACTATCTAAAAAGAAAAAAAAAAATAAAAAAAAATAAAAAGAGCAACAACATATTTCACCATTGCTGTCAACTCTTAAGAGCACCATTAAAAGAAAGAATTGTGTGTCAAGGGGATGTTGTTATTTTGTGTATTATGTTCAGCCGTAAGCATATTTGCCTGAAGAGATAGCGGATTATAAAGTGCCACTGTCTTTCATGATGGAGCTCTCAAACATTTTAATGATCTTGTACATTGCAAAAGAGAGAAATTTTGTCTAACAAGAGTTGATAATGATTCAATAATGAACAATTTGCCACAGAAAGATGCATTTCCATATTCATTTAGATATTTTTTGAAGTGTTTTGCAGAGGAAGTAAAGCTATTATGTTGGATTGGTTAGTGTTCTTCACTAATGAATTCCAGAATTATCCTGTTGATTTGTTAGTGTAAAAAAAGAAGGGCCGTTGCTTGTATTTTAAGTAAAACCACTGAATCCTCTGGCACCAGCATAGTCTGTTAGTATCCATAGAGATAGGTAGGAAATCAGGCTAAGATATATTGGTGGTATTGTAGCTCCATTCAGACTGGATAATCTTTGCTTATTCAACATTCTCTGTTTTAATTACATTCTAGAAAACTATTCACAAGGATACCAGATCCCTTTCTCTGTAGTTGTGCTGCCTTTTTGTACTCGGTGCTTGCAAGGAGAGGTCAGTTTTTGCTAGGACCCTTCAAGCATGTGGTATCTCTTGTACTGTTCCCCGGACTTTCTTCTACTGAGCTTTTCTATTTCTGGCTATTGGGCAAAAAGGGAGATCATTCTTGAATATAGCTTAAAGGGGTTTTTGTTGATCCTTCTTGAAAACTTGAAGTGGGTGACTTCTTCCTTTTGTGTGTCTGTCTGTCCACAAGAGGTAGAAAGGATAAAGGCCAAACTTTTGTGCTCCATGTTCGTTGTCTGTGTACTACACAGTTCCACAAGCCTGTACGTGATAAAACGTCATTAAACAATTTAGTCAATAGTGGATGAAAAGGTGGTGGTTGAACATAAGCGTGGCATGTTGAAATCAGTCCCTTGAAGTAGAAAGAGAGATCATTCTTCCAAGTTTTCTTTCAAGTACACTTCCTTGTTTTCTTTAACTCATTGCTTTACAGTTTAATTGGGTTCAGTTTTAGAGCTGTGTGTGTTCCTGAGCTAGCCACAGGGTTTGAAGACCTGTCAACCAAGATAACTGGAAACTGTCGTAATCTGAAACTCTGAATGTGTAGGAATGGAAGATTTTAGATCACTTGCATCTTCCCGACCTCAGCTACTCACCGACTCTAGTGGCCCAGCTGCAGGGTTGTAGTTACTGGATTATTTTATGTCATCTGTTGATCTTGTAACACTCGCCTCTGTTAATACCCTGGTGAGGTGGTGACTGTGCTCTTCTTCCTAACAAACCAACTCTTGCTTCATGCTAGGTCCGGTCAGGATACTTTCTTATGGCCAGCATTAAGAGTATGAGGGACTTGACAGCGCAGGGAAGTCAAGACACATCAGTCAGTATTTATGAGGGAGTAGAAGCTTGTTACAGTAATTAGAGCTATAAATGATGCAGATTGTTAATGAAAATATAGTTTCTTATACTGTAACTATTTATACTGTGAATATAAAGAGTAAGATGGATTCTTGTCCTGATTGAAATAAATACATGAAAGAACCAAACGTAGTATACGCTCATGGAAGCAGAGAATACGTTTTGGTTTTTTTGCAGTGTGGCTTCCTTTAATGTTGGTTGTACTTGATGCGCTTGAATCATGTGGGTGGTTTGTCATCAGGCTTCACAAAACTGGGCTTGCAAGTAAATTTTATATATGTATACACCATTTATTTTACCCTCTGTTAGTGTTTAATGGTCTTGTACCAATGTTGGCAGGTGGTTAATAGGTACATGCTGGGTAGAAACGGCTGTGTGGAGCTAAGGGCGGCAGGAGCGGAGAGGTGCTTGATGGGTTGAGGCCACATTCCATGAATTCTCAAAGGTAGTCTTCCAAGTTACTGTGAAACTAAAGACTCGTTTTGTGGATTTCTCATACAAATGAGCGATCAAAATCTGGATTGGGACGCCTTCCGAGTTCAGAGTTACTGTTCACTTACTGCTCACTTAATTGACTTGATTGCCTGATGGCGTAGGTTTGTAAGAATGGCTGTGCTTCTGCCAGTGTGTCTTGCAAACTGGTGAAATTACTGTGTTGCATTTTTATTGTAAAATGTATTGTTCGCCTTAAGTTAAACACTCCAGTTGGCTTGGATAGAGTGGTAAGTATTTTTAAAGATGAACATTAGGGGCATTTTTTGAAGGAACGTGGTAAATGGCTGAAGCCTCTGTAAGCTTTCCAGTATTGATATTGCTCTTGAACAGGTAATATAAATCTTTTCAACTTTAAATTGGGAAAGGTTATTTTCAGTAAAAGCAGAGGCTTTTGAACTTTAAAGTACAATTAAAAGAAGGCATGCGTCTGAATTGTTCCTCAGTTAAGAATCTAACTAATCTTCAGGAAAACTACTAGTTTTCTTCCTCAGTGGCACTTCAGTAAAAGAATTTTGGAATCAAAGAGGTAGAGCTTATTATCAAATGACTTTATGATGGTGAAGGCAACAATAGGAAGCAAGCAAGGGTAAAGAGTTATTAAAATGGCAAACGTTAAGAATAATGCCACCATATTTTTTGCTAGGAATCTTTTACCTTTTAGGAAGGGAGAGGGCAGATGCGAGTAGTGAGTTGGCAGACCTTGTATTTGTCCAAAATAATAGTTAGATTTCCTTGAATTGCCTTCTGTAATCATTACTAATATAACACATGGAATAAAATAGGCATCACAATGGAAACGATCTCCAGAGACATGAGTAATGGCAAGATTGATCTGAAATAATTTATACGCAGTTACATCGGTATTAACTTAGAGAATGATGGGGATAGAGTATTTTGAATCCTTCAGAGAATTCATTAGGAAGAAAGAGGAAAACGTTAAAAGAAGAAAATGACAAAATAGGGGCACAATAGAGATTATGACAAGTGCTTCAGTTCATCTCATTTTACAGGAGTAGGGCAGTAAGTTGAAAGAAAATTGTAAAAGGTTAGCTAATAAGCCTCACATAGTGCATAATTATCTGTTGACTGTTACTGTAGACGAAGACTTCAGAAAAACTTTTCTTAGTAAAAAAGACACAGGTATAAGATCATCAACAGTTACAATACTTAGGGGTACAAGTCTCCTGCTCTGAGACACGGGTCCACCACAAGCCATAGATTATAAACTTCCCATGCTGGAAACATTCCTTGAAATTTACTTCTCAGTAACTGGTATCATACAGTTTCACAGCATCATGTTTACGTTTTATCAAATCACTTGTTGTTTTGATTATTGAAGCTAAAAATACCGAGATGCCGACTCATCTGTACGTAAGACATCATGACTACTTTTCCCAAAGTTAGCACTGCCATTGCTTCACCCCAGTAAAGCTTCATGTTTTGTTGCTTCTGGTAGGCTCATGTTGTTTCTAAAAAATAGTCTTTTCAAAATCATTGCGTATTAGAAATCTGGCAAATAGAAGATTTACATTTAAATTTCCTTCTAAGAATTCTTATTTTCCTTTTGGGTCATGTGACTGTGCTTAATTGCTTACTTGACACTTTTTATAGAATATTATAGATTGGGTAAAAGCCTAATGTGAATTTTATAGTATTTTGTTGTTCATAATGAAAATTTCAAACCCCGAGTAATGTTTTAAGTTAAATTTTGATGGTATCTTTCTCTCTTCCAGATAATTACACATATTATTTGCTTCGTGTATGAATACATAAAATCTCCATAAATAAGTTGAGGTCCATCCCTGTCCCCTCTCCTTTTTTTTGTCTGTCTTATTTTTTTTTTTAAATGCTGGCAGTGCACGTGTTCTTTTGTTCTGGGGTGTTTCTGGGCCTGTCTGTGTGGCGTCTCTGGTGTGGCGAGTCGGGCCAAGGCAGGCTCTCGGCAGCTGGACCTGTCAAACCTGGGCCCTGACCTGCTGCTGGCTGATGATGCTTTCCAGAGTTGCGATGT
>VYZM01007100.1:153745-165830 GCA_013398915.1 Dromas ardeola | reverse complement strand
ATAAATTCAGCTCACACCAAAGAATTGCTCTCATCTACTCTTCATTTTCCTTTTGTGAAAGCTAATGGGTTTCTGGGAAATTAAATTACACAGTCATTTAGTGACAGTTCTAAGTGCGGGGCATTTTTACCCATGGGTTTTTGCTCACAAGAGTGTGTGTTAAGCTTAGTTCTCCCTTCTGTTTACAGTGATATTTCAATCAAATAGCTTTCCTAACATTTCTTTAAACACGGTCATACCTCAAGGCTTCCTATGAATGCAGCGGGGAGCTGGCGTCCCCTCTAACGCTGTGCTGTAGCAGGTGTCCGTCCGCTGGTGCCCTCTCCCTGTGGGGACCTTCATCCTCCTCCTAGTTGGCAGCTGTGGCAGAGGGTCCCCCACCGACCATCCTCAGGTGGGGCTCAGCTGGGGCTCGGCCAGGTAGGTGCTGCCTGCTCCCTGCCTGCCCTCGGCAGCCCCCAGCGCAGGAAGGGGAAGGTGCACATCTCCGAATCACTGTTGGAGCTCTTGTCAGGCTTAGTCTGCAGTGCTGTGGTTCAAGGAAAATAAAAAAAAAAATTTTTTTTTTCTTTCTGGCAAGAAAGTGAAGAAATTGGCCCTTGAAAATCTACCAGATGATGCAATTAAACATAGTACTAGGAAGAGCCGGTGATGCCTTTTCACTGGGTACCACCAGTGCCACCGGTACCTTCACAGGGATCTCTGCAAACCCGCAGCATGTCCCACAAGCTGAACTTGCACTTCTGGTGGCCCTGGGCAGTAGCATTGATTGCACTGTGTGCTAACGGGAGAAAAAATGGGACCTGGTGTTAATTGTATGAGAGGAAGACAAAATGTTGCCTTCTTCAAAAAGGTTTCATTTATGCCTAAGCCCAGAATTTTTGTCGTATTAAGTACTTCTGAATTGCCAGTCTGGGAATTTAAATATGCAAGTCTGTGGCTTTTAAATTCTGAAGTATTTTAGTTCTGATAAAATTTGTTCCGAAAAGCTTGTTTTTTAGTTAATGCAGTGTGATACATATGAGTGTTGATTTATTCACAGTGTACTCTGCCTCTGAAAAGGAGAATAAATAGTAATCTGATGAAATTTTTAAGTCTTGTGTTTCCTCTTTGTTACAACATGTCAGTTTAGCTGCTGTAGGGTATGTTTATCTGTTACAAGGCTCATCAGTGCGTGAAATGCTGAAAGGGCATATTTCTCTCCTGTGGTTCCTGCCATCCCTGGGCACTTGTAGATGTGTTCCAGTGGATGGGATCAGCTGGGTGAAACTGGAGGATTTTAAATTTCAGTCTGTCTGAAGGCGCCAAGCTCCTTTCCAGGGAGAAGGAGGAGGGGGTGATGCTTTCCCATGCTGGGGACGTAACTTCCCCATGAGGCAGTTGCTCAGGGATCTACATAATAACTATTATCCTGTTCAAATAGGAGGCTGTAGAAAGCTCACTGGTGATTAAAAGATAATTTTGTAATTTTTCATGGCTTGTCTTTGTTTTGCAATAAAGATGTTTGCTTATCGCCAGGTGCATAAAAAAATCATTTACTTAATCTGTATTTCATTCCATTAATTTTTTTTCGTTCTTGCGTGCATGTAGCTGTAGCCTGTCAATTGCTAGCAGTCCAGTTTTTAATAAATGCAGCAACCTGTAGCCAGCGATTAAATTCCGAACCGATCAGCCAAAATGGTGTAACTCGGCTGCTTGTGCCAAAACAAGTGGCTCTTGTGATTTGGGGCAATATAGTACTTGCATTAATATGATTTAAGGTTGTTAATAGTTTTGTTTAGAGACTGTGTTTTAGGGAGTCAAATGTTTGTTGCTGCTGGAAACTGACAACCTGGAACTGTAGACAAACACCTCGGAAGGGAAAACGGAAGAAATTGAACAAGCCTATAAAAGATGTAAATTTATTTTTTAGGTGCATGAAGGTGTTGGATCTCTAATACTGTTGGCTTTGTAAATTGTCTGAGTGTCCACTGCATTTTCCCTAGAGTTGTAAGCTGCTGTGGGTGTGCAATGGTTCGCCTATATAGTGGATTAATGGAACAAGTATCACGAAAAGAAAACACCATTTTTTTTATTTGCTTTTGAAAATCATGTTTGGACACTTTCACTTCAGTCCAATATTGCACCAAAGTCTTGTTTCTGAAAAGTGGGTGAAGGATTTTGGTGTGATGGAAATGTGCAGGAGACCAGAGAAATGGCAACTCATTCTGTTAAGCTATGGCAATGTCTTGCTTTATTTGCGAGGCTTTCTTGGTTGCCGTCTTCTGACGTTTTGCTGAAGGCTACCAGTGCTGTGGCTTTCAGTCGGGTGTTTGGCTTTTGTCGCTCTGACGCATATATGTATATTGGGAAGTTGGCTGAAAATTCTGCGGAGTTATTTCTTGGGCAGCCAGATGGAGGGTCACTTTGAGAAACAGAAACCTTGTTATCCGTATATGTGGAAGCTTTACCAGCATGGCATTTGGTGGAGGGAGGGTGCTGGCTGGTCGGGGTTTTTTGGAAGATGCCTACAGGGGCCCCCTATCCAAAGATGAAGTAGGAGAGGGCTGATAAATCGTTTTATGGGATGCTGTGTTATGTACAGGATTAAAGAAACTGGCGGTATTTGGGATTACTGCTACTGATTCCTTTAAAGAAAGCAGTAGCCTTAATTCAGTGATGAAATAAAAAAGGTTCATTGAACTGGGGATGGGGAAGAAACACAGCAACTAAAATAAGTTGAGACTGATTTTACAGTTGTTCCTAAAACTGCTGAGGTCTGGCTGTAAGCCTTAAAGGTAGTTGGGAACCAAGCACGCTAAGATGTGTAATGTGTAAATGTAAAATGTATAAACTCAAATTGGGATTGTACAGCCATGTGCAAAACCAGTACTATCATCACAATAATTGTAATGAATTTTAGTTGCCTTCCCAGTGCAATAGGGACCTCTAAAACAAGCCTGATACTCTGGGCACCAAGTGCAGTCAGAACAAATAAGGCGTATTGCAATTTCTGCCTCTTATACAATGGGACATAGAAAGTAGAAGTCTTGAGAGTAATGTGTGACTTGTTAACAGTGTTGTAAGCTTCAGGGCTGATCCCTGGGGTCTGCACTGCATACCTAAGTGCATGACTGCATCAAATAAATCCCTATCATGTTTTTAAAAAGTTCTGCCGAGATAGGAAGGAGCGTACGTGTACACTCTTTATCGGGGTACTGTGGTTTTAAGTACATTCGCTCCATCGTAGGAGCAAAGTGAAGTTTGCCTTACTGTTTTGCTGTGATAAATAACACTTCTGTTTCTGTCTTGATTCATTTCTTTCTTATGACATCATTTATTTGTTTCACATATTGCTAGTCCATTACAAGCTGTCACCTCAGATTTAATTTATTTATATCTTTATTTGCGGTCTTGAGATACTTTCCAACTTAAGCTACGGGCTGATTGACCTGCTTGAATAGACATTTACAAAAAAATAATTCCTTACAGAACCATAGATCTTAAATATGCCTTACCGATCTTAAAAGTCACATTGCCGTATGCAATACTGTAGAGAATCTTCTGATCACATCACCCTAATTTCAAAGAAGTTTGCAGAAGCTCATGTGTGTTATACTATAGAAAGCATTTAGCACACCTTAGTATTTTACTTAGTCAAAAAATGATAAATTTTTTGCATATTTCTAATTTATTTTTCTTTAATTTAGAGGAGAATTTTTCCATGTTGGTGTATTGCGTTATTATACGGCTTCGAGTTTGAAAGATACAGAAATTGGTACAGATATGCAAGATCAGAAACTTGGCTCTTGCTTATTTTCTGGGATACAATTCTGTCTGTCTTTGGGCTTGGAGAAATCCTTTCACCTGCAGTGAATTAAATCTTTCTTCTCAATGATAAGTGAGGGGATATTTTTTTCAGCAGTGCTGTGTTCTGGGGAGAAAGATCTGCCAATATATTTTACCATCACTGAAACAATTTTTCTTTACATCTTCTGGGATTGATATTTTTAAGTTTAAGATAAATGTCACTAGCATTGCTAGTGTTTAAAATACTACTTTATAAATAACCAAGCTGAGAAATCCACATGCCACTTTTTTTCAGGTGTCTGAATCTATGACTTTTTTGGGGTACTTTGGGTTGAGCTGTGAGAGCCGAAGCTGAAGTCACTCGCTCGCTGTGCCGCGCTGCGTTGTTCTTGCCCGGCGTGCCAGGGGCTCGGGGGTCATTCGGTTCTGTTTGATGACTGAGAGTTGTGGGAGGAGGAGCCACGATTGGCTTCTCTTCCTGGTTCTTGGCTGCATTTCCTTTAATTTTTTTGTTCGCTGCTTTTATTCATCGATGACAATTTATAAACAGTGCGTGTTTCACAATGATTTCAGCCTTGAGTGCCAAACAACTGTATGATTTTCTTCCTTTGTTTGACAGCGATCTGGCACCAAGCCACACGCACCATTGTAATGACTGTTTTTGTCCAGTATATGCGTATATTCTTTATCTCATTTATATTTTTGCTATTACATCAGAAATGTATCTTCCTGGAAATGCGGTTCGAAAGGTACATGGTAAAAAACCCGGCAACTTTATAAGGCTGGTGAACAAATTGGGTATAAACCTGTTCCTACCAGGGTAGGGTAAAGGGAGAGGGGCCAGAAGAGAAATGCTGCTGGCTTTCATTGGTTCAGTGGCACAGTTGCAAACTATGAAAAGGAATATGATTAGTTGACAGAAGGAAAAAATCCGTGTGTTTCTCCAGTTGGGAACCATTTTATGTAGGACAGTTTGCTTGTGTATGCACAATAAGCAGTGGGCTTCCAGCAATACGTTTAGAGCAGAGTAAAGGTAAAGAACAATTTTTTTTTTAATATAGAGGATTTTCAGTATTGCTTTGTCTATTTTACCTACATAGAAGAAAATCTGGAGCACAAATGTCTTGAGTCAAGGCAGTGACTTCAGCTGGCTGTGTGGTGCTGGGCTGACGTGCTGCAGCAGGAGGGAGAGAAGCTGTACCCCTCCCAGGCTCTGCCGCCTCTGCCCCCTCCTCCCCAGCACTGACACTGCCGGGGCTCAGGAGACAGACATAGTGCGAATGCCGGCAAACCGATGTGAAATAAAACACCAAATTGAAAGGCAGTGATTCATCGGGAGAAAATGTTATCCAGGCCCCAGTAACTTTTTTTTTTTCCTTCTTTTAAGCTGTGCTCTAAAGCATCGTTATTCCCTTGATAAGCAATTTCAGCACCGGTATTGAACTGAAAGATATGTTTTTAAAGTTGCTAGTACTGCCCTTCTATCAGATCTCTCTTATTGGTACTTTTATGTTGCTTTCTTGTTAATGCAACACAATTATGTGTCATTGGTCCAATTTATTTCCTTCCAAAAATGCCAAAACATCAGAGGTAGAAAATAGTGTAAACTGTAATTTACGCTAAAATCATCCACAGAGTCCTCTCTCTGCAAATCTTTAGAGAATAATTTTACTGTAGTTTAACTGTGTGGATAAACCTGCATTTTTGTCCCTTGAATGCACCCATCTGGATCAGTCCACGGTTCCACCTGAGCACTTCCATCAGGCTCCCACTCAGCTGCACTTTGGGATTTTTCCCATCTTTACCTGGCTTGTCTGTCTGCCTTGGTCTATTGGCTTTTTTGACTGTTTTAAGAAAGGCAATTTTTTGTGGTTTTGCGCAGATGTGTTGCTCCTTGTAGATGTATTTTTGTTTCCTTCATCTTAAATATAAAGAAAATTAAGTTTTAAATCTCATTATGCTCTGTTGTTACTTACAGTATGGTACCACTTTGGCTCTAGCACCTGACTGTTGAAATTCAGAGTGTCTCCTTTACATTTGCTCTGGGGTTTTGTGGTTCTTTCTCTGTGCACCTGTTACTGGCCAGTGCTGTGGGTGGGCTACCATGGCAGAGGAGTCTGTCTTCTCTTACAGTGTGGGGCTTTTTGCTTGTTTGTGAGATGTTTGTACATTCAAAACTGGTATCTTCTAAGTGGTCTTTAAGTGCAGATTCTGACCGGGATGCCGTGTAGTACAGTAAATATTCTTCTTCACAGGTCAGATTACTGTGCCGTAGATGTGGAAGATCAAAACTTTGTTCTCATAGTGCAGTGGAGGGGCAGTAATGCATCTCTGATCCTCTGTTAGAAGAGCTAGAAGTTGTGGTGAATGGACAGGAGGATAATAAAAGCCACTATAGGAAAATATGTTTTAAGGTGGAAAAATAATTATATATTGCTGGCCAACTTCTAAACAAAACCTGCAAGGCTATGGCTTAGTTGGGTTGGAGGAAGGAATATGAGCCAGATGTTAAAACATCCTTTGGTTAGACTCTGAAAGAGTGAGTTTGAATGAGAAATTAGTAAATACTTGCTTATTTCTATGTTAGGTTAACAGGGGAACTTCGTAGTTCTCCACTGCAAAAAGCAAATTCACATATGCATTTTAGTGTCCAGTATTCTGTTATTTAAAACATGTCCTTTTTACTGAAGCTTCTGAGATGTGCGTGGCTGCTTTTCAGAACGCTTGATCCCTTGTAGCATGTACCATGCTGCTCAAGGCAAGAATCTTTAGATGTCACAGTCATCTTGCCACACATGATGAATCACTTTGCCTAAAGATTTTTCTGCCCACAAAGCCCCTGGGGTGGCCCTGTCTTCCGAAGGATGTTCTGTTCGGGCAGCCATCTGAGCTTGCTCTGCTCTGACCAGCTTGGAAAGTACTAAATCCGAACTTTTTCACATTTTATTTCTGCTTGTAAATAACAAAAGGGGTCATATCATATAAATACATGTGCAGAGGACACTGCTGACCAAAATCAGAAATAAGGCAAGAGAAGAACTAGTTGGGCTTTAAAAAGACAATATCACTTTCAACTTCTTTTGTTTGAAGTTTGTTGTTTTTTTTTTTTAAATTTACTTTGTTACAAGAATCATGTCAAGTGATTGTAACTGCAGGGTACTGTCCCGAATGTGTTTTCCTGTTTTCTTTCTTTTTATTTTCCTTCTTTTTATTGGCTTACTGCTAATAAGCCAATGTGTGTAATGAGTTTCATAGCTTTCCTCATTGTGCCACTCTTTGGATACACTCTTTGGTTTATTGGCCTGTGAGGCAGGATTAGTGGCAGCTGGTAATAAAACCTGAAGTTACAAGGTACTGAATAGATACCTGGTCAACTCTCTCCTTCCAGGGGTCTGTAAATCTGCTGTGGGGAGCCTGGGCAACCATCCTACGAAGAACATTTTAAAAATGTATCTTCATGTTTTTAGGATTTAATGCTATTCTTGCTTTTTAAATAGCTCAAAATTTGTAGCAGGTAAACTTAAATTCATATCTGGTTGTTCAGTTTTCAGATTCAGTGGTCGAAACCAGCATGCATTGGCCATTTTGGTGTGGCAAGATGCATCTTTCCCATTTTTGCAAATTTATAGAAGTAGTATGTCAGCAATAAGACATAGGAAGTGACAAACTACAGCAAGTAAATTTTGTTTTGAGCTTTCTCTTTTTTTTTCTTCATTATTTACATTCTTGCCCTTCCTGACACTTTACTTTTTGTCAATACATATTCCTGTTTTGTGCCCTTCCCGTGTGATCAGTGGAGTCCCCAAAGCCCTGTGTTGCCTGGTCAAGCTCTGGTGTCGCGAGGAGGAGGAGGAGGAGGTGGCCTTCCGCCTTCTCTACTCCCTCCCCCTGAGAAAATCCCCCTGTTCTGTGCAAGCAGGCTTTTGCAGTGATGCGGAAAAGGGGTGGAAATGTAACTGCGAATTACTAGATGGCCATGTTTCATCTTTTGCCTTTCTACACAGAACCACCTTTTCTAACTTAACGCTGCCTTTCTCCTTTCTCTCCTGTTGACCCTTTTCAAATACTTGCTTAAATAAGCATTGTTGGGAGAGCTGCTCATCTATCTATTTTCTGTTTTGGAAGACAAATCCAAATAAAAAATTTGCCCTCTTTTCCCCAAGGATATTGATTTTCTTTTTTTGGAGTAACTATCCATCTTGCAGAAAATATTTTCACTATCAAAATAAATTAAAAAAAATAAAAAACAAACAAACAACCAAACCCTTAGCCTCAATGTAATTCTGTCTCTTCTTTGCAGTGAGACTTTTACTGATAGAAGATAAATTCTTGGTCCTTTTCCTGATTTTTTTTTTTTTTACGTATTTTTTTATTTCTCACTTAAAATTTCAGTTCTGTTAGCTTTTTTACTTCTGCAACTTTGACAGCTACTGGAAATCCTTAAATATATGCAGTCTGTGTCACATTGAAAAAAAAAGTATCAGAATGAAAATTTTATTTAATACCTGAAAGTATAGCACGATTACTTAGAAAAATGCTTATTTTGAAGTCAAAGCCAGTTATGCCTGCCCAAGGTCTAATACTCTCTTTTTATAATGAATCCAGCTGTGAAGCCTGAATGGAAATCAGACAGCTTGATGCTAACAGCTGATCATAAGGAATCCAGTTAGGCAAAACATAAAATGAATAGTTTTTGTTGACCCTGGGTAAAGCTGAGTAACGCCAGTATAGATGATGAGATAAAAGGGACCAGTTCAGCAGTAGCTTGTATCTAAACTTTAATGCATTCAATTTAGCTGGGTTTATACGTTTCTCTAGTAGTTAAAGAACGTTCTTAGTGGCATTACAGATCTTCTTTGGATCTGAATGCTGAAAAGAAATGCATTTACTAAGGGAAGCATACCCTAATTTTAGCTATGTTTTCAGTTTGCAGTTTTATTTGTTGAATGAATTTTGTAAAGCTTTTTTTTACTATTGAGCAAATACACATCTTTTGCTTGTTAGGGTAACGTTTGCATTGACTGTGTCTTATTTAACCATTTTTACTCAGGAACTCACAAAACCCTTTCAGTCTTAACTATCAACTGTCATAAGTTCCGACACATTTTTACCTCTCTTTATTGTAAATACTAATTTTGCTATATTTGCGATACTGTGAGTGCTGCTTGCAGAAACCCATTTCAGGTTAGCCTTGTAGCCAGTTATCACTGCGCTGACAAGAGAAGTTATTTTTTTGTATAACTGTTTTGTTGATTAACTTCTAGCTCCCTCTTTGCAAACAGTGGTGCTTGTCTAATTTTTAGTGAATGAATAAATCAAAGCCACTTCTTACAGAATAAATTTTACTAATTTATACGCAATATACTTGTGGATTATATGTATTTTATTGATAACTTTGCTTCTGCGTGTTTCAGGGTTAGGAATCATAGTATGAGCAAATCTTCACTGGAGTCCTTTGCTATAGGAAATGTCTCGGGAGTTATGTGTTGTTTTGTTTATGCATTAAAATTCGCGTTGTGACAACTCCTTCGTTGATCTGAACAAACTGATTAAAATCTGTCACGGCTCTCTTGATGTCCTTATAGCCTATAGTTGAAATAACTGGATCCCTGATACCTGTGCTACGCACTTTTTAAGACTTGTTTTCAGAAGTTCACTAACATTTGTTGCTGGTGCATTTCGTGCTGTCTATGTGCAATTCCCCTTGCTCGCAAGCAGTGCCACCTTTTGCCATCCTGGAATACCCTTTCTTTTGAAGTCTCTCTGATAAATCTTACCTTTTTGTGCTCTAGTTTCCATGTGTTGAGCAGAACCCTCACTTCCTATGTCTTAGCTTTTTTAGGTATAATTATGTCACAAGCAAGAAAACCCCAATCCTTTCCCACCTTAGTCAATGGGAAGAGAGGCTCAGCTTTGGCTGAGGCCCAGAAGAGGTTTAGTGCCTCCTGCCAGAGACACGCGTGTCCTTGGCTTCACGCGTGCAGCAGTCTAGCACAGGGACGGGAGGTGAGGTGCTCAGGCTGGCCTGGGCTCTTGTTCTCCCCCTTCCCTGATGTTTCCAGGTAAGGGTAAGCTTTACTCTGAGGCTCTTTCATTTTGGATGAGGTTCTTTGTCCAACCCCTCCCAGCCCTTTCCATCATGAATGTCACCAGCTGTTAGGTTTTTGCCTCTTAAGAGATGTCAAGTCTGTAGCACAGCCATCAACTTGCCCCGTGTTGCATATGAAGTGTGACTAATATTAGTGCTTAATTCCTTACATGACATTTTTCATTTCTTTTCACGAGCTTTCAAAATAAAAGAAGCTGAATTTAATCTAAAAAATTGGTATTATTAAAGGAGATATTCTGATCTTAACCCCTGTAGGTTCCCCAGATACTACAGTGATTAGCATTCTGTAAGTGCCCAGAATAGAACTGGTCGTGAGGCCCTTAATTTAATGATTTATTGATTAATGATTTTTGTATTCTAGTGAGGGAGAACACTTCCTGATCTGCTGCTGGTCAACATAATTCTGCAAAAGGATGTGAATATTCCTTTGATATTGTTCACGTTTGTTCTTTAACCCTTTTGTCCTCCTCTGTCTAACAACGCCAAGTCTGACAGCTTCTCATTGTGTGAAGTTTTTGGATTACAGGACTCGGATTTGTCTCTGTGAAAAGGTGAATCGTACCAAAACTGAACTGAGAGCAAAACACAAAAGCTTTTATGTATTTTTCTGAGATCTTTGAGATTGGGAAGTCAGGAAGCCAAGGAAAGAAGATTAAAGGGCCTGCAGCAGTACAAATCACCAAATGATTTGGATTCTAACTATAAAAAAAATGTGCTTTCTGCTTCTGACATGATTTTTTTTCCCTTCCTTGTATTAATGAATTAAAGTATGCTGTAGTCCCTTTGTGTAGCCTCACGGATGGGAAGGGAGGAATTGCCATTGACCCAAAGCAACACGTAGCGCTACAGAGTGCAACCGAACAACTACGCTCTTATCATGCCACTAAACTTATTTCTCCAAGTACTTCTCAGCAATTCATGCCTGAAAGCGAAGCTGAGGTGGTTCATCAGATGCTAGAGTTGCCTGATTTACCTGTATCGCTCAGATGCATCTGCTCTTCATACAATTAATTTAAGAAAAACAAAAGTAAAACAAAGCTCTTGGCTTTGATACCGGATGGTGGAGTCCTGCCTACCTGGGCACTTACAGCATTCTAAACCTGAAAAGTGCACAGTAATCGTTTGTTTAATCTTTTCCATTTCAGTTGCAACTCATTTGACTTTTAGCCCCAAGGCATAATGTAATTTCAAGAGAAGGTGCGCTCCTTGTTGCATTTGTTTCCTGAGTGTCTTTTTAATAGGGCAAATACTTAACAGTATAGCGTGATACGCTCTGGCCAAAATGTCTCTATATCCTTCTGTCCGTAGTGTTTATTATACTCCTAAATCATCAGTAACACAAACATAAATTAACATTTGTAATTGGCCTTTTTTGCAAACTGTACTCAAAAGCAGCTAGTGCTGTGATTCAAGCCTTGGAGTGGTGTGATCACATCACGTTGTGTCTTTTTTTACCTCCTTGTTTTAAAACTAATCTGTGATTCTTGCTTTAAAAGAAATAAAATAATTTCTTTCACTGACACCATTGGCAAGCATATAGATAATTCATTTTTTATAGTTTTAAATTTGTTTTTTTCCATTAGCGGTGGTCCTGTTTGTTTCAGAATTTGGTCTAACGCGTCACTGAGTACAGAAGCACATTCTTCCATTGATTTTTTTCATCCCGCATTGTCCTTTATCTCCGCTTGCTTGCTATTGTTCAAGGGTTCCTTTGAGAAAGGTGCGAGCATTGTGCACAATTTATTTTGGCAAAATGAAGAACATTGCCGTTGATCTGGGTCTGAGCCCACTACCATTCCTGGGGCAGAAGTTCGTAGCTTCAGGTTGTTCCTTCTGGCAGGCTCCGCTCAGATTGCGGCGCGGAGCCGGTGGCTCAGCGCTACCCGGCACTCCATTAATATGCACGACATGACCGGTTTCGGGGGAAGGTTATTAGAATGCTGGTTTGTATCCTCCAGTGAATGAAATGATGTGTGATTATGAAGTCATCAGGCATGGACCAGTAAGGCTCGAGAGAGCCTCCCCCCCAGGTCCTGGGGGTGCCATTGATTGGTGACCATGTGTTTGTGCCCGATAGACTGTGAAATGGTGTGTTGCTACACGGCTGTGCTGCACCTGCGCCCCACCGAGGTGATTGATTGGTTTGGTCATGTGGAATGTTCCCATCTGGTCTGCAGTAATGTGGGG
>VYZM01007100.1:113812-153455 GCA_013398915.1 Dromas ardeola | reverse complement strand
TAAAAAAACCAAACCAAAAACAACTGGGGAAGGGCCGGGATACCACAACCAAACCCCCAAACCTGTGTGTTACTCTACAGATTTCTTACTGTTTTTACAAAAGCGCTCCGCTATTGTAATTAGATTACCCAAGTAGCAGTGCATGTGGATCTTATTTAACCTCAGAAAAGTAGTATTTTATTTATTGAAAACTACTGATGTTGCACTTTAAATGCCAAGAAATTATTTTAGTTCCTTTAAAAAAAATTCTATAGTTACATTGGGCGGTCTTGTTTGATATTTCTTAATCTCACTCCTTTTTCATAATTGATCTATTCATTCCACTTAATGACTAATTACATATCAGAGCACATCATCAGCAGCATTCATCATTGTAGAATGTAATAATCAATGACATTTCAACAAAGGAAAAAATAAATATGCAAATAAGGACTCATTAACATTTGCATGAGCTGTTTGAATAATCACGTTGCTGACAAGGCTGTAATTAACAGAAATTGATGCTGAGTTCAGTATTTGATAGTGTGTTTTCTCAGCGTTTTATTGTTGTCACTGCGGGGGCTGGAATGAAGTTCTGCTCTACTTGTACCTTGACTCAGGCTTGATGTGATGGGTTGTGCCAGGTAGCAGAGGCTTCTGGGAGCCCTGAATTCAGCTGGGACCTACACTTAATGCATAGAAAGATATTTTACTTAAATTACCGTATTGTTAATGAAGGACTGCTGAATTCTTGGTGATTATACAACAACTGAAGGCAAACCTTCTCTCCAAAGTCAGAAAAACTAAAAAATGGTTCACTATTTTTTTTTTTTAATTGAGAATCTTTTACATAAGTCAGGCACTTTGAAACTATAGGATTTCTTATTTGCATTGAAAATGAGGTATTGATGTAGGGGGTTTCGGTGGGTTTTTTGTTTCTTGTTAATCTGGCACAGTGTATCAGTGTCAGGAGGCTTGAGCTTTATTGTAATTGAAAATCACTTGCTAAGGAAAATGTTGTGTAATTATGAAATGTACAGTCTCTCTCTCTGTCTCCCCCCCCTCCTTTTTTTATTATTGCTAGTTTACTCCCCCCTCCCTCTTTTTTTTTTTTTCTTCCTGCCGCTCCCCCCCCACCCCAAGCTTCCTCTTTTTGTCATGGATATCAACTGAAATGCACAAAACACAATAAAGCTGTTTATGTCAGTTTTTTTGGATGACTGTAAGTGCTGATTATAACAAGTTTAAGGAATTTCCTTTGTTGAGTGTGTACCCACGCCATATGGCTCAACATGGAACATTAACTTGACAGGGATAATGGATTGTGGTATATGGAGACAATTTTGCCTGCAGCTTCACTATAACTCATTCTGGTTGGGGATCACAAGTTTATAATATAGGATGCAGCAAACATCCAGATGGATTTACTTTACATAAAAGAGTTGCATTTCTTTTTATTTCCTGCCTGTAATTGGAAAAAAAAGACTTTTAAAAAAAGAATTAAAAAGTAGTAAACAAAGAATGGGTCTTATTCGGGGAAGAAAAACTGTGTGTATATGTGGCTGAACTGTTTTGGATACACTGAAACGCAGGTGAGGTGTTGTTACTTACGTACATACACAAAATTTTTCAAATAATATCTCAAGTGGCTTCACTCCTCAAAATATTTCAGCACACTTTCAGTCCTAGAAACACATAATGTTCTAGGACAGTGTGAAAAAAGGTATTTGAAACAAATATCTGTTTTTTTACTTAATTGTAATGACTTTTTAAAATCATAAGCAAAACGACCACTTAATTAGCATTCTAATGCTTTGGTAATGCACTGATGGTACCCTGTTTACTTTTTTTTGGGAAAAAAAAAATCCTTATAAGCTTTTTGTAATATAAGGAAGTAAAATACTGCTGAAATAGTTTAATTTGTTTACTTCAGTGGTTGCCTGATATTATGGGAAGTGTCCAAATGTCTTAGAGTGTAACAGAAGTCAGTATAAATCTAGTGCTTCCTACTGAATGATCCGTGTGCCCCAGGTAAGTCCTAATTTTACAAATACTTCTACATCTAAGAGACTTTGAGCAAGCATAATCCTATTATGCACGTATGTAGCTGTTTGAAGGATCAGGGCCGTAAATCCATATTTAGGACTTCGAATGGAGCTACATGAGATGGCTTCAGCATTCCTGTGCACTTGTGATTGAGTTATGCTCCAAATAAAATTGGGTGCTTTACTATCTGAAAAGCAGACATCTTTTATGTAGCAGTTCTGGAGATTCAGTTAAAACACTAGGTTTTTGAGACTCTGGAAATCTTCACCTTTCGTACCCAAAATAACTGCCTTTTTTTTTTTTTTTTTTTTTTTTTTTCTTTGAACTACTATCCCATGGCTGTGAATTTGTTAATTTTTTTAATTAGCTTTTGAGGTAAGTACCTGAGCAGATGGAGAAGACACGGTTGATGGTTGGGGAAGAGGGATACTGGTTGTGATTATAACAGATACTGTTTGTCTGTCCGGTCTCCCTCCCCCATTGCTGACTTGATAGGCTGACGTCCCAATTTAGCATCTCTAATCATTATCCAAACTTCCAGAAAGTAAACAGCTAGAAAGCATCACCTTTTGAGAAAGGACAAATAAAAAGGATCGCTAACTATTGATCTATGAAGAATCTGTGTTAGCTTAAGATATGGGGTTTCTTTCAGGTTTTCGTGCTGCAAATTACACTTTAAGAAGCTTCTCTGGGTTCGTTCATCTTCCCCTCACATACCAGGCTGCATGTGTGATAATCACAGCCAGGTGGGAATTTACTATGGACTTAAGGACGTTGTTGTTTATATTCTTACTATGAAGTTCTGTATTTGCTGCTGTCACTGCAGTTGCAAAAAGACAGTCTCAGGAAAATACGTGATACATCTTTAACATTTCTAATAAAACTTGCTCCGTATTTGAAGTAGAGGAAGAACAACATCATATCTAGTACGCGAGTCAGCTGGTGGATCTCTCTAATTTACGGTGCGCTGTTTGGGAAACACTAGGACAGGGAAATGTGCACCAGTGTTGCAATAAGCTTGAAGAATTTAAATCTGTAGATAAGAAAATTCTTTCCAGGAACTGTAAGGGGAGCTGACTATTTCTGCCAGCTTCTGGACAACTTGTCTCCTTTTTGGCTTCAGAAAGAAAGGAAGAGTCAAAACCTCGGAAGACACTTAATAAAACTGAAATGTTGAAGATAGCGTTTGTGTCCCAGCATTTACTGACCCACTAAGGAACTTCTGCAGGACTGTATTTGCAAAATAGCATGAATATTCTTCCTCGAGTACAGAAATGACTACCTGCAACATAGGTTACTCTCCATTAATAGTATTGTGTGAATGTGTAAGCGCTGCGTTGGCAGTAAGAAAGCTGCTTGTGTGTGTGTTTTATTGCGCTCCTGGACAAGCTACAAAAGCAGGCTTCACTCTTTTCTGATCTTGTAATCTGTAGTGGCCTGTGGGGAGCGCACCGATGATCCGGTCTTGTTAATGGCTTAGCGTAAGGATGTTGTAAAAGTCCAGTAGGTTGTCAGTAGAAAGGCCATCAATAGAAATTTATGAAGGGTAATGCTTGAAAGCGAATTCCGCTGGCCTCTGACAGTAAGCTGCTGTAACGCTCTTTGATCCTGAAGGGTCTGCTGAATCTCAAGTTGAAGTCGGTGGTTTGGGTGTAAAGAGCAATGAATTTTTTATTTTTGTTTTGCTAATGATTTATTAATAAATATTGCTGCAGTCTTTGGATTAATGTTTTTCTTTATTGAGCTGTATTTTAAAGGAACTTGGAGTCTTTAAAGGAAGTGGAGTCTTGTTCCATTTCGGTATAAGGAAATGCCTTTAGGTTATATTTCCCATCTGACTATTTTGGTGATTACATAGACATTTCTTAGACGTGTTTGGTTGCTGTCTATGTGGGTAGCGTGATTAGAGCAGCTGAAGACAGGAGGGGGAGCTGTGGGCACAGGCGCAGCTGGGCAGAGGGGCAGCGGCAGAGGAGCACCCCCCTCCTTTTCAAACTCCTCGGGGAAAGCGATTTTCATAATATTTCAGCAGTTAAATGTGGATGTTTGTCTCCTTTCTTGTCCTTAAACACCTGATTGCTGTGAGCCAGGACTTTGTTTCTTTGTTTGGAGATGGTGTATTATTACTATATTTTATGGCAAAACCAGGAATGCATTTCAGTCATGTAATTTAAAGAAATTAGAAGTAAATTTCCTTTAAGTTGCAAATTGGTTATTATTGACATGTTACTTTTTCAGTATTTTCAGACATTTTGACTGAATTTCTTAAAAAGTGCATTAAGAGTAGGCTGAGATGACGCGCCCTTCTTGGTCAGATTTTTCTGTAATCAGTCTATAGGCCACTTAAGCATATAGTTTACATTGTATGAGCAGTCCCTGCCTAATTTGGCTCATTCATATACTTGTAGGTACATACATGCTTAGTTGCTTTACTGAATTGGTGCCTAAAAACGCTTCTAATAACTGCGGAGTATTGTTTTGGTCCTGTTTTCAATGTGGCTTTTAGAATCGGAGCGATGCAATTAAGTCAAGGTGTGTGTCACAGCAGTGTGCTGAGCAGGGGGAAAGGGTGAGTGACTGTGTACTTACACTGAATCTCAGACAGATGAAAAGCTAGCTAACGTGGGGCAGGATTAAATTATTAGCTAATTGGAGTCTTGCATGTTCCCCTAAAGCAGAAGGCTGTCTCTCATGATGCCTTTCGTTCTGAAGAGAGGTGTGCGCTTTGGTGCTCCTTTTGGGGAGAGGAGCAGCGCTGGGAGCTGAGTGCTGTTCCTTGTCTCAGCATTGTCGCGTGATTTTCTCCATTTGCCAGTTTTAAAACGGTCCCTGTAGTGGTTTTCTTCAACAGCTCGCTTGAAGCAAGTGAGATGGAATTGTAACAGGGAGCAAAGTTTGAAATTCTTTGGCCAAAAATCACTTCATAACCGTAGGGGCAAATGTTACTGCTACCGAAGTCTTGTTTCTGGTTGCGTACTTTGTTCAGTAATTTGGAAGACTTCTCGTTAGTATCGTTACTTCCAGAACTGAATAACTTCTCATTTCAAGATGGAACACCAGCAGGATTTGAAATGTTTGAGTTTGGCAAGAAAGGGCTTGTCTGTAAAACAATGAAGTTGCGTTGGGGAAATACAGTGCCTCTGTTCCGCAGAGGTACGCTGCGAGCTGGTGGGAGCTGCAGCTGCATTTACCATCAAACACGGAGCTGCTGCCGATGAATGTTTTGTTTTTAGTGTCATGGAAACTGAGCCAAAGCATGGATATCCTATTCATCTGGGAAAATAGCAGTTCACTGCATAAAACATCAGTTGATTCCAAAGCAGTTCTTAAAATAGACTTTGTGAGTATAACCCTAAAAGTAAAAGTGCAACAACTTAAATCACCTCAGTACTACTTTGTTTGTCTATTAGAATATATTTGTGAAGTAAATTAACTTAGAGGTAGTGAGAGTGTTAAGATGCAACTGTAGCGTGGAACTTCTACAATGATTCAATGTTTTACTTTGCTATGCAATTGTTACATCTAAAAATGGAGAGGTCCAGGCATCTCAATAGCAGTCTTAATCCTTTTTATTACCTTTCCTCAAATGGTTTGCTCAAAGCAGAATAGTTTTGGTCATCATTCAGTATCATTTACAGTTTCATACAGCATAGCGAAAATCCTAAAACTCACTGCAGAGACTGGGTATCCAAGAGGGTGCTCTCACGGCCAGAGACGGAAAGATGGTGTGCAATAAATAGCGTGTGGGGTTTTTAAATGCATGAGCATTTTTGAAGAGCCAGTATGTAAAGCACAGTTAATTAAGGGAGTTAATTCAGTTGAATTGGAAAGCTTAAATTTGTTTGATTTGCTTAAATTTTGATGTTGGGGGCGGGGGGGAAATAAGTCTGACATCTGAGTGTAAGAGGTAAAGAGAAACCAATATAGGAATAGATATATAGAGTCGTTGTCCCACTGGGGGGAAGAAAGGAAGCTGAGAACAGAAACTGGAAGAGCAGAAGGGATTTGAGCTGAATGATAGGAAGTTGGAGGGAAAATTGCCAGTTGCAGGATTTCAGAATCCAGGATTCTGGAATGGATGTGATACCAATTAAAAGAAGGGCTGCTTCATTGTGAGGCCTCCTTCAATGTCCAGTGAAAGTGGTGGGAATCTTCATGTTGCTCTCTAGCTTAGTTTTGTTTGATTGCTTGGGTTTTCTTTGTTTGTGGGTTGGGTTTTTTTGTTTGGGGTTTTTTGTTTGTTTGTTTTTATTGGGGGGATCCAAAATTGGATGTGATATTTTGGCAACGGTGTAAGGAGTGCTGAGTAGAGGTGGATGATCACTCCCCTCCACCTGCTGTCTCACATGCAGCTTGCCTTTCAAGGCCACTGGTCCTTCTCAGCAGCCTTGGTCCCCAGCCTGCGCCCTCGCAGGGGCTAATCTATCCCAGGTGCAGGACTTTACATTTGTTATGGTTGAATATTATGACGTTCCCGTTGGCCCAGTCCTCTAGGTTGTCTGCATTCCTGAGTGGTGGTCCTGCCATCAAGTGTACTAACTGCATCTCCCAAATTGGGGTCTTTTGCAAACTTTTTTAGGGCGCACTCTGTTTTCTCCTCCGGGCTCCTGATGAAGACATTAAGCAGGACAGGTTCCATATACTCTGTATAGTTGGTAATGACAGAATCATAGATGCAGGGAGATAGATAAAAACATAAATTTAGGTTGAAAAGCAACTGCATGAGAAGTAAAATAGGTGCTTGAGATGCTGAGGCTTAGATGAGTAACTCGAGAGAGCAGGATCAAGAAAAGCCTTTTTTGTAAGTGTTTATGACTATTTAATATCAAGGAGTAATGTGTAGTAGAGAGCTTACAGCAGAGATAAGGGCTAGATATGAAATGGCAAAGTGTCTTTGAAATTAATCCTAGTTTGTCTATAAAGGGCTTCTATAATAATATGCAAGCTCCACAATTCCCGTTCTGTGGTGCAGGGAATTGAAGTACAAGCAAGTAAAATGGATAAAAAGATAGAAAACCCACGTGGTTCGTACTTTCACTCTTTAATACCATTTAGGCTTAGAAGGAAGATATTCACTTCGCAGCACTGTCAGGTCCTGTAAGCGCATGTTCCTAGCCCTAAGGTAGACGCCTGGGCTTCCCTGTGGGATGCCCTGTGGTGTTCGCAAAGGCCGGGGTGCCTCTGGCAGAGCTGCTGAGGCTGGCCAACAGCACAGGCAAGGATAACGGTGCAGACCAGAAAGTTTCCATAGCCGCCACCCTCCTCCCCAGGATAAATCCGGTTCAAGAGCAGGCGGCTGTAGGGCCTCCTCTCAGCCCTGCAGGCAGCTTTGTGCACTTGGCTGGAGAAGGCGGCAGCTTGCTTCCTTACGTGCGGTTCGGAGCGCTCCAGGTCAGTGACCTGTCTTCAGCTGTTCCAACCTGCCAACAAGCTCTGGATTTCCAGTAACACATTTAGATTGTCAAGTTGATGATTTAAAACAAACAAACAAAAACCACAAAAAAAACAACAAACAAAAAACAGAAAAAAAAGACTAAATCTAGGGGTGAGGTTTGAGTCATGCTGATGAATGAAAAATATTCAGTGAAGATCCTCTGTTTACAGTTGCATTTTAAAACCTTGTCTCGTGCCTGACTTTTACTCCCTTAATGCATTATTATTTTCAAAGAGTGATTAGATTATTCCTTTAAATTATTCTCTTAAAAGTAATCCACTTTTTTTGTCAAAATGTTTTATCATATCAAGGCACATACTTTACAAAAATTGGCTACGTTGATAGTGTACTCTGCCAGTTTACGGTGTAAAAGGACGCCTGTCTCACAAATTCAGGTTGACTAGCATTATAATTAACCTACCCAATCCTTTGTTAATAAAATTCCATTTTGGTGATTTCATTATTTATGATTTGCTCTTAGAGGAATAAATTATTTGGGTAATCCTATTTGCTTATTTTAAATGTACAATATGAGCTTTCTTGCAGAGATCTTGCACTTCCTGAGTATTCTAAAACTAAGTAAAACCCAGTGTTAATATTTGAGACAACTCCTTGGTTTATTTATATTTTTTTAAAAAATTTTTAGTCCTTTTGGAGTCACGTTTTCTAGACCTGCTGATACAATAGTGCATAATGCTAGTTAGCACTTGCTTCTACATCTCCTTGCTGTTGAAGTAGAAAATATGTCATCATTCTTATTCATGTTATCCTTTCTATAAAATAATTACCAGTATTGCCAGGAGTATTCCTTTTGTTCTTAACACGCTGAGGAAAAGTGTTTTCCTTATCTGCTTTAGGTCATTGAAAGCAGCATGGTGATACCTCTGTAAAGCACGGGTAGCCAAGCAGAGTGGTAGTATTTATTGATATATGAAGTTTTATTCTTTAGTTCATTGAACGGCACACCATGTTCCTTGGTGTTTTTGAATCTGAGACTTAATGTTAACCTTGACTATGTCTGGACCTGGGATAATATTGTTAGTGTTTCTTCAGTCTCGTTCCCACGACTGTTATGATCTCTTACGAAGACTATTTTTTTTCTTTCTTTATCGGGAATGCCACTTGTTTCACCTCCCAAAATAAACAGGAACATGTGTTCTCCTTTGCAACTTTTTTTTTTATGTGGCTTAAAAAACAGTATTCATCCTTCAGGTGCCTTGGCAGTAAGGTGTCGGTGTTTTCATAAATATATGGAGGTGTGAGGTGCCTACAGATGAGGGGATGGTTTAGAGATCTATAACTTTTGAGTGTTTTTTTCAGTAGATAGTTAAAAGTTCATTCTCAGTGTGTCTCCAATACGTTTTCCTTTCTGCGACACAGTGGTGTTCTCTTGTGCAGTTATCTTCAATGTTTCGGGGCTTGCTAGGATTGCTTTCCATTTCTGGACAGTCTGAAGTCCCTTACTGTAAATACTGGGTTTGTACTGAAATAAGAGCCCCTATTTTAAGCTCTTTGCATCTTAGGTGCTTTGTATTAATTTAGACTATATAACTATTCTTTCTGGGGTTTTTGTTTCACCTTCTGGCTCGGTGTGCTTGCGTGCGGTGCATGTGTATGGCCGGGAGTTTCCAGGCCTGAACAGGAGCTGGCTCCTCTCGGGCACGGTCCGGTGGGGATTTCCCCTCCTGCTTTAACAGATCATCGGGTTCCTCTGCGGCGCCTGCAGAAATTGTTCTCTTGAAGCAGCAACGCTGGGGAAGCACTTAACGTGTTGGTTTGTTTTCTTCTGAAATCTGTTTTAGCATCTAATGGGTGTTTGGGGTTTGGTTTTCTTTGTTTTGGGTTCGTTTTGTTGTGTTTTTTTGCAGTCTAGTGGCTCTGGCTAGTCTGGAGACTACAGTTTGGGAACACCTGATTCACAGACTGCTCTCTCTGTGGGATGGGGGTGGCTGCATTGCCTGGGATGGGGGAAGCTTGACCAAGTCATGCAAGTCATCCAAGAAAGAACTGTCAAAACTTTTGTACAAGAGAGTACTGTTGTATGTGTTTGCCCGTTGCCTGATGGAAAATGGCTGGAGACCCTTGCCATGTTTGTCCCTGTGTTTATACAGAGGAGGGGTGAGGGGGGAATCTTTCTTTGTTGGCAAAGCTGGCTTTTCAAGTTTAATGAGAATTAATAGATCTTGGGTGGTGAGAGGAGCTGTGCATACTTACAGAAGTAACTATTTTTAAATTTTTATGTAATTTTATATATATAATTTAGCAATTTGTAGCAAGTAGTGTCACCAAAAGAATCTTTTAATCAGAAACAGGTGTAGCATTTTGTTGTAAAGTGTGGATTCTCTATTCCTTTCCAATTATAAAATCCTCTTGACTTTAGACTGAAGAATCTACTTGATGTTCAAAGTCACTGATAGAAGCTGAGTAATTTTTGCCCTTAGATCTGGGACAAATTCCACACCAGGAGAGCAAGGGATGCTTTTCAAGTTAGTTGTAAGAGCAGCTTGCTTAGTTGCTTGAAAATTTTAACTAAATCCCTTGGGGATGAGATGAGGAAGATGGCAAAGGGAGAAATATTTTTAATAGACAAAGTGAAGACACTTGGGTACTCTAGAAATATGTGGGGTGGATAGGCGAGGTGGGCACCTGCATGTGATAAAATGCCTTCTTGTCACCAGTGTGGAATGTGTGTGTATTCATACACATACTTAATTTGGTTACTGTCTTCTGGATATTATACATCCCTGATTTCCCTCATTTAGGTAAATTTTGAGTGTAGTAATTGTAATGGTTTTTCTCCCACTGGATGATCTGTCTATGCATAGCCCACATTCACAGGTTAATAGAGCAGTAACGTTATTTATGGTAAGGTTTGCCTGGGGTAGACGTAGTAGTGGAGAATTGAAACTGAATACACGAAACAGCTATTCAGGAGTTATTTGGTTCACAGAAACTTGCCCACACATGCTTGGGGGAGGAGGAGAAAAAGAAAGCTCTGTCGTCTTTTAAGAGGTTTGTATTCCCTCTTTTCCCCTTGCTGTCAGTTACTCCTGTGCATCTTCCTGCCGCAGGCTTCACTCCCTTTCAGCCTTGCAAACATTACATTTGTTACTTAGCACCGTATGAGCCTGGTAAGCGGAGGGACAGGAATAGGAACTGAGGAAGGAGCCTCCATGGATCAGCCACGGATGGAATAGAAATGCTCTCAGTTTGACATGAGCATATAAATTACAAGTTCATAGGGTCAATCCAAATATAATGTGGAATTTAGTCCAGCCTTACCTTCTGTGTATTTGAAGTACATAAGAGCATTAATAAATTGTTTTTATAGCACAAGATCTGTGCAGTGCTCTGCAAACTGACAAAATGTTCCACCTTTTCTTAGAAGTATGTACAAATCAATGGGATGAAAGTGTCAAAGGCATGTCTTTGGGAAGCGGGTTCTTTAATACCACTTCACACATTGACATTATTTCTTTTTAAAATATTGTGTTAAAGAAGTTGTGAGAAATCCTTTGACTTATGTGTTTAACGTCTTAATAAGTGTACTCTGAGATTTATTGCCTGGACAGTTCAAACAGTAGAATTCTTACAGTGAAAGACATCTGCAAATGTTCACACAAATGTAAGTATAAAAGAACTTCGGAACTTTCTCATCTTTGGAAAGCACAATGAAAAAATTATCTTTTTTTTTTTCCCCCAGATGATCTTGTCCAAATGTCAACAAAAGCAATAACTCAATATTTGCTGTCTAAAGCATTGTTTCTAAATTGCAACAGTTATAATGGGAGGTTAATTCCAGGTAATTCTGTGTAGACTGCATTGCTGATCACCACTTCAGCATGGCATTCCTGGTAAAATATATTTGTATCTTTTCTTCTGTTATTTTATTACAAATTTTTCCAGTAACGTGATTTTTTTATGTATGAATTGCTTATTAATCTTAAGATTAAAATTTGTATTAGGAGTTTGCAGACAATTCATATTACGTAGGTCTGTCTGCTTTATTAAAAGGTGGTAAGACAGGGTGGAGGAGTTTGCAAGAATTCAGGGGTTATTGATCGGGAAGGTGCTTGCAGTCAGGAGAAGACGAGCTAAGAGGGAGCGTGTGATGAGATAAAGGCTGGGTTAGGGAAGTGATTACAGCTGGGGACCTGCTAATCACTGACCTCTGTAGGGATCCTGTAGTTGATCACTAATCTCACTTGCACTTGGCGTTTTCCTCCGTCGCTGCCTCCTTGTTGGTAGCGGGGCGAGTGCTTTGGCTTGGGACGGGCAGGAGGCGGGGGCGGCGAGGCCGGCAGCTGCACTTGTTGGCACTGGCGAGTTGAACAGCCCCAGCGCAGCCAGCGGCGTGCTTGGCACACAGGAGCCCAGACCGCTTTAACAACTGCTGGTGAGGAGAATAGGCGGTCATTTGTTTTAAGCACTTTCTTCAAATCGTGTTGCTTCAGACCTCTGTTTCATTTCCATGAGTTTTGATCACTAGCATTACAAGTAAAAATGTGTGTAATATTCTTATGTGTATTCCCAACATATACACGTGTGTATTGTATGCCTTTAAAACGCTAGAGATAAGATTGTAGGTATAAGACAGATATTAAAACTACGACAGTCTCTATTAACGACTAGGCCTATATAGCAGTAGAGGAGGAAGAAATGATTCCCCCGGTGCGGTGGGAAATGTGTAGGTAGGTAGTAAGGCTTTTATGGCTGCACGTGTAAGTCAGTCTTGCCTCAAAGAAGGCGGCAGCACACCGCATCCTAGGAGCAGGGCTGGTTTCGTTTTTTAATCAAAGGTAAATATTTTTTTTCCATACTGAATAATTGCTGAATAAGAATAAATTTTAGAAAAATGAAGAATGGACCTGTACTTGACGCAGCAAGGATCTTATTCTATAAACTTTGCGTACTTTCTTTCCACTTTGTGATAAATTGGAAAGCGATACTGAGTTGAAGAAAAACGTTCACTTTGTTGAATGTTTTTCTTGCATCGTCCGCATGCATCTGTCAGTATAGCTTGTGCAACTTGTTCCTTGTTATATTGGATCTGCATATGAAAAATTATTTGAATGTATTAATTCTGTGGGTAACAGAGGCATGTACTTTGTTGCTGGGTACTTTGTTTTACTGGATGTGGCGGGAGAGAGAGCAGTATAAAAACTGATTTCTAGCCAAATCTACCAACACCAGTTTAATAACTTTAAAATAAAAAAAATCAAAAAACTCAAACAAAACCAAAACCTTTAAGGTATCCACAAAGTTTTGTCACAAACTGACTTTTGGGGAGGCTGTCTGTTGTGACAGGTTAATGGTGTTACCAGTGATGAAATGGTGATTAGGGACCGTAAACACGAGCGTCAGCATCCACGGAAAGATGACTCTCAGCACAAACAGGGCAGACGGGCTGCGTGCCCAACACACTGAGCCGCCGCCAGCCGCGGTTGCCGGGGTCTGCGTGCCAGAGAAGCATCGCTTCAGTAGCATCTGGGTGCTTTCCCTATCGCCAACCAGATACACTTCTAGCAATGCACAGAAAGACCTTTAATCTGTAAAGGGTTAATTCTGTGGGAATTGAAGTAGTTTTTTGCAGAGTTGTGTTCTGTCATCCTCCCATGAACCAAGCAGCATCTATCAGCAGTGGGAGAGGCTGGTTTGGCCCTGGCAGGCATCTGTAGCACGTTCACTGGAGTGGTCCTCAGCTGAGCCAATGTAGTGCTCTTTTCAGCTCGCTCTCGCCTTGCATCTTGCTGTTTCAGTTCATTCTGTGTGAAGAGTATTTAGGCTGCACAGCTGTTGTACAGGTAGATTTATTATGGAATACAATTCCTTGTGCAGTATTCGAAAGCTATATTGAGTTGTGAGCATATCGCATTTAGACAAGCGATTACCAGAGAAAAATAATTATTTACTAAATGCCTATTAATGTTTGAATTGGTACAGAATGTGTCAAGGTTTTAAGTTTAGGAAATACTTGTGGTTCAAAATGCTTAGTGGGATTTTCTTGGTTCTGTTTCTTTTAACTCCGTAGTCCTTGGGCTTTAAGCCGGTTAGGTTGTTGAGGTTTTTGTTGATGAAAACACATGAAACTTACGAAAAATAAAATAAAACACAAACTCATTCCAAGTTATTGAAAGATTCAAATGCCTTGTGAGTTGATCTGTGCAGATTTAAGATTTCTGTATATTGCCAACCCAATTATTTTTAAATGTCTGTTGCTTTATTTCAAATCTGGTTGGAAGACAAATCTCTGGGATGTAGGCCACCGATCTGTAACCTGAAGAAAAGGTTACCATGATGCTGCTTTGTAAGCAAGGCATGGATTTTGCTTCTAAAATGACAGCTCATAACTTTTGAGACATGAGTTAAGAGGTATGCGATAAAGGTGATGGAGCTGATGATTCACAGTAGCCCTGTGTTAAGAAGCCCTACTACACGGGTCTGGTGGGAAGGGCTGGGCTTGAGAAAACTGGCCAAAGTTGCTTTATACTTCTAACGAATATTTTGTGAAAACAAAATAGGATCTGAAGAGGAAATAAATTTCATTTGGGCATTACTTCACCGTCCCAGCTGGTATGTCTACATGCTACCTTGCAGCCATGTTTACACAAACCTGTGCGAATGTGAGGATTTTGTCATTTAATAGTGTTTTGGCATACCCCTCTCCTCCTTCCAATTAATGTCAAGTGCTGTAATGAGTTTCCTCGTGTCCCCTTAACGCTGAGCATTAATGTTTCTGAATTGCCAGCTCTAACCACAAAGATACTATTGCCATCTGCGTAGTGAGCACTGACTGAGACAGGACCCTCTTGAGAGAGGGTGGAGAGGATATGATCGGACAGAGGGTATAACGAACTCAACAGCAAATCTGGGGCGCAGAAACCTGCAAGACACTTTGGAGTCTGCTTTGGCTTTCAGTGTCACTGTATTTTTAAAGCATGTCTGCTCATAAACACTGGTATTCCGGTATGTTTAGTTTTTACAGTAACCTCTACATTTTTACACTCTTCTGTCAATCTGTAGAGAATTTGAATAATTAGGAAAAGTATTTGGTAAGATAAAAACCGCCAAAGGGATTCTGCTGTGATGTATTTGGCTGTGTGTTTGCCAGAGACTGCCCATGCACTGACAAGACATTATGTGTGGGACCTACCTGTTTGTTAAAGCAGTGGGGAAGTGTCATCTTCTCAAACTTGACATTACCCACCTTTCAAGTACTTGATTCACTTACTACTTGGAGTAGTTGCTAAGTATTTTCTCTTTTTATTGGTAAATAAACGCTACCTGTGACAGTTTGCTTACAAGGCTTTAAATAGTGAGAATAGCATCGTGCCTGGACTGGAGCAGCTGAAGTGTGTTGAAATGCCAACAGGCAACGTGCAGTCGCTTCTCTTTCACCTTCCCGTTGTGTTGGTAGGGAAACCACCCTGGGACACGGCCAGACAGCACCGTGCTGGCAAGCCTTTTTGATGCAGTATCAGTGAAGCTTCAGGGGCTGTGGATGGAGTCCTTCCTCCTCTCTCATGAGCAGCGCAGCAGATGTCCTGTGGCGATGCCGGGGATGACTCCACCTCTCTGCCCTCCTGCTGTGCCAGTGTGAAGGTGCTGCTGCTAGCACAGTGCGTCGTTCCTGCAAAAGGGACAGCAGGGAGCGGTTCCACACGACAAGAGAACCAGGAACAGGACTGGAGCATGGGCTCAGCGTGTTTCTGTATTGTGTGCCTGTTCATTTTCGTTGTTGTTGTTTAAAAACCTGTGCCTTTAACATTGTAGCGCTATGGCAGGGTTGAGAGTCATACCTACCTGCTTGCACTGGGATGCGTTTGGGAGACTCCCTATGAAAGGCACCATCTGTACTTGATCCTAGGTCGCTTTCCAAACCCTTGGCTGGAAAGCTTAGCTGTTTGAACACAGGTTAAATGTTAATTTGCTTCAGTTCTAATTCTTGATAAATATGTAGGCAGTGCAACAACAGACGGCCTCGACTTTTCTCCATCATTTCTTAGAACCAAATTTAGTATAGATTGGGCTATACTAGTCAGCTTTTTTCCTTTAGTATGAACCTGCCAAACTTTTTAAGTGATAGCATTTAAATAACATGATCTCATGCATTCTTATCTAACAATTTCTTGCTTGCTACACAAACCATAATTTAAATCATAATTTTTCTAGCCTCTGTAATTGACTCTTGTACAAATATTTGTTTTAAAGCCTGTCTGGAATACTGCATACTTCAGTGGAAGTTGTTTATCATGTGGTATAAGATTCTCATTTTCTGGAAAGAAAATGCTGAGTCTGGTTTAATATGAACAGCATGATTCATCCTACTTCATATAATTTTGCAGGCTAGGTATTTTAGTTGCTTGGTGCCTGATAGTTGTTAGAGGCAAATTGCTTCAGCAGAAAAACGTTAACTTTTTTCCTCCCTTTGTTACAGCAGAGCTACCATTTTTCAAGCAACTGTTTTCAGCAAACTGTTGTTGACCGGACCACTTGTAGTTATCAAGATGATGATCTCACAGAAATGTTGTTCCAAGAGAGTCAAACTTCCTCTCTTCTTACACAAGACGCACTTTTTAAATGAATAATAAGCATACTTCAGTTATGAAAATGACATACGAAATTGAAATGACATCTCTTACAAAATAACACTTAAAGTTTTTCGGTAGTAAGAGAGAAAATCAGAAAAAGCAAAGGAAGTCCTGTTCTAGAAGTGCAGTTGCAATAGCACGGAGCTATCAATCACTGCAGTGGGAATGGGTAAGAAAGGCTACTTTATCTTACGAGAACTGGATGGCATACGCATTGTTTAGAGAAGGGAATGCCTGGCTGGGTAAGAGGACTTTATTTTCAAATAGAGAGGTATCGTGATTTATTAATACTTACCTTTGGATAAGACTCTGAGTGGTGTTATGGGGTGTTTGAGTTGTGTGTCATAACTAGGGCAGGCACATGCACTTGGTGTTTTCTGTTATGCACGTACTTGATGACTGTCTGATTCTCGACATTGTTCAGCAGACGTCTATTCAAAATGTTTTGAAAAGTGTTGATTGGTAAACTTCTGAGCCCTGCTGGAGAACTTTTACACTGAGTTTTGATACGCAAACTAGTTTGGTGGAATAACCAACAAACATAGCACTAAGTAGTTTTTCTGGAATTGACAAAATATATTGCTAATGTCTTGCAACCACAGACGGCAGCATGAGAGCACAGGCACTCTGCACGAGGTGCTGTATCCGCTATGTGCTGCCTACAGGCACATGGTGCATATCCGGCAGAAGGGAAGAGTCTGTTTTGCTGTCCTGACCAGTTGTATTGCTTGAGTTTTGTACCTGACTGGAATGTACGTGAAACAAAGGGATTTTTAAGGATTTAAGGGACGAGTGTCAAGAGCTGAATGGTTCTGCCATGGTTTAAGTTTGGTGTGGATTTTCTTGTTGTTCTGAATTGAAGTTTTTGTTCACTTTTCATGCAGTTTTGTTGGTTTTATTTCACTGCTTGGTTTATTCATCACCTAAGATGATACCAGCTATGTGTTGTTTGCATGTAGGAAGGAGAAATGTCTAAAAGAGTCTCTACCTTTGCTCATTGATAACGGAAGTGAAGCCGGACCTTTGCCCTTTTTATTTAAATGCACTGATAGGGGTATTTTATAACAATAAAAAATTGCAGTAGTTTTTCTACTGAGCGATTACAGAAGAAATGGGATGAGGTAAATATGTCATCTATTACAGCAATGCTTTTTTGAGTGTGTTAAATACAGATGTACAAAAGCGTATTTTTATTCATGCAACTTAATTTTTGTAAAGGTACTATGATGCTAGCAGATTTTCTGAATCGCATATATAAGGACAACTGATGCAGATACCTAGCAGATTTTTAAAAGAACCTGATTTCAAATGTTTTTATTTTATAGGAAAACCTAATTTCAAATGTCTTTCTTTTATAGGAAAAACCTCAGATAGAGGTCCGTTTCCATTGTACGGTAGAGATACGGGGTTACCAGGCTGTCAAGTAAGTACAGTGATGATCGAAAGCAAATGGAATAATCTGAACTAAAATCTAGTTTAAGTTACTCAGATGTGTCAGGCTACCAAACATAATAAACAAAAATGACTTCCACAATTCGCAGAATAAATTTTCTGGGTTCCGTGTGGTCAGTTTGCCTTGCACTTACATACATCCACTTAGAGGAGATACTTTCGCTATGTGCAAGTGGAACTGGTTCTGTAGCTCACGAGCATGAGGCGCTATGTTTTTAGTAAAAGGGAGATTGTTACCAGTCTGAACATACTGAGCAATGTGCTTCAGTTGTGTGTGTCACATCTTTCCTACACATCATCGTGAAATGAGTTTTCTTACCCTTTTGCAGTTACTTGTTCCTCTTTCCAAGTCTGCAAACAGAATTGCAGACCGGTACCATTTCCACATCCTGATTAGTCTGTGATACTTGGATATTTCACATAAAATTTGTCAAAAAAATACCAGTAACTGCTGAATACAGTTGATTAGTTAACTGTTACTCCTAGTGGAGATCATGTGCATTTTTTAAGGAAAACAGTGTTACTTGGCTTTCAATTTTTAACAATTAAGTTATCCAGTGTAATGCTGTATTATTTTGTGGGTTCAGTGATGTGTTTTCTTAATTAAGAAAACTTTGTTTTTATAGCTCTAAGTCTTCATTTTAGGGTGAAGATTTCTTCCATGTTATTTCTAATGAGCCGCATTAAGAGTACTCTGTTGATCATTGTTTAAAAGTCTGTTTTGAATGTACAGGAAGTTTGAATGTTTAAAAAGTATAATCAGCATTTGATTACACTCGGATTTGTCGACAAAGATTTAAATAACTAATATATTATGGCTTTAATTCAAAGAAAGTAATTTGTTTTGTTTGTTTTCTCGAAGAGGAGTCTCTTAATTTTACTGTAAGTAGACTATTTGCTTTGAACTGATATTTTCAGGAACATCTTTCTTCTGGAGGATAAAACTTAGCATCCGAGCTTGACATCTTGGTTTTGAGTCTTTTAACTAGTATTTTGGGAAGTGTGAATGGGCAGCACCATGTGGCAATGCAGTCCTAATATCGCTTCCCCCATTAAGAATGGATCATTCTCACAGCCTTTACTACTTCTCTGCAACACAGATGTGACGAACAAAGACCCATTTGTAACTCCATGGGTGAACTTTCAGTACCATTCTCACAAAAAGCAATATAACTCTAACTTCAAGTTATGGGCTTCACATTATTGCCAGCCCAGACAGTAAAACATTGTATTAGTGTTATTACTATTGTTCAAATAACTCTGTATGTACTGTATTTCAAATATAATAACTTCACATTAGTTTGGAAGCAAATTAATTTCCACGTTACTCTTTTGTTACGTTAATGTTCTGTATTCGAAAATGGGTTTACGTTAACTTTGCATAAAATTCTGGTTTGCTTTGCAGTAATGAGTGTAATTTCTGTTCGGCTTCTGAGGAAAATGCTTTTATATCTCCTAATTGTTTATATCTAGTACCATTTAATATTAATTTTTTACATGTAGCTATTTTAAAGCCAAAATCTTACACATATTTGTTTCTATTAACTTCACTTCTAATGCCGTTTATTCCTTTGATATGCTTCCTACTATTTCCTCTCCCACAATTTCTTCTTTCTTAAGCATTTTTTTTATATGAGGGAAAATGTTATTGTAGGTAAATCTGGTTTGTTTTTATATTCAGGATAATAGAAAATGATCATGGAGTTAACTTTCAATTAGACTTTAAATAATTTTCAGTTTATGTGGTAAGTTACAGATTGTACTTTAATTTGGCCTTATCAGTTAAATCTTACTGTTTAAAATCATTTGCTAACTTGGAACATGGTGGCATTTCTGAATCTTTTTGGGTTTTTTATATTTTTCATTAATCCATGGCACTGCCTGAAATACAGCTCTCACTGTAGCTACAATGTTTGAGAGCAATCAAGAGAAGAAGCTCGAAAGTGATCCTGAGAGGTCATTTTGACAATCCGAATGAAGAATCAGCTGCATTGTCCCTGACAGATGCTCATATAGTCAGCTCTTAAAAACCCCTGGAGATGGAGGAGACTGCATGGCCACACTGGGTTTTGTTTGCCATTACTTAAACATGCTTACTCATAAAAAGTTTCCCTGATTCCTTATCTAAATATCATTGTAATTAAAGCTTCTAATTCTTGTCTTGCGGACGGTGGGCAGAAAGAATCTATACTCTTTTAAAAGTCTGTAGAAGCTAGGAATCCAGTAGATGATTAAGATGATAAGGAGTCCTTAGAAAAGATAAGACATAAACGGAGTTAATTTTTACTTTGGTGTGTATAGTGCAGAATACAGTGCAGGTATAGTTTTAATAGTGGATACGTAACAGGGCCTCTCTCAGATTGAAATATTGGTAGAAAAGCTTAGGCTCTGTTTGAGATGTTCTCCAGTAGGTTCACAGTCCTGGGGAATTCCACTGTTTTAAACTACTTAAAGTACCTCATCCAAGGCCTTACCATTATGGCAAAAAGACATTTCCTGGATCTTTCTGACAATACTGTTAATTTTTTGCCATGTGGTATTTGCCGTTTTCATAGCAAATATCCAGTCTTTGATACTTGTTTGATCGGTGATGGTCTAAATTTTCCCAATACCTTCTTACAGTAATGCTGGCCAGCTTGTCATTTCTCAGCCTATATTTTTCATTTTACAGGTTCCATATGCAAAAATGTATTTACTTTATAACACATTGCTTCTACCTTCTCTAAATTTGTCAGTGCAGTTTTGAATTCCAGGCTTGCGCTGCATTTGTAGGTCCTTCTGGGTTATTTGCTTTGTGAATTTAGTAAATGCTGTCTTCATTTTTCATCCAAGTCACTAATTAAGAGGTGGAATGATACCCAAAACAGATGCCTGCAAAGTCTTGGTTAATACATTCAGCTGGTGTTGATCATGAGCTCCTAGCTGCTGTTTTTTAAACAGCAGTAATTTCAGTTGTTCTTGGTTCCTTAGTTCGCCTGTGAAATGTGAAAGTAGTAAAAGCCTTGTTAAAACACCTATTACGCTGTCTGAGAAGGAAGTGAGTTGGGTTTTACATAGTTTATTCCAGCTGAATCCATATCAGTTATTCATTTATCTTCTGCCATTTGCAGTCTGCTTTTTCCAGTATTCTTCCAAAAAATGAAATTTGAATTGTTGAGGAATTACAGGCCACTGCTTTTGTTCCTCCCTGAAACGAACCAACTAACCCCATTTTTTTTCAGTCACTGCACTGTCTCTGAACCGTGAGTTTTCAAAGAGAGTGGCTAAAGTTTCTGAAACAGCGAGGATGGCAAGAGCCAGTCTTCTGACTATCTTAGTGGGTACAGATGAATTGAAAATACCCGACTTCTCCAAATACTCTCTAACCTGTTCTTCTCTTACCAAAGTCCTTTCCATATGCCATTGGTGTAAATGCTATTAATAACCTGGTGTGGATGTGTGATGAGTTTTAACTTTTACTTCCTACTAAGTTTACAGAGAGCTGGAATGAAAGTTTTCAAGACCTCTGTAAACCGAAATGCTTCAGACTCTTACTATCGCTTCTCACCTGATACTGAAAAGGATCTAAGCACTGATTTGTGTGGACTGTCAGCTACCTACAGGCTTTATATTTAGGCTGTAGGAGTTAGTGTGACTGACTTTTCAATGCAGCTTAAAAATCTAAGCAACTTTTAGGTAAAGGAATGTGATTCAGAGATAACATTTAGCCACAAGAATGTAAATATGGCTAGTTCACAAATATTTTACCAAACAAGAAGCGTGTACTTTCAGGTTTTATTCAGGTGTTTTAAGCAAGCCAAAAAGGAGCATCCTAGGGTATAGCACTTTGTGCTGGGCCCATCCATGCAAATAAGCGTTGAACAAGGTGGTTGCATTTGTCTTAAGCTGTGCTTTTTATGTTGTTTAGTGTTAATAAGGGTCACAGTGTATGTTTGTGTGCTACATTAAAACCTCTGCTTGTCTAGTTCTGAATCCGCTTCCGTTTTTGGCTTTATTTGTATTTTACTGCCTACCCTTTCTCCTTCTGACAGGTCTTCACTCCATTCTGCACCTTTCCAACTCCTACTGCCTTTTCTTCTCCCCCATGTTCCATAGAGTATAGAGACTCCTGGAGGAGGTGGAGGGGGAAAGGTGACCAATGGAGGCTTATGCAGAGCTGCTTTAGATGAACACCCAAAACTTTTACCTGGACAAAGAATTCACAGCTTTTAGATGAAACGCAAAAACTATATTTTGCTATCAGACTGCAATGTAATGCTGCGTGGCTTGACACAGTCTCTATTTCTGTTGTCGAATTGGAGGAGGGGGTGGTTTATGATTTTTGTGGGGAATTGCACCATTTCTGTTGGGTGCATAATTGCAGATTCGTGAAGGGCATCTCTTCACAAATCTTAAATGAGATATAGATTAAGTTTTCAGAAAGCTTCTTGTAATAAAAGGGGTTTTCTTTACATTTGTGTAATTTAATACTGAAATCTGGAGTTTATGTAAAAGAGACGAGATTAGACTTCAGATACGGAATGTGTGACTCCCATTTCCAATGTCATCAAAAAGGTGCCCAGCTGTCACTGCACATTGCTTTGACAGGTCTGAGCTCGAAGAAAGCCAGGAATGGAATCCGCGCTATTTTCAAAGTGAAATGGAGATAAATGTGCAGTATGTGTGTAGCTGTTAGACTAATTCTTCTAATTGTTTCTGCGGGTCTTCACAGAAGCTAACTTTCTCCCCGTGAGCCCGTAAGTGCCCCGGCTAATCGGCGAGGGGTGGGGGGGGAATCCAAGTGCCTGTTCCCATGTGCCTGGCAAGGTCTCTCTCTCCCTACTGCCAGCACTAGGCTGAAGCTTGTACGTTATTTGTGACTGTCCCCTTAATGTTCTGTTTTAATTCTAAACAAACATGCATGAAAAATAGACATTATGGATTTTTTGACACGTGGAGATAACACACGTACCCTCCCTTCATAATAATTTCAAGTCCGCATGCTATCCCGTGTGCGAGAGAGGAGATAAAATCAAGTGCTAAATGTAATGGATGTTAGGCAAGAACTAAACAGGCATTCACCAGTTTTTGTGTAAAGAGTAACCTTTCTATAAACAGATGTATCTTAATTTACTTTATTTTTCTAACTCTCTAATCTGTATGTTCTATATGATGATGGGACACTTTAAATGGTATAAAACCCATTTAGAAATAAAGTTTAATTGATGATAAATCTGTAGAATACGTGAATGCTGGAAGGAGCTATGGATTATATTTATTAAATATGTTTCACTTAGTCTGTGTAAAATTATATATGTAATACTGCATAAAATATATACTGTTCTATATAGTACATGATATGTATACATATGCTACTATATATTTCCTGCAGTGTGAAATATGTAGTACTCTGCAGAGACCATATGAAGAATTTATATGACACTGTGTATACTATATTATTGTATTTAGTAGTGGCAGATGGATTTTTAACTCATTTCTGCTGCTGTTATTATAAGTTTTGTGCCTATTGGTAATAAATAAGGCTGCTTCAGAATCTTTATTTTTTGCATGCAGAAAAAAAATCCAACAGAAAGCTGGTCCATCAATGTTTCCAGTAATACTGCTACCCCAATTGCCCTTTGCTGGCCATCAGCTCTGCTATTGCTGTGAAGCTAATAGGAGGTGACTCATTTAGCAGCATATTATTGCATCATTGCAACATGATGTAAGGCACATCAGGCTTTATTAAATTAGGCTGCATTTTGTAGTATGACAGTAACATTTTATGCACATTAGCACCATACTTAGTGCTCCTTATGGGAATATACTTCAAGTAAACATCTTCAGATATAATTTCAGACAACTTTTCAGGATTTCCCAATTTCTTCTTTATCAGGGAAAAAAAAGCTTCACTGGAATATTAAGACCGATGTACTGGCCTTTGTGCATCTTCAGAGCGTGTTTTGTGTTTCTTAAATTACTTAATGTTTACTTAAATTCTTAAATGTATGCTGTTACTTGGGTAGTACCTTGGAGAAAAAATGAGCTGACTTCTCACTGTTTGTTGCAGTAATTTGGAACAAACTCATCCATCCATCTTCCACTTTTGCTATGATCCACCATAGAAACGTTGCCCTCATCTGGGTGCCAGTCAGAGAAAGCTAGATTTGTATATGCCTGACTCACTTGTGCTGAAAAATACTTCAGAATTCGATACAGTATAGGTATTGAGCAACTGGAATGCATGCTGTTGGCCTTTTAGCAAAAATTCGTGACCTTTCTTTGTTTATTGACTGAAGAACAACTGTCTTCACAATTTAATGTGGAACTCTAAAGGTTTGCATCTTGCTGTGTGCAAATTTAGCAATGTATTGAAGAAAACTTACAAGCATGAAAAACTGTATTTATTCGCTGTTACATCCTTCACAGACTAAAACTTTTGTTTTATTTTTGTGTAAAAAATGTTTTAAGTCGCTTCTTAACAAACATGCTATAAGAACTTTGAAGTAAACCCAAAAAATGCCTCTAACACCAATTTCTTGGGCAATTAAACAGATGATCACTTGGGCAAAAGAAATGTTTGTAAGTGTATGTTACTTTGCCTTTGCATAGTCAGTAATTTGCCTCTTTCAAATTTAAAAAGACTTGGAAGCAGTTTGAGCAGAATGCAAACCTAAAGAACAATTCTGCAGTGCTGGGGAAAGGTGTATCTCGGAGCACGCTCTCTCTAACAGCTGTCTCGCAGGTTGAAGTTCTACTAATAAGAGTAGAACTCCAGAAATTTGAGTTGTCCAGGGAGAATATAAAAGCTCGCTCCTATTGTGCGTAGGCAAAAATGGCAACTCTTTTGTGTTCCTGGTGAGGTGGTGAGGAATATGCAAGCAAGAGTGAAAACATGTATCCATAGTGGTGCTGCATAGAGAAAAATTAATAGAACTGAATAGCACCAACTTAAAAGTATTTTTAATATGTTCATAAACTGTATAATTGTAAGATGTGTATATAGTATAATGGAGAAGACTAACTGATTTTATTTTTTTAGTAAAGCATCAGATAACATGAGACAGCTGGAAGAATAAGCATACAGACAAAAATGTGAATGTTAGGAGGTAAAAGTGTGTAAAATTGTATGTGGGAAGCAGAAATGAGATTTACTGACAAAAACGGAAAAGCAAAGAACAGTATGAAAAATGTAATTTGAAATACATGTTTTGTAAGAATAAAAAACTTGGAAGTGGCAAGAGTGAAAGAAATGAGTGATTGTGAATAGTGGGATGGAGTAGTGTTTTAGTGGTGTCTGACAGCTGAGATGTTACTTGAAATGTGTGAGTCAAAAAAGAAAAAGGTATTTGTAGCACATCGCAATTTAAAACGTGGTTGTTCTTTAAACGTGTATGAAAATTTCCAAACAAGCCTTTCTCGAATAGCAGCGTGGCAGCATGGCTCTGCAGTTGCTGCTAGGATGCTTTGTGAAGTTTTTAACAATTCATTACCTTACTACAAGGGCCATTGTACTAGACACTCCTAAAATGCTTTACTGCGCCATTATATGTCAAAGAATAGTGAGCACTGGGTGACTTGCTGGAAGATGAAAGAAGTAATGGACCACTGTGTAGAGCAAATATATTTGGTGTTTCTTTGTAGGGCCACTGAGTACTTCGTAGTTTCTTCTTGGGTGACCTGATGTCTGCCTGAGGTCTGCATTTGCAAGCCCTCTCGCACACATTCCGAGTACTGCAGTTTTCTTACTCTAGGAATTCCGTTCGTATCCTGAAACTTTTTTTTATTGCTTGTCTCTAAGACGTCTATCCCTACTTGAGAGAAATAATTAGACAGTTATTCTGTGTTGAGGAGGTGCCATGTCCTCCTATGATATTGTGGTGTTATTGAAAAGATTATTTTATTTTTTTTTAAAAACAAAGGGAACTAATGAAAGGTTTTAAATTAATGGAAATATGTAAATAGCTTGTCTCAGGAATGACTGGAAATAGGCATATTTAGACCACACCTAGGTGGCAGAGAGCAGAGGAAAGAATATTGTGGCAAAAGGGATGCTAGAGCATGGATAATTCTTTCTGGAGAACATTAGGCTAAACCCTGTAGCTAGCGCGTCTCAGATCCCTTCAGGCTTGCTTTGTTTAATTAAACTTTCAGGTTTTGAAATTAGATCTTTTAAAAAATAATAATAAAAAGTACATAGATATAGAATATACACTTCAGTGAATTGCGTACAATAAGGGAAAAAAAATGCATGCTTTGAACATGATACTTATAAAAAAGCATAGGTGCTTTAGAGGGGCTACCATTTTGTAGTTTTTAGAAAAAATTTAGAATCTATGTTGGTGCTAATAAAAGATGTCAGATTACACCAGCCATGGAACCACATGGGTGGGTTGTTTAGGGTTTTTTTGTTGTTTGGTTTTGTTTTGTTTTAACTAGTGTATCTATTAAACAGCAACAAGCAAGCTCCTGCTGCTCACTGCTGGCAGCGTGTTTGAAGATGCTTTAGGTGGATCTTTCCAATGAGGCAGAAAAATACATGATACTCTGGACCTTTCTTATCTGTGTGTCCTTGGAAAAGACTACAAGCAACGGCACCAGTTGCTTGTCTTCCTTCCTCTTATAGTTTTAGGAACAGTATAGAGAACACAATGTCTATTTAAATCCAAGTAATACTGAGTTATGGAAAATTTTAAAGCTTGTACATGTATGGGGTTTTTAATACCAATATAACTTTAAAGCTGACAAACTGATTTTATTTTGTAAATTTTCTCTTTTTAATCTCCTCTTCTCTGACACCTTTGATATCAGGTGTCTCCCCAAAGCAGATTTTTACAGCTGAGCCATCAATCTCTAAGAAAGGCAGCTTCTGAAGGAAAGGCTGACACAATGTTAACTGAAGCAGTGACTCTGGATCCTGCCAGCTGATGCCATCTTCAAAGGTCGAGGTGGTGAGAGGGATGTATAGTTTACGGGCAGATGGAATGTCCAAATTTGAGTTTATTTTTTTTATTTTACTTTTCAAGTAAAATCAAGCACTATTAACTTTGTCTTGATTATGATTTATTAGAAGTGAATTACTTCTTGTGCTATTGGGAAAAATATTCCTGTCTCTCAGCAGATAAGGAGCCTGCAGAACCTTTTTTAGAAAGTAAAAATGCACTGAGCACAGGCTAGATTTCTTTTTCCAGAGCTGGAGGTGACCACCTGAAGTTAATCAGGGAAGACATTCCCCCCGGAATGAAGCGGGTAGCAGGTGTTAGGAATTAGTTATAGTTGGGGGAGGGATGCTATTTATAAAAGGGGAGCAGTTCTGCAAGGAATCGTTTTGAATGTCTTAAGCAGACAAACTGTTACTTGTCTTTGCCCTTCTTTTTCTCACACTATTTAGGGTTGGCAAATTTTCTTGCCTCCTTTTAATTTTTGTGTTTGATTGCAGTTAAGATAATGAATGTCTTGTAAATCTATCTATCTATCTATCTAGTATATTAACATGTTGCTGCATAAGGAAGTAAAAAGCATCTTACACCATGGAGTGCAGATACAGTTTCTTTGGCCAATTTGTCTCTGTTTGTCTCCGGCTAATCTTACTGCCTCAGAGCCGGGTGCTTCTCAGTTATGAATTTATGGTATTATTGGAGGATGGGGAAAAGATGGGCTCAGTCCTCTTCTCCCAGCCATACCTGTCTGAATGAGCTGGATTGCCCTGTGGGTTTTCATGAAGTGTTTACTCCTTTTTTTCTAGAACTAGTCTAGTATGTTGAGCCCCGATTTACCTTGCTTTCGTACTTCACAGGGGGAGAGAAAGTCCCTTCCCAAACTTTGCAGCGATTACTGCTCTCAAGATGAGTACGGGCGCTGAGTGGACTTGGGAAGGGGGAGAGGAGAGTGGTGGAAGCAGCCTGTTGCCTCGCGTTTGCTGCCTGGGATGGGGCAGGAGGGCCCGTAGCCTGAGCAGGCGGGCAGTGGATGGAAAGAGGCACAAGACAGATTTGCCGTTTTCGTTCCTCTTCCATGGAACTAAACCATCGGACTTGCATTGTTTTCAGTTGTGTTGCGGAGTGCTTTTCAGGACGCTTGTGCTCCTGATGGCACAGATTTCTGAAGAGCAGGGAGAGGAGGATAACATTTATTAAGGGGAGGAGGTTGTAGCCTTAGATATTTACTGCGCTTCTCTACCCATTTACTAGCACCCTAGTATTGGACTGAGCTTTCACTTGATCGTGTGTGATAACATATTGGTCCTCCATATTAAGTCCTAACTATTATCTGGTTGCTATATTAATGATAGTTTTTGATCCCTCATTCTGTTACGCATTTTCTGACTTGGTGCTTGAAGTGAGGGAGATTTTTCTCTTGGCTGTGTGAGAGAGGAGATTCACAGCTTCCATACCATATACATGAAGCATTCTACTAATGGTCTGAAATCTTTTGAAATCGTTTTGCTGAAGATGCAGAGGGAGAAACAGATGCAAGGATAGTTTGAGCTTTATAATATCCTTTATAGTCTGACTTCTGTAAATAAGATTCAGCATAAAATCTTTTATTATAATGTTGACTTCTCATGCTCGTATCTTGTAATCATAGAGAAAAGCAGGAAGGCTGGTACCGAAAAATTAAAAAGTAGATGAATAACCCCTCAGCTGCTTCTCTTCTGACATTCTGCAGTTCTTCACAAACCTTCTGCTTTTGTATAATCACAGTAAGGAAGCTGTTCAAATTACTGTTTTCATAATGTAGCGAAAAGATTCAAAGGCAAAGGGAGGGGAGCCTGACCTGTAATCACAATGCTTAGTAATGCCTTCCTAGAATTCAGTCAGCAACGCAAAAATACCTTGCCTGGGGGGATGAGCGAAGACAAGCTGAGCCAGCATAACCCCGGGGATTGGACACCAACATCAGCAGGGTGCCGCTTTTAGAAGCCTAAGAGAGAATTTGTAGCCTTGCCAATATGCGGTATCGGTGCAGGGAAACGGCTAGTGCTAAAGAGAAGGGAGGGACTCATTCAGAATATCCGTATTAATCGGGTGCTTTAAAGCCATTTAGATACAAAATGTTTCCTTCCCTTCGCCTTTAATCTTTACTCCTCCCACTGCTTAAAAAAACGTATCTGGAATTCTGAATAAACTTCTTCCTTCTCCCTCCTCTGTCCCCGTGCTCAGTCTCCGTGTGTTTACACATAAACAGAATTATCCCTAGTAGCAGATTCTGCTTAGGTATACACATTGAATAACCTGCTCATGGTGAGCTGAAAAGCTTTGGTGTAAAAAGAGAATATATTGATACCTTGATATTTTTCAGCGTTAACATTAGTTGGGAAGACAGTAAAAGTAAATGCCTGTTATTTTGTTTATGATGTTGCATCACTTCAGTATTTAGTACCCTAGGTAGCTGTTTTTTACTCCAGTGAGCTAGATTAGCCTGATTACACTGGCAGGATGCAGTTGATGGATGACTGTCATTATCTTCTCAAACCTGCATGATACTTTAGGTATAGGAGATGATAATTAAATTTTCAAGAGACTACATTGAGATTATAAGATCTGAGTATTTTTTTTTTTTAAATGAGGAATATGTTTGCAATTATCAGCATGTTGTTAGAAGATCCTCTCCTGAGATGTTTTATTAGCAACCCCTGATTTCCTTTAAATTGATCAAGGAAGAATGCTCAAGTTATCATATAACACTTTAGATGTTGTTTTGGTTTTTTTAATTCTGGTATGTTCCTCCTGAAACAGACCAAAAATGTATCTGATCAGATCTATTGGTAACGGCTTGAAGATGTACAGGTTAGCACAATATATTTAATGAAACCTTGTTTGAGACAAAACACTAGAGAGGATCATAATTAATGCCTCATTTTCTGCCAGTTGCTATTGATTACTCATTCAGGGTCCCTTTGTTCTCAAAATGGTAACACTGTATTTCACATTACTATTTGATGATATTCTCAGGATGAGATTCTTTAACAACATGCTGATAATTGCAAACATATCTCTAGAATTTAAATTTAAAATGAATTTACATCGTATGTCAGTGTTTTTCCAAATTCAGCTCCTATTTTGGAGTGCATATTCATTATAGTTTCCAAAGATTGGAGAGTTGAGTAAAGTGAAATTCAACGCTTTATACCTTGGTTATATTTCTGGCTTAAACTGCATGACCTGGAACTCGGGTGAATGGTCTTTTTGCAGCCCAGACCTCTGTACTGCCCTCGTCTCTCAGAGAGCAATTATTTGTGAATGTTTTAATTTTGTGCTAGGTTTTCCTTTGGAATCACAGTGAACGACACACGTGACGTAACTGGGGCGTTTTGCAAGTTTAACAGAGTTTAACCTCTCCATTTTGTTACATTCATTTGCACTAGCTCATGCAAATTGTCAGGCCTATCTAGAAGGCAAGACATGTGAAATACTGACACATTATATACAAGTCATCCAGATGGCTCACTGAATAAAAGGACACGTACGTGAAACTGTTGCTCTGCCCAGTGCAGCATTTCAAGTTTATAGTAAGACAAGGGCTGCACTTACTGTCTGCGCTAGGTAATTCTGAGAAACGGAGAAAGGCCAAGTGAGTTTGTCCGTGACGGAGGTGGGATAATGGAGGGATATGATTGAGATAAGCGCTATTGGGCTACTTCACTCTTATAAAACAATGTATCTAAACTCCCAATTTTTGACTAAACACTTCGGTACTTAAAAAAATAAACAAATTGTAGACAGTTTTCCTGCCTTAAATAGGGACAGCCTGACTACTGGGACTCAAAGCATAAACTTTTTGCGAAGGAAGCTAATGCAAAAAACCTAGGAAAAATAAAATCCAGTTGACTATTTTATTGGTGGGGGCGGTTTCAAGATCGAAGTTTGCAGTTGGTAGGTTGCAGCTCCCGTTTCACTGCCAAAGCAGCCTGCCTTATTATGCCAGCACAATGGCCCTGTCATAATCGGTTGCATATAATGGGCTAATGCTTTTATTCTCAACCATATTATTCTTTTGATAGAAAATAATGAATAATGTAAAGGCACACAGTTGTATTTGGATGAAACTATTGCATAGTTTGGCCGTGGTTACGCTAGGAAAATCGGACTTCTTCAAGTGTTTGCTAATACACTTGCATTTAAAAAGTGAATGGGATTTAGATCAAGATGCACAAGGCTAACTGCCTATAACAAATACAGTTTTGAAAAGTAGAACCTTATATACGACAGTGTAGTGTATGGAGTGTGTTTGTTAAAAACGTCTGTGAATTTTGCGGGATATCTTGGCTTTCCTATCTACATGTAGCCTCAATGTGGGAGAGCTGCGAGGAATATTACAGAAGGACATCTGTAGCCTTTACTTATCCACATTTCTTTTTTTTAATATCAAAGTAAGAAAATCAAAGACGTGTATACCAACATATTAGAATTGTTCTGGCCGGTCTCCTAGAAGTTCATTGAAGGCGGAACAGTATTTTGGCATCAAATTGTATCTTTGGGATTCTGGAGATTCATAGAGTTGGGCTGGGGAAAAGCAAACTTCCAAAGTAGTCAAAGTCTTCCTCAGTTTTATGCTCAAATTCTTTGAAAGAATCAATTTAAAAACCATTTTAAAATATGTTGAGTAAGGAGCTTTTTTTTTTAATCTCGGGCATACCATTTTGATATAAGCGTATGGCTGATTAGCTTGTTAGTTTGAAGGGAAGCTAACTTTGCATGCACATGAGCGCAGCGGCAAGGTACTTATTTGTTTTCTGTGACAAAGGTGCATAAATACACAACCCACACACCCCCCCCCATATGTAGATATGAGTCTTTTCCCCCCGGCCTCACCCTTGCAATGTTTGAATAGATGACTCCCCCGTGCTTCATTTTTATGAGAATAGTTTTTAAGGAAAGGCTCCCTTTAAAGCATTTGTCTAGATAGCGGCCCTTGTAAAAGCCTTTAGTTTTTGGGTCAGGCCACGCCATTTCCCCTGGGGCTGTCAAAACTGTTTCTTGGTTTTGCTGAAGGAGATACATTTGAAAAGTAAAGCAGTCATGTTTACCTCTCTTTTTTTTTTTTTTCCTGTTCTCTTTGCAATCAGGCTTTCTTGATTGTAATAAAAGCCTTTTTTTATTTTGTTTTCTTTCTTTTTTTTTTTAGGTTGTTTATTGAACACATGTTCCTTAGGGAAAATATTGCTTTAAATAAATTCTTGTTTATCTTGAAGCTGGAAATATACTTTATAAAATCCAAAGAGGCAAATTTTTAAGGGTGATGCCTGTTTATTTATAACAGTAATGCAGACAGGACTCGGCAGCGTTCAGGAGAATAACCAGTCATTGATTATTCTTTAGTAATTGGATCTGTGCTTGGCAGATGAGGTTCGGAGCGAGCGGGAATGTTCTCTGTGGAGAATGCTGTAAACTACGTCTGTAAGCGATCTGCCTCTGTGCAGGGACCTCGGGCACTTACTCAGGAGAAGCTCGGGGCTGATAATACAAAGCTTTTTTTGCTATCCTCAGTGGTATTTTTGTATTCCTTTCTTTATCAGATGCCCTTAGGAAAGGATCAGTCCTAATCAATATTGCTTCTCAATTGGTTCAGACAGGCAGAAAAATCAATAAGCTGAACTAATGACATCTCTTTTTTTTTTTGTTTTTGTTTTTGGAAGACTGAGGAACAATTATAAAATTTTAAACAGATGCTTCATTTGATTGTGGGAATGGTAGAAGAGCGTTGTGTGTTTTCGGGCTTTCACACACACACACCCCCACACACCCTTTTTTATTTATTTTTTTTTTAAATTAATAAAAAATTCTTACCCAAACACAATATAGATCAGGAAACTTGTTTAGAGTGTGTTGCATAGCCTGAGATTTACCGGGCATGTATTATATTACTTATACGTTTACTTTATGTTGTTGTAGTAGCCACGCTGCTTTGAAATTCAGGGTCCAATGAAAATGTCAAGAACTGGAATGCTTAGGACAAAAGCAGGGGTGGCAAATGTCATGAGGTAAAGGTTGGAGGTTAAGTCTGGAAAAGATATAGCCACATGCCTTTTGAAAAGGCTTGGTAGAAGTGAATTTAAGAGGTTTTACTGGGTGGGTTGGGTATTTTTGTCATCTGTCCTCCCTCCCCCTTAATGACTCGAGGAACAGTCTAAGAACAGGACTAAGAACCCTCCCACCCCTTGTTCTGGAGGTGTCTGGATGGATCCCGCAGCATTTCCAAAACCACTGCCAATGATCAGAAGGAGATGCTGGGGGGGGCGGGGAGGGTTGCCCTTAAGGTGAATGGGAGGTAGTTCCTAATTGTGTTTGACAGCTGCTCTGGGCGAGCCGGGGCTGGAGCAGACGGCCTCCAGAGGTTCCCTGCCAGCCTCAGCCCTTCTGGGACGCTGCGAGTGGGACCTTGCTTTGGCTGCTTGAAGTGACAGTGATCACAATGCTCCCTCCCTTCCCCACGGGCTGTGCAAAGAAGTTGGGAAAGAAATCCCGGGTATGCTTGGGCTGAAGGTCAAGTGTTGAGCTGAGTGCAGAACTGGTTTCGTTGCTTCTTTTGGACAGCGTTGGTTTGGAGGAACTGCTCTTCACAAAACATTGCCCAAGTTTAAAACTCTCATAAATGTTTAGAATAGCATCTTTGCTAAATTCAGGTTTACGCTGTGTAAGCCAGATATTCTGATCATCAACATTTTCTGCAAAGCAATAAACTCTTAACTGTTTGTCAAAGACAGAATTATCAAATCTTGAAAGTCTACAGGCAGATTTTTTTCCCCTCACGTATTTTCTGTGTACTTTGTTTAAAGATCACCTCGCTCATAAGGGTGTCTCATTTCAATATGAGTTTTATATTAACAATTCTAATTTAAAGACTATTGTAACTATAAGAATGAAGAAATTGAGTTGAAGGGGAACTTTTTATTTTTATGCCTTAACGTTAATTTTTAATCATTGTTAACTTTGTTCTTCAAACTGTGATAGATTCGTAAGAAATAATTAACACTTCTGGACTCTCCTTTAGTTTGTAATGGAGCGCCTCTTTCACGTCCCACTCTTTTCAATTAAAATACATGATTTTTTCATGCTCAAATTAGTCTTCAGACAAGTGAAAGACAGAAATTTCGGTAGTGAGAGGATACAAAATCTTTTATCTGAAGAAACGTGCCTGAGGTTATTGCTTATTTTATATATAGTCTGTAATTTTATGAACTCTGGGTTTTCTGCTAATCCCAGTGCATTGCAGGTTAGAAGGGATTTAGTGCCTTACCGAGAGCCATGTGAGTTAGCCTCACCTTTCACGAGTCATCACACCAAAAGAACCCGCTTGAATGAGAGAATGTAATCCAAAAAATGCATTTGTTTATGAATGCATCATCTGACAGTTGAAACTGTTGGCACCATTTGGATGTAGGCAAAACCGAGCTGCTGTCCTGCCAGCCGACAGCGTGCGTTACCCGCTTTGTAAGGGGAAGACTGCACTAGGTGATGGCCGAGGATGGAGAAATCACGTCACTTGTTTCTGAAGGCTGCTGGTTCCACGGCGACCTTAAAACACTGTCTGATTTAGCAGATATTATAAGCAAAGTGTCTTTAGTGATGTGTAAGGCAGAGTGGACGCTGCTGTCTGAGGAAAGCTGTGTGCAAAGCCAGGAGCAAAGTGGCGGTGGGTGCGTTTTTCCTGCCTGCTCGCATTGTGTTTTCTGTACAAACAGTTCTGGGGGTTTCACTCCACCCCCGGGGATTTTCAGACTAAAAAAAAAAGGCTCAGCATAGTATCAACTGTGGAAAAACGACGTTCTCGTAAATCGCCAACATTCATTTCACAGAAGAAATCCAAGTAACGTGAGGCCAAACAACATATAACACACTTGTTAAGTGTTTAAAATGTTTTTGTATTTACTGCATGGAAAGGGAATAAGAAGGGTAGGGTTCAACTACATTGTTGATTTGAAGTTTTTAACATGTCATAATTTTTTATGTTCTGTGCATTAATCTAATCTGTTATCTCTTTTGTCTGTGTCTGATTTTTTTTGACAATTATTCCATGTTTTTATGAATGTAATAGAAGTCTGGATTTCTAAGTATGTGCTAAAACCTAATGTCACGCTATAAACTCTTAGCAGTTTTTATCAATTATGTTTATATTGTGTAATAGAAGAGGTGTTACACTGCAAACTAAACGAAGTATTATGACTTTTGTTTGGAATTTAAGTATGAATTGATTCTTTCGGATGTTTTAAACTGAAATGGTCATGTTTTTTTGGAGGCTCGCAGCCAAACTTGCTCTGCCTTTCTGAATTATGCTATAGTATAGTCTCTGAATACTAATTCTAAAAAGTCAACATTTTTCTGGACTCTAAGACCTTCACTGAAAGCCCAGTAAATTCCTATAAATGCCAGGAGCAGTATGTGCGGTTAATAGTTTGTTAGCCTGGTGTATGAACCGCTGGCTTACTATAGAGCTTAATTTTACTTTTCTCTGGATATTTTGCAGTCCAGTCTGCTTCGGTCAGATATGGGGCTTGGAAGTCCAGGTCAGCTGTCATCCTCGGGAAAACCTGGAACAACTTACTACCCGTTTTCTGGCACAAATCAGCGCCGAAGACCACTTCATGACTCACCAGCTCTTGGTGAGTAATACAGACAGTTTTTAAACTTTTTGTTCATGATGCATTTCTGCAGACTTTATTATTTTCTTTGACAGTTCATTTTATATACCGGAGACTGGACTGGACTGAGCCGTTCAAATTACAGCAAACTGCTATGTTAGAGATAAACCGGAATTATTATCATTTTCTTTGAGATGCTAGTTTGAATTCAACGCTGGTCAGTATTGCTTATAAAACAAACAAGAAACTCCAATAAACCCCTTAATTGCAAAAGCAATAATGACAGATGGATAGGAGCTGATGACCAGCTGAGTGCCCTTAACCCGTGCCATCATTAACTCCTGGAAATGCCTGACCCTGAGGTCATTACCATTATTTAGAAGGGGAAAGACACAAAGGGGAAACAATTATCCTTTTATATGCTAAAAGTAACTTTATTCAGGGCAATATATAGTTCATTGTAATTGGTTCAACATGCCTTTAAAGTTCGTAGCAATTGGATACTAGTAGTTTATCCTAAAATCAAACTACTTTGCAAAATACGCAGGCAGGAATTTGCTTAAAAATTGTTATAATCCTATGACAAAATTAACATTTTATTCTGGAGATACTTAGAGATACGTGGAGTTTTCCTACTCTGTTGTAGGCAGTGGTGGTAATATTTCATAGCACTGAGGACTTTCTACTGAATTAGGGAATCGAGAACGAGCCAGCTGTTGTATCGTTTCTACTATAAGACCATCCTGAATAATTGGGTGTGCAAGTTGTAAAAAATTCTTTTTGGTGCAAAAAGAGAGACTGTAACCTGGTATTTTAGTTTAAAAGCTCCATATTTCAACGTTAACATGTTATGTCATCAGGATTACCCTAGTTATATGGTTATTTTTTTAATGCCGCTCATTCTGTATAGCACTTCTATTCCATAATAAAATCTTGTTTGTTGGAACCATATAACTTAAACCATACTTCAGCCAAAATAAGATTTCATCAAATGCAAATTGTTTCTTAAAGTAACGTTAGTATAAACTAGAACTGCAAACTCCTTGGGCATTAAAATAGTCCTGAACATGCTTGAAATTTTTTAAATCTTTCATTATGAAAATACGGCTTTGAAACTTTACCTGTATGTGTGGGGGGGTATATATGTGTGTATTTTAAAATACCATTTTTGTATAACTTTTTAACCTGCTGTCAAGACAACTGCCGTTTAATCTGGGGTTGTCTGTCTTTACAGATATTTTTGTAAGTATTCGTGTTCCTCAGAATGCGAGAATCTAAATGCAGAAGTCCTTCAGGTCTGTTTCAGAAAAAGCACAGTCTGAGGAAAGTTCAGTTGACACTGTTTGCTGCTTGGAAGGGTGTTTGAACTTTAATAGAGAAGAGTTGGGTTTTAAAATGATAATGACGATGTTTTAGCCCCAGTTGAATCAGTTTTAGTGAGAAGCTGCTATTACAGTTCCCTGCTATGGTTTTGAGCAAGAGGGAGCTGTTAGAGCATGACTTGGGTGCTGGCCAGAGGGGTGCTGACATGGGCAGAAAGGTTCTGGTATGAAGCAGTCATTGAGGGAGAGTCCTAAATGAGATTGTCTAATTTCTATTATTTATTTGAATATGTGATTAAGTTAGTTTCTTGTGCAAACTATATAGAGTTTGGGAAGGTCCAGGTATGACTAACTTAAACAAAGTGAAGCTAAGTGTGGTGTTTTCTGAGTGGTGCTACTGTTCATTTTTTTTTTTTCTTTGAAAGAGAAGCTCAAGGGGTATCAACCTGTTCAAACTGCTAACAGTGTGATATTCCTCTTTCTGTCATGGCCGTGTCTGGGGGATTGTAACATGGGACAGGGCAGATGGTGGTTACAAATCTATGGAAAAGTTTTTCCAGAAATGCCAGGAAAAGCTCATCTTCACCTTTATCTTGAGTCTTGTTTCCAAATGCTTGAGAAAGTGTGCCTGAAATATTTGTATTTTTTTTAATGGACTAGTTAAATGTTACAAAACCGCTGTCTGAGAACTTAAAGCAAAGTCGAATTATGGCCGTTTTAACCCCGAGAAGGAATTGCCTGACCAGGATTTTAACAAACTGTATTTAACTTTGCTACTAAAGTTCCTTGAAACCAACCAGTGTTCCTTTCCAGGAACCTCAAATGCTGTGTAAATATCTCTTCCAGAAGTCCTTTTATTTTCTTTTCAAACATGCCCTATGGGGAATGATGAGGGTAAAGATACCCAGCAGATATTCTCACCTTATCTCACCTTTATCTTGTCATATCTTATAATAAAATTGTGGTTAAATGTTCTGAGTGAAAATAGAAAAACAGGAAATCTGTATTTTAATTGAAGACTCAATCAGTTAACTATAGAACTGATAGTCTTGGCAGATACTCCTCTTCCAGGACATCAGTTAACTTCTAATTTGCATGCATACTGTTGAGATTAATTTTATTAGCAGCTGACTAAACTGGTTCAGATTCTTCATTTAGGTGGTGAAATTGCTGGGTACTTTTGTGATGTTACAACAATTATTGGTGGAAGGAAGCAGGTATCATACTTCCAACTTTACTATTACATGCAAATTTGAGTCGTATTGCCTTCAGAAAAGTAATTAGGTCATTAGATTTGCTGTTTATTTACAACCTTGGTATAGTCTAAAAGCAATAGAAATTTACATCGTGTTAGTAGTTTTAGAGTATAAATCTTTAACATGTCATAAATTCCTTTTTGATAGTTCTACCTTTACTCCGAAGTGCAGAAAGGGAAAGCATTTCTCTTGCTAATCAGTCCCATTTTCCTCCTTATATGTCTCAAAGTCTTACTTTGTTCCTTAGCAAGTGTATAGAGGCACCAGTGTACCCTCTTAGGAATAACTCCTTTCCTTATGGAAAGAATTGAAAGTAATTACTTAGCAAAGCTTTACTTTAGAGAAGAACGGCAGTATGTTACATATTTAAGCACATTCTTGTATTGATGTGAAAGACAAATTTCATTGGCACAGAATAAAAAATGCATGAAACTGGAAAACAAGAAATCTATCGTGGAAAGAAAAAACTGTATAGCGTACTATTTATTCTTTTCCATCTGTAATGTAGATACTTGATGAAACGTTGTTTTTCTGTGTACAGATCCTCTACAGACAAAGAAAGTAAGAAAGGTGCCCCCTGGTTTGCCTTCTTCTGTAAGTACTACATTTTTTACTCGTAGTAAACTAATCGAGCTCAAACTGCACTCTCTCTACCCGACGTACATACAAATTACTTAACTTGAGCATTAGGGAGGCGATCCGCTGGACACGAACAGCTAGGCTAGGTAATTGGGAGTGGGTCTGGAGAACTAAATCCACATTTGATGTGGAATTTTTAGGTTTCATAGCAGTGATTTGTAGCTTGCTCATATGCTCCTACCCACTTGTCCCTGTCATTTGAATTCCTCTCTTGGGAAGAGAGCTGGGCCAGGAGCTGTCAAAGAAGATCTCCTGTACAGGTCTTTTGATGTTTAATTAGTCATTATGTTGCTGAACAGGAGGACAGACAGAGATTAATAGCTGAGAATCTTAGAAATTTACATTTGTAATAATCCCAGTGGAGCTGAAGACATTAAGATTCGGAGGACATGTACAGCTCAGCTTGCCTCAGTAGGACTGAGGTTATTAATATGCATAAATCACCGAGTCAGATGTTCATTGTGAAGCCCTGGTGGATTTTAAAGCCTTCATTAAGCCTTTCCTAACTTCAGCCTAGCATCAGGAAAGCTTTCAAGCAACTAGTTTGTTGATCCCTCTTTGCTTGAAAATTTATCCTTCGAGAATAAAGGGCTTTGATGAAAAAGGTTGGAAGGGTTTTGGTGGAAAAATCATTAATGGCTGTGATAATCTAATGCTATAGGGGTGTTTTGTGGTATTAAATATGCTTTATTCTTAAAAGGAAGAAAATTGTTTATAAACGAATCTGCATTTGAAAATCCACGTGAAGGGGAAAAATCCCCAGTGAAGCGCAGGACGGAATTATTCCCCCTGCGCCGAATGCACCGGCGGGGGGCTCGGGGGGGCTCCGCCGCCTTGCGGGGTCCGTCCCTTTGTTGTGGAAATGGTGTGGGGCTCTGGGTGGCAGCCCTCGGCCCCTGGGCGCAGGTGCGCTGGGCTCGGTCATAACTCGGGGCTGGCTCGGCTGAATAGACCACGCCGCGCAGGCAACGGGAATATTGCCGGAGCAAAATGGGTCGGATCTGGTTATTTGGTAGTCAGTCCTGAAGTACGGCTGGTGTCTTCTGGTCCTTGCATCTCCCCCGTTCTCTCCTCCCTCTCCCTCCCTCCCCCTGCTCACGGTGAGATGTGTTTATACGCAGAAGCCGGGGTCTGAAATGCTCTTTTTCCAGCGGTAGGTGCAGATGGAGCTGGGACAGCGCGGGCTGCCCGGGGCAGCTGTGCTCTGAACCTGCACCTACCTGGGAGCCAGGGCTGCAGCTGCAGGCACTCTGAAAAGCTTTTGCTTGCATAAGCACTTGGGCCCCACTAGAGGCTGAATAGCTGCTTGATAAACAAAATGAACACAATGCCTCAAATCATTATTCCCGAGGCCAGGAATATTC
>VYZM01007100.1:103486-113770 GCA_013398915.1 Dromas ardeola | reverse complement strand
CCCCCCCCGCCTTCAGCAGCAGCTAAAAATAGTTTGGCAATTTACATTTTAACAGTTGCGTGTTATGTAGGGTGGCTTTACAGTCTAGCGGATGATTTCTGCTAGATTAACAAAAATATATTTAAAATGTCAGAGAAGCTAAAACACATAGCAGTGCAATTTTCACGTAATTTATTACTGTAATTCTAGGCAAGTAATAAAGCTTACATTACGTGTTTAATATTTAGTAGCGTCAGCCAGGTAAAGAGATCATTTTAGCGAGTGAAAAATTTCTCTCATTTCTCTTACTAGGCTTTAATTTTGAGAAGCAGTATTTTTCAAATGGTTTTCATTTAATTCTTCTTCTGTGAGAAGATTGGAGACAACAAAATGATGATCAATTTGATTTGTATTAACGTTGTACCAATCTGTGCAATAAAGTACGGTTCCTGGCAGGAATCAATGATTGTGATGCTGTAATTTTTAAGTACCGTTTCGCTGTATTTCAGTGCTTTCAGTGCTGAATAGAGCCTTGAAGTAAAATGACGTATTACGAAAAAAAAAGTGATATGAGATATTTTGTGTTTGGAAGATGACACAAAACTAGATTTCACTGAGCATCATAGGAAATTTAAATTGGTGAGTAGATAAGCATGTAATTGTTGTCTTTAAATATACCTTGGTAAGATGTCAGAATGTATTGTGGGAAAGATAAAAATTGTTTTAGCTAATAGGTAGTGCAGAGAAGTTTAATTACGATATGGAAAGTCACAAGAAAGATGATACTTAATGTATCATACAAATCTGGATTATTTTTTTTTTAACTTTTCCAGTTTCTAAAAGATTTTCTGTGATGATTTTTTTTGTTAGTATAGGGCTACCATGTCAATGGATACTCAACAGTAATTTAATTTCCTAGATAACTGTAACTTAATAACAATTTTTAGAGAAATAATTATTTTTATTAAAAAAAATAATCTTCCTCTAGTTTGTTTCTTTTTCTCTTGGATTTTTATGGTACTTTCTGAATTACTTGCGTTGAGGCTTATCTTTCTTCACGTGTTTTTTATCAGGGCCTAAAGTAAAAATAGTTACAGAGAAAAGTGCTAATGAACTGTTTAGTTACTTTCTGGAATGGACCTCAATCTGAATTTGTCCTTTTACTGTAAAAATTAAATGCACTGGGCAAATGCATTTTTAAGTTTTCCTGTTGTAAATTGCTAAGTGCTGAGTCATTGCCCAAAACATTCTGAATGTTGACATGCAAGCATTTATGTCAAACTACAACTACTAAATTTGAAGCCTTGTAGGGAGGATTAAAAACTAAAAAGACAGTGGTTTATTTTTTCCCACTGTTAGCTCAAGCCAGGCTTGAGTGAACAGAAAGATTATGATGCGCCGTTTATATTATAGCAGCAGGGGGAAAAAACACTGTTCAGTGAGTTACGTTATCTTCGGAGATTCAAAACTGCTGTATTTCTGAGAATTCTTCCGGTTGTAGGAGTTACCTTAACTAAGCCAAGAAACTAATAACATCGTGCGACTGGAAACCAGTCGTAGCTAATCGTTGGGGCTGCGCTGGGAAGAGCAGGGCGTCGGGGTTTTCAGGGAGCATTTCAGTCCGCAGAGGGAGAAGAAAGAAAAGTACAGCTCACTTGGAAACGCGCAGGCAGATCGCCATCTAATTATGGGCGGGCTATGAGCAGAAACATACTGTTTACAAGTGTAGTCAGAAAAGATCTCAAATTAATATTTATGATTAGTACCATAATCAGTGGCTATCATGCGGTCATAATTCTAAGAAAAATAATGTGAATATCTGTCATCATTCTTTTGCCATTTAATTAGTCTCATATCAGAGAAATAACCTGAAATACATCGTGTCTGATTTTTTTTTTTTGTAACAGAAAATCAGCTGTGCCACACAGGCACAAATATCTGATTTGTTTTCTGTGAGGTGCCATTTCTAATAACTATTTTGAGTATTTTAGACTTTCCACAGTACCTGAGGCTATCAGTTAATATTGAACTTTAGATTGCCACTTATTAAATGAGAGATTGTGGAATGAATATTTTCATTTAAGACAATTTATAGCTTGATTGTAGGGGTTCCTCAGATATCACCCTCTATAGTATGTGTATAGTCCCTGGGTGCTAATTTATCGCAAGAATTCTTTATGAAGCAAAGCTAGAGAAAACTTGGTTTGCATGCGTAGAACTACCTCCCAAATGTTTCAGATGCTTTTCTTTCTGATATCATGCTAGTTGAAATTTTAAGGCCTGGCTTGAGAAGTATATATCAAGAGATGTCTCGTAAAGATGCCGATGGCACCAGAAGAAAAGTAGTGGATCTTACTGCCCTCTGTGCTCCTGCCTTCCTCCATCCCTCCCGAAGGGTAAAACGAGATTATTCGCAATGATGGAGGGGAAATGATCCAGTCCTCTGTTTATCTGAAACCCAGTTTTTGAGACTTTAGACTGTATTAAAAATAATATAACATTTACCACATTGAGCGGATTTCCTTTAGAGAATGTTCCTCAATATTAGCAAGTTCAATGTGCATTGAAGTAGCCTGGTGTAAAGCACCATCCTTGGAATACTTTTAGGAAGTCTGTGGCTCTGAATAAAAACTTCAGAGCATCCTGGGTAGATACTTGGTGTGATGTTTAACTGACTCTCATCTTGTGTTTAACCAACTTCCTAGTGGGACCTTTTTCTTCAGTAAGATTTGTTCCCGCTGGCCAGAAATGGTGTCAAAATGTAAAAAGCAGCACTTGGTTTGCTCAGCGCTGTTCTGAATTGCCTTGCGCAGTCAAGTGATACATTCAACTGTCACTTGTCTTTAGTATCTGACACTCTCCAAGACAGCAGTAACTCGCCTGACCCTTGCCTCTGATGCCATGCTGGGTTTCAGAAGTCAATTTTAAGTAACAAAACTGAGCAAATAAATCCTTACGGATGATGCAACACAGAACTTGCGATTTCTTCTTCATGACTCCATCTTCCATCTTCCCTGGTTCTGCTTTATGCTCGTTCTTTGGCACCTGATCCAAGGGAGAGAGTTTTCAGGGACTTGCTCTGTACTCCTTTTTAAGCACCACGTTCATCTGTAAGCTTGAACAAAACACAATTATATAAACCATCCAACCCCTAAATTATGTTACAGATCAAGTAAAAGTGTTTCTTTGAGATTTTAAGTTTATTAAGAAAAAGACCTGGTTTTCTTGCTAGATTATTGCAGGTTTTTTCAACGTGGCCTTTATTTGAAATCTATCTGAAAAGATTAGCTCGGATTATAGCATCGCACAGCTCTTTGCTGCACGAGAACATTTAGCTGTCACTAAACAACTAAGCAGTGGGTTTTAAAGTCCTGCTGTGAGAGTTCACATCGAGTTCTGGATGAATTAGGGTGAAAGTACTTAAGTAACCCTCCCTTAATAGTGTTGTGTTATTTTTAATTGCAATCAGATCATTTTTCCGAACTATCCTCACATCTGACTGATGAACTATTGTGAGGTTGCTTAATTGAGAGATCTTCTCTGAAAATCCTCCATATACGTATATGAGGGATATATAATGATGTCAAACTATTTCTCTGTGTTTGGATTTACTGGGGATACTTTATTTGTGAAGTTTTCACAACCTATCAAAATGAGCATATTAGATGCTCTTGAATTAGAGTGTAGATCTCCATAAAAGAACCTTAAATCTCTGCATAGTTCTCAAACTGTTAATCTGAAAAAAGAACGACTTGTGTAATTTAGGGAGAAGTTATACAGAATTGCTGCAACTCCTGCTTTACCTCGAGGATTAATGTGTCCAATACCACAAATTAGTGTGGTGTTTTACAACAATAGATAAGGATAAATGCTTTTTTGAAGACCATTTCTTAATATCTTTTGCTTGCTAATACTTGTGGGTTCGGTGGGAAGGCTGTGGGACTCCCCGACGTGGGCTGGGAAGGCAGAGCAGTGCTGTGTGGCTGGGCTTGGCGAGCTCTTGGACCGGGATGTTTCCCCCCCCAGATGTCGGGCAGGTCGCTTCGCCGTTTGTCAGGAACGGGCGGTACAAAAATGCTTGCTTTTTCAAAAGAATGGTACTGAAATTAAAGCACTGCATGATCTTTAAATGAGATTTCAGATGAAGACCGCTTATTTACACGCTGAAGCAAAGGCGTGGAGTTAAATTGCCTCTTGTTTTAGTGGCACAGAGTTTCTTGTGATGTCAAGACTTACGAAGAAACCAAGTTGTACAGTCCTGGAGATTTAGTTAGGGGATTTCATACCATTTGCACTGATAGCTAGGATTAGCTGTTAGCGTTTTTTCTTTCTGTAGGGAAGTAGTAGGCGGATTCCTAATGGTGGATGACAGAAGGATTGCTCGTTTGGCTTTTGATAGCTCGCTCGGCTTCATTTGCAAAAGAATTTTTCCAAGCAGCAAGTTGGCGTACAGCAGAAGGGGGGAGATGCAAGGGAATGTACGCTGAGGAACAACCGGCTCTCTGCATTTTGACATGCAATCTTCTAAAGCGCCTTTGACTCGGAATTATTTAATAAATTCAAAAAGTGTGTGTGTATGGCTGCCGTAGGCTGGGCTCAGGTTTTGACTATGGAGCCACCTACAGGGAGATGACCCCAGTGCAGGGGCAGCTGCCTGGTTTTGGTGAGGGGAGAAAGTGAAAAATACACTGTTGTTCACTAATGAAATAAAAGTTAAATGATACTAAGGTTGGACCAGCAGAGGGACCCCCTTAATCACTTTTTAATTTTTCAAATAAATTTTCTTGGCCATATTGGGTTGATGTGAAAAGATTGGTAACGCAGGTAGTCTTCTGCAAGTTTCAGTAACACAGCCTTGCTAATTCAACGCAGGTTTTAAAAGTCTTGTAAGGTCTTTAGATTTTTTTAGATTGGGTAGGGTTTTGGCACATTTTGGGATGATGATTATCTGACTTCTGCTGGGATAATTTATTGCCTCTGGATAATAAACATGTTTGTTTACTTTTTAATGCAGATATGGGTAGTGAAGACCTTCATATAAGGGCTTTCAATCCTTAAGTGCTTAATATTTTCAGCAAAATAATAAAACTTTCTGAAATTGAGCAATATCCTATCAAAAGTTGTATTTGACAGATTTTGAAACAAGTTTTAAAACCTCCTCAAATTGTTTTGTGCTTGATTCTGAAGAATGTGGTATACAGCACTTTTTTCCTCATTCTTTCCATCTTAGTAAAATATTTATGTAAAAACTTAAACATCGGAAATTCAATATTATTTGGAAAGTTACTGAAAAAGAAACTTTCTAGCTGAAGTTTCAAAAAAAAAATCTTTATTTTTTTACTCATATCTGTCATAGGTAACTGGAGGGTGGGTTTTTTTTGGGGTGGGAAAAAACAAACAAATGAAAAAACCAACCCAAAACCCCAATCAACAATAAAAACCGCAACTGCCATCCCCCAACCCTCGCCAAAACCTTGTAATATTGCTAGGTAAAAGTAATGGATAGTAATTAATATCAATTTTGTTAGTATTTGTTGTCTGTTCTCTATGCTTTCAAACTGTCCCCTCTTCCCTGGTTGTAGTAATATGAATGTGATGTTAAAGACAAACTTTTTCAACAGCAAAAACACCGAACTATTTTAGCTCTTGTGTAGATGAGTAAATTAGTTTGCTTAAAACATCTTCCTTTGGATATTGAGAGGCTTTTGCCTGTCAAATTTGGTCCACTGGGTTATTTGAAATTGTCTTCCATACAATTAGTCTGCTCTGTCTCTGCTGAGCAGCATACTTGGTGGATGGCTAACAACAGAAGGCTAGACTTCCAGGATTTTAAAATAAATTAACATTTATTTAACTGATAAAATAAATGGAGGACATATAATAAATGATGTGTTTTTCCCCTTAAAACAGCCAGGTTTGTTTCTTAAGGCTTGAAAATCATGTCTGTGCTGACGGCTGCATTATGCATGGTGTTCAAGGCATCCTTTTTTGAGGATCTTAACTCTGGCCTTGCTATGGTTAATCACCATAAATGTTTGGGTTTAAAATAAGTTATACTGGCAGTTCTAAGATGCCTAGAAATTTTTTTTTCTAAATTGTTTCAAGGGAAGCAGCTCACAGTTACTATGTGTATTTTAATTAGCAACAGGTTGTTCAGTATTGGACTAACTTTCTATGAATTTGTCTTTTATCCTCTATATCCCCGTTCCTTGCCTTTTTTTCCATTGGTGTCTGTCTCTCCTGTTCAGGTTACAGTTTTCTTAGAACTGGTAAGAACTTAATCACTTGTGAAACTTCTGTCCCTCTGTCGAATGTGGTTGAAGCTGATAAGTTCCAACCTTGGACGGAGCGGGGAGGAAGGGAGGGACTTCTAGGGCACTTGTCTTTGCCTTATTTCCAAAGAGAGCAGGTTAACCTAGCCCCTAAGAAATTAAATGGAAATTAGTAAGAGCAATAGAATTGGTATCTCCATCAAAAGCAGGTTTGGGCTTTTACCAAGTTACCGTGTTTTCAGCAGGATTGAAGCCCACTCTCCACGAGGAGACTCGTGATACTTGGGTTTACCCTTCACAGGTGCTTTTGTTGGTGAAAAAGGAACTTTCATTTCTAGTTGCACATAATCCATTGTAGAAGTTTTTGCTGCTTGTTGTGTCTGAATAGACCCATTTAAAATAATAAAACTGTGATTAAAAGCAGTAACCTTTTTAAAGTATTTTGCTATTTCTGTCTTGTTGTGGAATACATTTGACCAGAGGATGGCTCCCATCCCTTGAGACAGTTACATAATTATCTTTCAGATGGTCCAATTTGCAGTGATCTGGAGAAATTATGTTTATTTTTTATAAATTCCAATGATGGGCTGGCTACACATGCTTATTGTGGTTTTGTTCTGTGGCTCTAACAAGTCAGACAAAAACGTATTTCACAGAAAAGTTTGTTTTCAGGGAGAACATGCGGTTCATTCACAAAATCTCTTGGTGTTAAAACGGTCTTGGAAAATATTCTGCTACAGGTAGCTTGGTTTATTATTAGGTCAGTATTTCACTCTGCATCAGCTTTCATAATCTCTTTACATACTTTAGGGACAGGCAGTTTATTGTTTTTGACACACAGTACAGGGTCATGAGTGGAAACAATTCAGGCTACAAAGTGCATGTCAGTTCAGTGCTCCTCTGCTGACGGCATGTCTGTCTGAAATCAAGTTTAAAAAATTGGCCCTGTCTCCAGCTGACTTGTTTTGTCAGGCTGAGTCATAAGATTAACCCTTGACTTGTCACCAAGGAAAAATGGAGTAAACAACTGTACCCGGTACAGTATCGCTGATCCAGCTATGATTCATTGCACTGTAACATGATTCTCTTAAGAAAACAAATTTCAGAGCAGCTGTTGCTTGGCTTAAATGGGGATTATAAAAACTGCAACCACAAAACAAAACCTCACTTTGGACCTCAGGAGCTTGTGGGATAGTTATCTGGTAGTAGGTCCTGCAAATACAGAGTTATCGGGAACAACATCACAAATTTTTTGAGCGGTCTTTCAAATTCTCCTATTTTAGGTTTATTTTTCATCTATTCCAGTGAAAGTAAACTTCTGTGGGGTTAAAGTCTGATATGCTTGATGGAATAATGGTCTGATCCTGTACGGTGAACCTGTGTAGCAAATGTCCTGTGAGAAACAATGGTTTTGTACGGTAAACATAGAGCAGATAGTGATAAATTTCAAGTGTTGTACGCGAAGATTTTATTCCCACTGATGTAACTGAGGGTAGGACAACTAATTCCCGGTTCGGCAAAATGAAATTGTTATCCTTTTGATTTGTGGGGGAGTAACTTGGGAGCAAATTCGTTTATCGACTCATTATGGAGGTACCAGTCTTTAAACCAGTTTGTCAACAAACGGCATCTGCAGTGGCGTTACTCAGTTTTATTGGTCGTATTGTTGCTGTTGTCTTACCCATATGATAGTGAACAACGTCAGTGATTTCCTGGTAAATGTTAATTGTGTTCGTAAATATTACCAGTTAATATTACCTGTATGCTTTTCTTTACTGTTGCTCTGTACAAGTATTGGGCGGTTGTAGTGTAGGGAAGGCCCCCTCCCACAACGCTACATGGTAAAGTTAGTTTTTTCTGCCGTGTGTTTGAACACTTTCTCCCAATTGCTTCTAATTACGGGTGGATAATGCTTATTATTTGAGAGAGGCCTTGATCATGCTCTTCATCTCAAATACAACTATTTTGAAAGTGGAGCGTGTGTTCATGGAGGGGCGGTAGCAGTTACAACTATGTTGATGATAGTCTTTACTTCAAAGAACCGACTCCAGTTACCCTGGAAGTATTTTTAATGATTTAAAAGTTTGTGTGCTTGAATTATTCCAGGAAAAAAAGGGTTCTCTTACTTCTTCAACTCTTGCAAGCTGAAAGCGCCATTTCCAGTGTTTAGGGTATTTTTTCTAAGTTGTACATTAGTCTGAATTAGTGATTTTAATCTAGTGTGCCGTGAGAAGTAGCCCATGCAAAGATGGGAAGATCTTTTACCAGATCTCATCTGTAGAGTCCTGAACGTTAGTGAGAAGCTTTAAGGAATGACATTGTTAGCTGCAAATCAAAGCTTCTTACGGATTCTCTGGGGACTGAAATGGGTCTGTGTGGTCCCCGGGGAAAGAAGGGAGCTGCAAGTCACTCTGCAGGCCTGCCCATTTAATAGTCTGAAGTACGGTGATGTTCTTTTTTGCAGCTGCTGTTGTGCCTTTTGTATTGGAGAAGAGTTCAGCTCAGATATCGTTAGCTTTACCGCATCGTTAAATGGTTCTGGATGTGTAGTTTGACTTACAGTGAAAACGCAAGTGTTTTAGCTGATGCAAACTTCAGGATGTGCTTGCCAGCCTACTCTGAGCACAGTAGTCTCCTAATGGACTGGAAGGGTTCACTGAAAAAGCATTTGAAGCTGGAGGTGTGAATATTTCTTGTCAGTATGTGTATGTTCTGTACGTTTACAGACACTACAGTAGTTACCTCCTGAGATAATGGACAGTATGCAGAAGACGCACTAAGATTTTTATCTGACCGTAGTATTCTACTGTAGTCAATTTGTCACCCTTGCGGGTCTTTTTAGCTTAGAAGATTTTCCTGATGTACAAGGTGCTTGGGAGAATGAACCAAATTTCTGTAACTTGCCCTCTTTCCCTCTAAATTGCTGCGTTGAACTTTGCACATTTTTCTTTTTTTCCTTATCCTGAAGTATTTTCCTGCTTTTGTCAGGAGGGAGGCAGGGAGAATTCACGGCATTGGCAGTTGACACAGTTAGAGGTGGAGAAATGCGGTTTTGCTTTAACCTTTTTTTTCCTGGATTGAAATCCGTATCTGACTTACCAGGAGCTCGGTTAGTAACCAGCTACATTCATATGTAGAAAACAAAAAAATGTGCATCTCATTAAGAGTTAATGGTAGTTAATGCCACTGTTCAGTGAAGACAGCAAAAAGACTTACCAGGCATAGATAACGTGCAAATATCGGGGGATTTTTGTGCTGGAAGTTGCGGTCTGTTTGCTGTATTGTATAATTCACATTTTTGTGATGCGCCAAAGTTGTTGGGGTCCCTCCCCTCCTCTTTTCTTCCCTTTCTTACATGGGCCCAGAATTGCTTATTTCATACAAAAACGTATTATGCAACGTAAAGGGCGCCTGGGCTCATGTTTCCAAGGGTCCATCACGCTTTGTGTACTGCATCTTAAAGACAGATTTTGGGTGATCCCATAAAATATTGATGTGGTTATTTATTTCTTCGCTAGGCCAAGCATCTTGCCTTTGTGTTAGGGGCGCATCCTCCCGCGGGCCCCCCCGGCCTGGGGCGAGCGCTGGGGCTGCGGGGGGGCTCCCCGTGGGGACCCCACTCCCCGGGGCTTCGGCAGCCGTTCGCCGAAGTTGGGACCAACTTCAGGCCAGGACCGGATACCCGTGTGGCCGCAGCCGCGTCAGGCAGCGCCGCCGCCGCCGCGAGTGCTGTAATTTAATTAAAACGCAAAGATTAACTGGCGCGGGACGTGTCCATTTCCCGGCGCGGCGCGGCCCGGGCTGCCCCCTCCCGCGGCCGGGCCCCGCGCCCGGCCCGACCCCCGCGCCCGCCCGCAGATGGTTCAGTCCTGCTTTGCATAAGCCGCCTGCGAGGCGCTCCATGTGCGCGGGGCGGCGGGCGGGCGGGCGGCTGGATGCGGCGGAGAGAGGCGGCGCACCTCAGCCCGGCCCGCCGCCAGCCTCGCCATGTACTGCGCGTACCCCGTCCCCGGGGTGGGCAGCAACTCCCTCA
>VYZM01007100.1:4703-93199 GCA_013398915.1 Dromas ardeola | reverse complement strand
AAAAAAAAAAAGGGTTTTGCATCGAACAAAACGAGAGCAGAATTCATTTCCTCGGCCTCACGTCATACAATTAGCTCGTACTGTAGTCTGATGAGGTTTTGGAGCATATTGAAAGCATAGTCTCTCAGTACGGGAATTTACAGAGCACTTCAGTTTGTGCTACAGAAGGAAAACTGCATTGACACACGGGTTTTAGGCTTATGTAATGCAGTCATTTCAGCTACTTAAATCTGCTATTATGAAATGTATTTTATTTTTATGGTACTAAGGTATTTTAGACTATAAATGGCTTACTTTAGGTTAATAGATGTTTTGAACTGTGTGCTTATGATGAGCTCTGCTTAGCCAAACTTCTACCCTCTCCACACCTTTTTTTTTTTTTATTATTTCTTTCAGTCTGGAATTTTTATCAACCCTCTTGATACAAATCTGGCCTTACTGAAGGTCTGTGTAATTAGCAGAAGTACTTGGTATTTTCTCAGCTGTGGTTGGATTGTATTTCAGCTATAAAGCCTCTGTTGGTTTTTTGTTTTTTTTTTTTTAATAAATATAGCAACAGTGTGGTGGCATGAAAATAGAAGACGCAGTATAATAAACTGGTCACCATTTCCCTGCTGATGTTAGTCTGAGTAGCTGAATTCTGTATTCTTTTAAAATAATTTTGTAAAGGAAAGTAGAACTCAGTACTATTCTTCATTAAACGTATTTTTCTTGTTTTCTTTTCCATTAAAAAATTAAAAAACAAAAAGATGGGACCCACAATTCTTCTGACCTCTGGAGTTCATCCAATGGCATGAGCCAGCCCGGCTACGGCGGGATGCTGGGAGGCTCCTCTTCCCACATGTCCCAGTCTGGCAGTTACGGCAGCCTGCACACACATGACCGTTTGGTAAGATATGCAGCACAGATTAACGTACGTGTACTTGTATATGGAGAACTGACTTACAAGAATGCATTTCTTGTTTGCTGCTCATGTATGTCAGTTAAAAACCCAGTTGTCAGAAATCACAAATTTACTGCATTAGATTTATGTCCTTTTCTTTATGTCTGTTGTATAAATAAAAATCTGTGGCTGTATAGTGGTGCATTCAAGGGATGGATGAATCCCTTTCTTTAATAAAGGGCTGAGTGTTGTGTATTTGGTATCTTAAAATATCAAAATTTATTTAAAGACTACTTAATGCCTTATGTCTGTTTCTCTTCTCTCTAGAGCTATCCCCCACATTCAGTCTCACCTACAGATATAAATGCCAGTCTTCCTCCAATGTCTAGCTTCCATCGTGGCAGTACCAGCAGTTCACCTTATGTAGCTGCCTCACACACTCCACCTGTCAATGGATCAGATAATATTCTGGGTAAAAAGTTTTTTGTTGTTTTTTGGGCTTTTTTTATTTTAAATTTTACAAGCAAATGAACTTTAGGGCTGCATGACACACAAAATTAGTAAGATTTAATTTATGGGATGCTTGTAGATCAGGGATACCGCACTGCTGTGACATTCTGTTCTCAGTATGGCTGAGATGAGGCAAATTGTTTTGCAGTCAGCTTGAGACTTACTGGTTTATTTGCTTTCACAGCCAAACCTGTGCTTGAGAGATTGTATCCATATAACCTAACGGCAACTATCCTTCCACAGTTCAGTATATGTACACGTTTATATAGGTGGTACTGGTGTTGCGGTTTTCAGAGCTGCTGTATCACCAAGGTACTGTGCAGGAGAAAGGCAGGAAGACTGTTTCTTTGGAGAGCCTGATAAACAGCATCGTAAATTCCTCTCTTAACTGATTTAGAGATTACCGAGTAGCCAGTACGGTGGCTGGTTTAGTCTCTTCTGCGCGTACCTAGAAAGCATGAAATATAGCACGATCATCTGTTCCTCTCACGTATTTGCACATCTAAAGGTACAGCCATAGAAATTAAAGGCCTGTAGATGCCCCTTGTCAGTTCGATATGGTTTGCCCTTAGCTTCATTTTAAGTAAGCAGAATTTAGAGTGACTATATCAGCTTGGATTTGGAAACATGTTTCACACACAGATCTTTAAACAGAACTCTGTTAATGAATCTGCATGGGAAATTCCGTCTGGAAAATCCAAGTTTGCCACAGACTTGAAACGGTGGTTGTTGCATGATTTGGATTTCTGATATGAATGTCTGACATTAAATACAATTTTTTGGCCTTAGAAGTTGATAATTGGAGAAAGGAAAGTCACTTTTAAAGGGTCTGTCTTCTACGGTAAGGTAGATATTTCGGAGGATTCGGGTCCTTTCTCTGTTTCCAATTGGCAGGGCTTCAGACCTCCTCTTAGCTTGATGGTGTGTGGAGCAAAAGGGCACGCAAAGCTGCTGACATGCAACTAAGAGCAGGGGTGACAGAAAGCTTGGTGGATAAGAGCTTTTCAGGGATTTTCTAAAATAAAGACGAGAGTACAACACAGGGAATTAGAGCTGGGGGAGCCAGAAGACACACAAGGACCTATTCAGTGAATTTGGCTTTAAGAATTAATGAAATGGCCAGCACTTTAGTGGTAACGGTTTAGAAATAAGCTGCAATAATATAATTTTCTGATCTTGACTTTTCACAGTTTGTTAAAATTAGCCTGCGATTCCAGAAAATAATTTCAGTCTTTTTTCTAACTGCTTTCACTTGTTGGTCTTTAAGTTATCACGGTGATACTGTGTTTGACATTAAAGAGGAGAGCATCTAAATTTAAATCTAATTGTTTTAATTAAATTTTTAAGTATAATGAGAACTGATTCTGTTGACACTGACTTCCTCAGAATATCCATTTAAAAAGTGGTTGCCCGACTGTACGTGATGAATAAAATAATAAAAGTAAATAAAATTTCAGCTTTAAAAATAAGTGTTGGGTTTGCTTTCCACATTACAGGAAACAGAGGAAATGGTGCTGGAAGCTCACAGACAGGTGATGCACTTGGAAAGGCACTGGCATCTGTAAGTAGCAGTTAGAATATTCAGATCCGAGAGACATCATTGCATCCATTATTTATGTGCTCGTTCATTTTATAATATCAAATCAGGAGTTTCATGTATGAAGTTAAAATAATGCACTGTGATACAATGTCATATACTAGACAAATGTCTATAAAAAAGCAAGTGGAAAATGCTTTTACTTGTAGAAGACTCGTTCTGACTGACTTTTTTCAGGTGATGGAAGAATTTAGGGCAGATACCATTTAGAAAGCTGCTTAGACAAAGTAAAAGATAATCATAGTTTTTTTTTTTTTCTGTAGTGTTCTAGTAAAAGTAAAATATTTTTAACATTGCTCTTAGAGCAGATCCTGCCTCAAGGTTTAAAATGTTTTCTCAGCGGCCTTATAAAACTGAGAGGTTTTGAATGCTGTGTTGTATAGCTGTAATTCATGGAACAGCCTTCAAAATGCTGCATATGCACAAAGTTTAAACTCTTAACTCTTGTTGGAATAATGTGGATAATGTAAAACATTGCAAGTATCTTCAGTCTACTAAAAGCTCTGTTTACATATGTATGCATACAGCAATTATTTTTGCATTAGTACAATCAGATGTACTTTTTATAAAACAGTAATTGATATAGCAGCAGAATAAAACTGGGTTTTTTTTATAAAACAGTAATTGATACAGTATAGCAGAAATTTCAGAGTTAGGAGTGGTGGCTGGGGGACCACTTTGTATTTCTTGTACGTAGCAAATAGGGGGAGACTAAGTCTGATTTAAAAGATAAAAATGACTACTTTGCAGCCCCAAAAAGACCATTCCTGGGTTGGATTCTGCATCCCTCACCTCATACCACTGAATGCAGATGTGCGTATTTGTGCAGATCCTGTTACCCTTGCATCCTTCAGAGGGTCATATGTTAGAAGATTACCAGATCTGATAATGTCCGTAATGTCCATATTGGGTAGGAGAACTCTGACCTACTGGCTTTGAGGAGAAAAATGTTGTCCCTGTTGCTTTTGGGGATTCAGTGAGCAGATAACAATTCACGAGTCCAGAGGGCAGTTAACACTCTCTTTTTGTCTGTTTGAGACCTGTCAGAAAAGAACTGGGATCATTTGGACTCCTAGAAGCAGCAGTGCTTGCTTACTTCAGGCTCTTCGTTACTCTGCAGATGTATTAGGATGTCTGCTGTTCTGCAGCCTGACCAAAATTTCTGTTGTTAAGTCGGACACACTGGCCAGTTAGACCCGCGGGACTTCATGACGCTTTCCACTGCTCTCCTTTTTTAAATTATTTTCTTATCCTTTCAGGTATTTTTGCCCAAGTCACTAGCTGAGAAAACCAGGCTGGTGTTTTGAGGAAAAACTCTAAATATATTGCGAGTGGAAGTCAGGGCAGAAATGTTTAATCTAACTGGTGGGTGGGCTCTGGTTGTCATAGAAACTTGTTTCTGTCATCCCATGTTGTTGCTTGGCAGGAGCAGCCAGGTCATTCCATAAATCATTTCTGTCATAGCTGATGGTGATGCATTCCATCTGCTCTATCAGTGCATGCCATAGTCTGCACACTTCAAATCCCTCGCCTCATCCATCTGCTTCCCCCGCACCCCGCAACACGCGCGCACCCAGCACGCTCCTTGCGCTTGTTGGGAAGGGAGCACTGCTCGCCGAGGGAGCTGGTCTCTCCTGCAGGTGAAGCCAGCGCACATGAATTTTGATGGCTGCTAAACCAAGAATATTTTTCTATTTGAACGAAGTTTTATTTAAATACTGCGACTGTCTTGACTCTTTTTTTTTTATTTTCCCCCTAAGACGATGCTCTAGGCCTTTCTGTTAGGATTTTAAATGCTACCACTGCAACTGTTGAGAGGAATTTCTAGTTCTAAAATTCTGTTGATGTGCATCTCACAATAGGCCTTTCATGTGCGAAACATCAGAGGATACGACATTTGTTCTTCAGTTTAGGTATTAAAGACCATACAGAATAGTATGTGATTAAACATGTAAGGCCAGATAATACATTTGCAAAGGTTCTTTTATTTTAGGTTTAAGCCTGGATAATTGTGGTCTTAATCTCAGGGTAGGCAAGAAAGAGAATTGTACATGAAAGTATTTACACAAAGTTCCCAAAGCCCTGTGGATTATGCATTAGTTTGGATAATGAACTAGTATAGATAGAAAGAAAAGAAAATCTGGGTATTCGTGCCATTTCTAATGTGTTTCCCTGAACATTTGCCAAACAATAACCCTTTAAGATTGTGCCCATGGAGGGTTATATGGCAGGAGAAACATCTGGTTTATTTCATTGCCTAATGCCAAATCAAAACACTTGGTCTTTAATTTAGAGGAGATCAAACAGGAGGACTGTTTAACTTTGTTGATTATATCAGACCTCTTTGTGATAACTTATGTTTTGATTCCTACCTCAGAACTAGGGTAAAGGCCTTTGTACGGTCTCGGTAGTTAAATAGCCACTGGTCCCCTCACAAAAGAAAAGAAAATGTAGGGAAGTTGACTTCTAAAAGTAATTCATGAATTAAGTTTCTTTGTTGCTTTACACTCAATAACATTAGCATAACAAAGCCTAACTGAAATGTACACTGTAGTGTTTAAAAAATTGGACTAACAGCTCCGAGGTTTGGCTCTGCGGGCTCTCAATTGTGCAGCTTTTGTCTAAGAGCCTTTTCATTAGACCCTGGCATATTGGCACCCCGCTGATTGGAATGGACCATGACTGATAGGAGGAGGAGTCTCATTTGTTGCAGTAAAATGAGTCATGTTACCGTTTAAGCCTGGCAGAAGGTGTCGGGGTTGTTCATCATTGGTCATTTAACAGCACAGCGGCCGGGGGCTGCATGCAGAATGAATCCTGACCTCGTCTTTTACTTGTGGCTTTGGTATAATGGAGGTTTTCCCTCTTATAAAATATAGCAAAATAAAATCGGCAGGTAGAGCGGTGGAAAACAACCAGTTTCAGAGGAAATTTCTCGGCCTTTGCTCTGACATCATTTTAATTTTCTGTATCTTATCTGTCTGGAACTCTATACAGTTCCCATACTGACACCCAAGATTTATTTTTATACTGACGTACACTGCATGAATTTCCTGCAATGGTCTGAGGTAGCTGGTTCTTTTAAATGTGTTTTCTTTCTAGCATGTATGAAAAGGAGGAGGCATTTCCATTAGGGAACGGATGGTCTTTTCTAATGAAGAAGTATGATAGACCAGGAAGGAGCATGTGGTCTATCGGGTCCTGGTTTTGTCAGTTCAAAAAAAAATACAATATGCAACTTAACTAAGTCCCAGTTTATTGTCAGCGAAATGCTGAACTGCCTTATTGTCTGTGTGAAGAGACATCAGCCACACTGCCAGCAAAGATTTTTTTTTTTTTAACTGCCATCTGATGACTAACAAATCCTGCTCTCTGCTCAAGTAAAACAAGTTTGAACTGATGACCTATAAAAATATGTTCTAAAGTCCATAGTCAGCCTCTAAACCTATTCACTTCCCTTCACAAATTGAATTTTCCAAGAATCTTGAAATTTTTAGTTTTAATTAAAGCTTTAAGCATTAATGCCTTCTGTTTTTATCAAGACTTTTTAATTGCATTAATAGCAAGGAATGAATTGTTGCAAGTTGAGGTTTAGTATCTTAAGGGAACAATTGATATAGAAATAAGAGAGAAAAATTGTATGTGCTGCAAGAGCAACAAAATTGGAGATAGCTCTAGTTACTGTTGGTACCTATCAAACGAAAACTGGGTGTTTTCTTGGTATTTGCTCTTGTGAAGGATTCATTTTTAGAAGACGACATGTGTTGACTGATAAAATATCTCTCTAAAGTTTGGGAAGTCATTATTCCTACCCATTGTCCTGAAGTTTTGTTTGTTCTAATTATCTGTGTACTGTTAACTCTTACGTGTATCGTTCCCCTTCAGTGATAAAAAGGCTGGAATTTCTGCTGCTGTTAAAGTGGAAGGAAGACAAGTTATACTTGTGTCGCTATCAAATACAGGCTCTGCTTATTTTGACAGCTGCTTGACAATGAAAGTTCTCTGGGCATTTTTAGAACCTTAAGTGTAATAAAGCAGAGCTGGGATTGAAGGATCAAATTGTTTTTTTATCAATCCAGCAGCAAGAGTGACAATTAAAGCATGAAAAGGAATCCTAATAGCTATTTTTGTATTATAACATGTATTGATATACAATCTCTTTCGTCTGTTGTTAGATTTATTCTCCTGATCATACCAGCAGTAGTTTTCCATCGAATCCATCAACACCAGTTGGATCACCATCGCCTCTTACAGGTAGAGACTAGCCATTTGTCACTAACTTCTTTGTTGTTTTGAAAACATCCTGTTTGGAATCACAATGAAATCAGCAGTATTATTTTTCCATTGTAGGAAACCCAGATCTATAAATCCAGATTCTTACATATTTTGTTACGAGCATTCACTTAAATCCTGGCAACTGGCTTTGAAAATTAGCTTATTAAAATAATCTTTGAAAACATTGAATGTCACAGCTATAAAGATATCTGTACAGATCTGTACCATTGGAGAGAAATAAGAGTGATTTGGTTGGAGTTTTTTTCTAAAGCTGTACATTAAAACTGTGCGGCAGCTTTCAGTGACAAACACAGCAGATGTGTGTTCCCTCTAATGAAAATATAGTAGGCTATGAGACTATCCAATTTTTACACAGGATAGCTTTTCATTCATATCTTTCATGAATGCTTTCATTCTATGGGAGAAGAATTTCTGGCATTTTTCAAAATAAATGCTCTGTATTGCAGCCACCTCTGTCACCTGTGCTTTGTGTGTTTGTAGTGTGAATGTGGGAAGAAGCATTCCAGCGTGGAGATGAACTGTGGGCAGCTGCCTGCAGCTATTAGTGGGTAGTGCAGCTTTCACAGACACTGTGGCCTCAGCTGTCTAGTAAAAGTTGAACAGCTGTTCTCCATATAGAGAGGACTGTGAAAGCTCCATTGACTTAAATTTGTTGTTTAACAAAGAACTAGAATTACAAGCAAGATGATGTAACGTTAACCCTGTTCTTTCCTATAGTGCAATTTGTTAAATTATTTAACATTTATACAACAGTCTGTTTTCCCATTCTCTGTAGCACCGCGGAGTCCTGGCCATTGGTCACTCTTTGGCAAGAGTGTTTTGCTTTTTATAAAAAAAATAAAATTAACTTAAAGTGAAAGGTGTACAAAGTGAGCTTAGCTGAACACTTTTGTAATCTAGATGAATAAATTAGTAACATTATTGCATGCAAAATGCAGTCATATACATCCGTGTGTGAATATGCATATCAATACACGCCATGTCACTCAGGAAACTTTCATCATTCATACTGCACCTGTGTTTAATGGACGCTGTTCTGGTTTTCTGTGGACTTAGCGGATTAATGAATATCTGACCTGGCACACCTGAGCAGCTGCTTTGGGCATTTCTTTTCTATAACTGAAAAAAACAATGTTAAATTGAGTAATGATGGGATTAATGAGATTTTTGATTTTGCGATTACAATTGACAACAACGTTTTGTGTATCCTTGTTGTACTGAAAAGGCAGATCAGACCAGAAAATTATTATTATTTTCTTTTTAACCTCAAAACAAATATTGAAAAGAGCTCTGTGGCTGGAAGAAAGAAGTTCTGACATTTCAAAGTATTTAAAATTTTGAAGATCACAATTGGAGTTGCCTGTTTAGATACCACACCTAATTTTGTGTGCATGAAAGTGCTAGCCAATTTCTGGCTTTAGAATACAAATTTGAGGTCCCCAAAATATGGTCTTTCCCTTTGCTGTTGATGCTTTTGTCTGTTGGAACCTGTATCAAATGTAAAACTCTCCAAAATTTGCACTCTGATATGCGTCCCTTATTCTGGATTCTGATGGCTAAGACAGTAGTAGATACAAGCAAATAATACTGAAATCCTTCTCAGGCGCAAACTTAGCATCTGCTTTACAATTATACCCTGCCACCCCACCCCCTTCAATTCCAGTGATACAGAATTTATCAAGCCTTTGGTAAATTGCTCCAGTAGTTAATTACCTTCATTTATGAATCTGGACTTTTATCTTTATTCCCAGATGAGTCACTAAGAACACAGTGAAGCACAATGTAAAGTAATTACTAGTATATTTATTGCTATTTATACTCCTGGTAGCCATTTTCTATCCTGACCCAAAAAGTTATTGCAGATAAAACAAATGTTTTATGTATACTAAAATAATGTATTTTGGAGCATTTTAGCCTTCATCGTGGTTTTCCTCTTTTGCAGTTCTTAGTTCTTTGTTGATTTAGCATTTCTAGCATTATAGGTTTGACTAAGTCGTAATTTACCTGTCCTTTAATTGTAAATTACACGAGGAGCCATTTGCCAAAGAAGTTACTGAGAGACAGTAACTTCATGAGACGCTTAAGTATACAATCTCATGTTTGACTATTTGGCTGTTATGTTACTGAATAAGGACTAATGACTTTTTTTACTAATTTACGTAAAAGCTTTGAGAACAACCTGATGAAACCCCCCAAGTATTGAGACAGTAGTGCGTGTCTTGTCTTCCCTGCCCTTGTTTAATTTCTAGTTTTACAGAAATTTGCCCAGGGCTTAGCTTCTTGCATAGTTTTAATGATTGTGTTTATGTATTTGAAGTTTATATATGGATCTGAATGGTGGGAGCCTTGATATTTTAAGAATCCTTCTCCCAGGATCAGAGGTATTCGGAAGGGTTCGGTGGGTTCTGAGGATGCAAACCCAGCCTCTGCTGCGGGGGATTAGTGTTGGGGAGACTGAGAGTAAGGACAATACCACAGTGATTACTATCGATGACCCCTGTAAATCCGAACACTTGCCTGGCTTATTTGTTTTTTCATGCTGCTATGTTGGTGCTGCACTAAAAGCTGCAGTTGTTAATTGCAGGGCTTGTGGTGCCAGGATGCTTTTTAACATAATTGGTGGATTTCATGCACAAACTTCTAGGAGGGGGAGTGGAATGAGGAAAGCAGGAAATCGGTGCCATCTGGCAACCTGCGCAGACATGGAGACGGACATGCCATGGCGCAGAAAGTGCACTAGTAGTACTGGAGGTGTGATTAAAAACTGCAGGTTGCAGTTGGGTTGTTGAGGAGTTGGGGAGGAGAAGGAGTTGAGTATTCCCTCCCACCTTTTCTTTTTGTTTCCTTTGTGAGAAGTCCCACTCAGAGTTTTCTTCTGGGCTTACATTAAGGAAATAGTACCTTTTTCCATTAAAAAAACCCTGAAACCTTCCCAGACTTATCAGACTGGAGGCACAGGTGTTGAGTCTATTTGCTTTCTTTTAACTGGTTGCCTTTCCACTTAATATTCAGCTGATGCTTTGTTGTAGGGAGCACTCATCGAAGCCTCCACTATGGTCTTGTCTCTAAAAGTGGAATTTTGACCAGATAAAAATTTGAACATTACCCTGAGTCAAAATATTCTAAAGTTGTTTCATTAATTCTTTGAAAAAATAAATGGGACTCCAAGCATTATTCCCAAGTTCAGGAATGACAATAATGCAGAGGGAGAGTACAGATCCAGACCCAGAGTAGCTGTGTGAAGTGAAAATTGGTAATTATAAACTTACTCACTGATGTCATTATATTTTAAAAGAGAATTCCAGCAGTTATGGCAGCTCTGGGCTCTTATGAAATTGGAGATGGTTTATTTTTTTTAATTAGAAAGGAAATATTTAGGTATTTTAATAGCTATGCAGGCTGTACTCTTTTTGTTAAATAAAACCTTTTTAAAGAAAGGTAACTACTTGCAGCTCTCTGAACAAAGGAACTGTAATGTTATTAAACCTTTTCCCAGTTTTCCAGACGTACAGCTCTGGCTGTTATTGAAAGAACAAGCCCACAGGCTCTTCCTTTAATGAGCTGCTTTGGATTGTATGTCCATAATTTATTAATGTAATTGCTTTATTATTACATTTGTATGGCTGAAAGGAAGCTGTCTCTAATGGACATAGAATTTCATGTAGTATCTTTATAAAAGATGCATTATTAGTTGGTGAGAAAAATACATGTTGTACTACTTCGGGCTTTGCTTTAAAAGTACTGCTTTATTAGTTACTGCATTTCACATCTAATTATTTCTGCATTTTACACAGTAATTAGGTATATTTATGTCAGATAAGAATGGATATGTGTTTGAATTTGCAGTGTGTAGGTAATATGGATATAATTGTTGATTTGTTGCACAGTCAATGATTCTTCAGCTGCCAATTTACCTTAAATATATCTGAAATAACAAATGGGAATGACTTAGGTGTATTTTTACTCTTCTAAACTTGGAATGCATTATAATCTAAAATGGTATAATGTAGAACTAGACAAGGTAAAGAGGGCATTTAGATCTAGTTTTAAGTGCTTATTTAGTAGAGGCGTCATAAAAATGGTTTTCCAGTTACCCTTAATTCCGTGTCTCTTTGATTTCTTTAAATATGTTTGTTTTGTATTTTAACACTATTAAAGATATGCCTACATATACTGAACATAATCTGAAGAAGAAAGAATTCAGCAATCTTTTTATGACGACACTGGCAGAAGGCAGGTATTTCAGATACAGTGTGTGTCTGTTCAGTCCACTTTTTTTAATGTTGAAATACTTTGAAGATATCACTGCTTTGTCGTCAATAACGTGTCTAACCCTACAGATGCCAGGATATTAAAATTATCCCTCAGTAAGGCAGAACGAAGGAATTTGTCCTCCTTTGTATGTACCATATGTTAGTTTACCTTTATGCAGAATACGTTGGTTTTAATTACGTTGAGAAATACTGCGTCTCTGCGTCCCGCTTATGCTGCCTGAATCTGTGCGTTAACCCAGACCGTTTTGACAGGTGCCAGTCAGTGGTCTCGGAGTGGAGGACAAGCCCCCTCATCTCCAAACTATGAAAACTCTCTACACTCCTTGGTAAGAATTGCTGAAAGCAACATAGTACTTTTTACTTGCGAGTTGAAGGCTTGGTTTTGTATAAATCCTGCATATCATTAAAGGAAACAGTAGGATAGCATTACAAATGAATTCTTTGCTAACAAATGGCCTGTTCGGTTGAACAATATAAGACGGGCAGGGTGTGTCTTTCACCATCTGTTCCTTGGGCATCAGGCTTCTGTGCTGAGGACAGCTGGTGCTAAAGCGCTGTTATGAGATTCTGGTACCTTTTCACAAATCCATGGCTAATTCTTATCTAAAGTTCAGTCTGGAGAAAAGATAAAGACTTCATGCCTTCGCATTTACTTGTCCTTCCCCCTCTGTCCCCGAAATGGTAGTCTCTTGGGCTTGTTTTCATTACACTCTCATTAAAGTATTCCTATATTTTATGTGTAATTATTATTTGTTATTGGGGAATGTTCATTTATTAATCAATGAAACATTTTACAGAAAAACACACAGGAAATAATCTACAGCATTGTAAATTTTCTTGTTTTGAAGATTCAACAGAAGGTTTAAGTTACTGACTTCTTTCTTAAATTTCTGATACAGCATCGGGAAAGAAGGGAAAAATTTGAGGGAAGGTTTTGATTACCTGCTGATATTTCTAGTTTCCACAGATGTAATTTCTTTTTTTTCTGTCTAACAAGAATAAATTTAAGCTAAATCGGTTTTCTTTTCTTCAGTATTTTTGCAATTAAATATAATGGATATTTACATCTTAGAATCCTAACATAACTTCAATGTTAAATATTAGCCTTTTCTTATCTTAAAGATCTCTGTTGCATTAACTTGACTAACAATTTATTGCTGACATGCACATCAGCTGTTTCCTCACCTCTTTTTTTGAATTAATCTTAACCTGTGCTTTGCTTCCTGTTCTGTCTTGACTTTGCCAGAAAAATCGAGTTGAACAGCAACTTCACGAGCATTTGCAAGATGCAATGTCCTTCTTAAAGGATGTCTGTGAGGTACTATTTCACTTTAGATGGTGCCTTTTTGTGTTTCAATTAATGCTTCCTTCGGATTCCCCATTAAAAACTTAAATTAGCATAGCGTATGACCCATCTTTTGACTCCAACATTCTGCTGTTTCAGTTTCTAGAGAGCTGCAATGTCAGAATTGGTTTTGCTTTGGGGTTTTTTTTTGGTCTGTTTTTTTAAAGGAAAGTAATTTTAAGACAGACTTTTCTGCAGTAACATACAGAACTCGCTTTTGTTTCTGAAATAACTGTTTAAAGATCCATTTTAGAAAATAACTTGAAGTTTTGTCCAGTTTTTTTGTAATACAGGGTCTCAAAAAGCCACTGCCTCTCTTAATTGTTACCAATGTGGTGAGGCTGATTTTATGATCATTCCTTCTCGTCCTGTATTAGCTTATTTTGTAGCACTTCCTTTTTTTCTTGTTCATGCCATGTAATAGAAGCTAAGTAACATTAACCTTATAATAAGCTTCACTTTAAAAGCTGCCACCTATTTGTGGAATGAATGCTATCTTGAGCAAAATCTCCAGATATCTTTTCTTTTTCCTGTTTGTTTGTAGTGCTGGTAGGTGCTTTCGAAGTCTTTTGATACCGCATCTCATCTTCTATCTTTAATATCTCCGAGGTAGAAACTGTTAATGGTGTGATGAGGCTGCAGATTTCCTCAGTAACGGCTGTTACTGTCCCTCTTCAATCCCAACAGCAGTCTCGAATGGAGGATCGCTTGGACAGGCTCGATGATGCCATTCATGTACTACGAAATCATGCTGTGGGGCCTTCAACAAGCCTATCAGGTGGCCATGGAGATATACATAGTTTATTGGGACCATCCCACAATGGGCCAATCGGAAGCCTGAACTCAAATTATGGAGCATCTAGCCTTGTAACAACCAACAGACAAGCATCAATGGTAATGGTATTTTTAAACGCGTATATATTTATGCAAAGCGATTACGGCTGATGCGTTTAAATTATCGTAGAGCCTAGTGAGTTAAAACCAGACCGTAAGATTCATATTTGTCAGGAAGAAACCACTGGAGATTCTGGTGGAGGAAAAGATGGCAGAGCACTTGCACCTGCTATGGGTTTCCAATTAGAGGGTTGGGGTGGGGGTGGGCAGAAAGGAGGGGGAGGAGAAAGATGGGAAAACTTAGACTTTGGCCTGGTCAGTGGCCCATAAAATCCTGCTGTGACCATATGCAGAAAGCTGAAACTTTCTGCTGAGAGCATTTCAGCTTATACATGCATTTTTTCCAGATGTGTAATAATTGGCAGAACACTTTTCTCCTTGAAATGGTGAATAGGGAGATTGAATGGGAAAAGCAGTCAAGAAGGACTGAATTTCAAGTGTTCTGGTCTGGAAAAGCTGTTTATTGTAAATTGGAACTAGTCTTCAAGAGCAGATGCTGGCAGAGGACTGGGAGGAAGCTGTTGGAATGTGGAACCATAGTGTGCGCAGGCTCAAAATTTAAACTTATTTTTTTCCTAAATGAAAAGGAGCTTGAGCACAGCTGTAGCGTAAGTAACAATGAAGAGGAAACAACTTTTAGATTAATCCCCAAGAAGAGTGAAATAATTCAATCCATCTCTTTTAGTTTCTTTAAAAATGTGAACTGTTCTGAAAAAATGTAGTCGAGCTTTTCATCGATCAGAAGTATGTTAAAAGCATTATACAGTAAACGATGTCTATTTGTAGCACTGCTCACTTTCCTTCTTTCTTCCTTTTCATTCCTCCCTTCTCGAAAACGCTTAAAGGAAAAAGAGCTTTTTAAAACATGCTTATTTTAGTGGTGCCATGTGTTTGCATGTTCCAGTGTAATTTTAAAGACCAGTTACATGCTGTGAAATTTTCTGTTATAAAACAGATTCACAGCTGGGTACTGTGTGATCAAGGCAAAATTTCACCTATCATCAAAATAATTAGGTACCCCAATTGCTGAAGGGTTTGTATTCTATAAAACAGAATTAGTTCCAGGCTCTCCCATTCGCACGTCACACATCCATTTATATTAATTTCAGAACCACTGCAGTAAACATCAAAAAGAACTGGTGACTTTCTATAAGCTGCGTGTGTCTGGGGGCTTTTGGGGAGGGGGGTGCTTTCTATACAAGTTCACAGTTACTTTTTGTAATGAAGGAAGTGATGCATAAATACTTTAGAATTTTTTTTTAATACTGCCTCATTTAATATTTAAGGAATGCTGGTAAAGGGACAGTTTTACAGTGTTCTGGGGTAGACTGAAATTTAGTCGTACAAAAGAAAACTTTTTTCCCCCAGGTCTTAATGATGTGGGGTAAAGCGAGTGAGGCAAACTGCAGTGACAACATTGTTCTCTGTCTGGCTTGTGGAACCTTCTGATGCTGCTGAGCCAGATACAGTCAAATGCGGATAGTGCCCAAACCTATATGAAAACCTCTGTTTCTCTTTTAAACTCAGTTATGGTAAATATTTTATCAGCTCAGTTTTGATTAAAATAGGAATGGTGGAAAATGACTCTCCAAAATGAATAAAGGTTCCTTGGTCTGCTGTAGTTTTATGCAGTTGTGTAACTTAAATGTAATATAGGCTTGATTCATCATCTAATGATTGATGTGCAGATTTGATTGAAGGATGCTTGCTGTCTGCTAGAAATAAACTCAGATTAGGAAAACAAAAAAAGATTTCCTTTAATATTTCATCCTGGCTGGGTGAAACAAGCTTGCAGATCAGTTTTGGCTTGAAAAGTGAGTCAGCTAAAGAATTTCTTGGATTATACTTGAATTTTGTTACATCAGAATAATTGGCTCCAACAGAAGGCATCCTGTCGTGGCCTTGCCCAGTCCCCAGAGCGTGCCCTTTGACATGGCTTGTGGCTGAGGGAATTTGGCGTGACTTAGGATGGAGTCCTGAAATATGTACAGAGCAGAGGTTGGCACATCTGGCCCTAGTGGAAACCGAGTGGTTTATTAGTGACGGCTGCGTTTCGGTAACGCCCCCCGCGTATGAGGTGCAGTTCTTACAGTATTCAATAATCAAACTATGCTGGTTTACTACTTGTTTTTCTTGAAATAGTAAATGCAGGGGAGCAGAGGATTTGACACACAACCTGGACTATAAGATCTAGACTTTGTTCAGGAATTAAATACTACCTTACTTTAGAGGACCTCCAATAAATTTAAAGAAAATAATGAGCGTTGGCTAACATAGTGAGAAATGTCAACATTGATAGGGTGTTTGCCTGTTTTTGTTCGACGTGCTCGTAGGGTTTTGTGGTCAAGAAATGTTCATTGGGATTAGCACTAAATGAAACTTCCTTGTCGAGGGAGGAGGGATCTTAATACAAAACATTTTTGTTCTTTAGGAAAAAAAAATAGAAAAAAAAAATTAAATTGAATTTCCCTTGAAGAAGATGATGTTGGCAGAAGGAGCTAGGAAATGAGTAATTTAACTCCTTTTTATGTAATTAGTGTAACCAGACATGGTTTTATTTTAACATTTGCTTAATTTTTGAGCCAGATTTATTTTAAAACTCTAGTTGACTTCATTTCCTGCTCGCTCTGAATGGTCTTGTTTTCTTTTTCGCTGGGCTGGCCATTAGACTTACTCAAATAGATTTTTAATATCTCAAACTCATCAAATATTTGCTAAGTGGCCTTTGAAGTTGATTTGTATTTTATTTCATGCATTATTGAGAAGTTAAGAAGTAATACTCTTTTTGTTCTTATTCAAGCTGCTTTTTATTTGTCATTGTAATACAATGGAAAAAGAACAGCCTGAATTGATTAAAAATAAATAAATAAAAGGCCTGGAAACTCAGTTAAGGATGAAACTCAATCCTTAAGTCCCAGGTTGTTTTTTTCCAGGTATAACAGGAATCTAAGAAGATGGGTGATGTCCCCCAAAGGGCAGTTTCAGCTGCTTGGCCAACCCAACCTCTGCTCTTGCTCAGAGCCCTGCCCGCGGTGGTACTTCTCCCCAGATTACGCTCCCAGTGAACAACTTTGAGCTGTAAAAATCTTGGCTCCAAAGCTCTTTTCCTCATCTTAGTTATGCTCACCCTCGTTAAAATGATGTTAATGACCATGGTGAAATTGACCAGCTAGTCCTATATTTTTAAATATGCTTAGGTAAGTCCTAAAGCAGATATGAACAAAGACTGATTTAATTTTTTTCCAGTTCTCAAAAGCTTTTATGGTTCAGAGTTCAAAACTAGTGGCCAAACCGCAGCGTGGGAGGCAGGGCCAGCGCTCATGGGACAAGGTGGTCCTTTCCCCTGCCGTCGCTCCGGGTTCTCCTCCCTGCGGTGCTGCGTCACCAGCTCCCGCTTTCGCCGGGGTTTTATTCCGTTGCCAAAAGTAAAAATACTCAACTGGTTTTCTGTTTTCAGATCCCAAATGTTATCACTTAAATGAACTGCAGTAAGTTCTGCACTCGTTTTGGCTTTGTTTTTTTTTTTTCTTTAAAAACTGCCTGGTCCGAGCGTGGCTGCAGGCTGTCCTGTGTGCAGGTCTTTCTTGAGATGCACAAAAATCAATCCCGTCCATGGGGTAAATGCCACTGACTCCCAGTCCTGGAGTGGGAGAGCCCCGCTCGTCTCAGGCGGCGCTTCTCCTGGCCTCTGGCGGCTTTGATTTGCCGGGAACCCCAGGAACCGACCAGGGTGTCACTGCAGAGAGACAGAGGAAATACGCAAAGGTGAGGGGTTTCAATACGCGTTTAACAAGCGCCGATGGATTTCTCTAAAACTCGTTGCCTTTGCAGCCGAAAACGTCGCGCTTCAGGCCGCGTGCCGTGCCGTGCCGCCCCGCCCCTTCGCCTGCCATTTTGTGCGCGCGCGGCGGGCGGGAGCGAGGCTGGGCCGTTAATGAACCGCCGCTTTGGTGGCGCGCGCTCGCGCGGGGCGTTGCGGCGGGGCGGCCCCGCCGGGCTGGGGGCGGGGCGCCCAGCTGTATGCTAATGAGCGCCCCGCCCCGCCGCGCGCAGCTGGCGCGCCCCGCCGCGGCCCCGGGGAGGCGCGTTTCTGGGGGGGAAGCGGCTTTTTGAGGCGTGTTTTGGGGGTTTTTTGTCGCGGGGCNGTTTTTTTGTCGCGGGGCCGGGCGGGGGGCTCCGCGCCCCTGGTGCCGGCAGGGAATCGCGTGTCATAACGCACGTCACGGGCCGGGTTGTGCCGGCGGCGTCGGAGGTGCCGGGCTGGAGGGGCTGCAGAGGGGCTGGGGGAAGCCCGGGTTGGGCCGGGCTGAAATGCGGACGGGGAAGGGCCTCCTCGTCTGTGGGGTGGGAGTCGAGGGAAAGAAAGGCACAATAAATCTTCTGAACTCCATGCTCAAGACACTAGAGATCCAGTTCGGCACCTCGGAGCCGTCACCGATAACCGGTGCTTATAGGAAACGGCGCTTGGCCTTCCCATGGGATAGAGGGACTCGGAGCAAGTCTTTGGGCTTGGGTTGTTTTTGTTTTTGTTTTTTTTTTTGTTTGCCTCTGGATTTTGTAGTACGTCATAGATCAGAGATAAGAATTCATGTTGTGGTCAGTTTTGTAACGCTCCAGCTCTTAAGATTTCTGTATAAATCTTGTTAATCTGAATTGTACGCTTTGAATTTGTAAGCCTGTTTCAAAGGACCGGAGCGTGGACTCGCATTCAGTTCTTGTTTCTAATCTGTTTTCAGCCTTTATCAGAACTGATTTGCTAATCTGTCGCTTTTAGATTAGCTCTAGATTTGAAAGTTGCCAGGGTTCTGGCAGCTGCTACGTGTGTACGCAGCTTTAAGAAACTTTTGCCTTTTTTGAGAAGTAGATTTTGGAACAAACCTGGCCCTGAAGTGATTAATAGTCTGTAGCTTGAATAAAAGCACCCTCATGTGTTAGGACTGGGCATGACCAGAAGAAGAAAACAAACCGTGCAACCTGCGGGGCAGAATTCGGGGAAGTTCCTTGTGGAGAATGAGTTTCACGTTCCCGCTGTGAAGAGTTCTGTCTCGTAGCCCGGAGGACCCGGGCTCCGCTCCTTTCTCCCAGCGGATTCACGGCGCTCCCAAGAGCCGAGCAGGGACTGTATCCGTAGTGGAACTTCTCACAAACAAAGCCTATTACACACAAAGGCAGATAAAATATACTTTAAATAGCAACAGATATTCGGCAGTATAGAAGAGGAGATTTTCTGCAGCACAATAGCGACAAATGGCAGCCCGGAATGACCTGATCTTAGTTGTGGGTTGTCGGGGGGGTTCCCCCTTCCCTTCCTTGTTCCCGTGCGTTAGCTTTCAGGAACGAGTGTGTATTAAACAAAGGATAAACTTGCATAAGGGTATTTATCTCTCTCTGGGTGAAACCCATACTAAGACATGAAAGGTAAAAGCTGCATTAATTACTCAAGAGGGATTCAAAGCTCAGCAGTTTACCAGGATTGAAGGATTTATTGAAAAACAGTGGTTCTCATGTGTAACTCCAGGCAATAAACCTATTTAATTAAAGGCTTAATCTTCTAGTTGACATGTTTGCTACTGTTCCAATAAAAAGCTTCATCTGTAGCCAATTTTTGTAACTACACAAATAATAGTAGAATCCCTCATCTTTGTTCAGTTTTTTAACTGTTTAATTGTATTATGTTGGTTATAGTATAAATATTTAAAGGACTTTTATGTCTTTAGGAATCAAAAGCTTTAAATGGTCTGCGTTCCAAGTTATTTAAATACAGGCAGTGTGTCTTTACCTCTTCCTTTTTCAAACAAAAGAATTTTATTTTTTTTATAAAGGTTTGCATAGATCACAGTATTCTGTATTGAGCAGCAGTTTTTTTAAATAAATTTGCCTCTTCAGGCTAGGTATGCGCACTCATAGCTATCTTACATGAGTATCTTGACTTTTAAATTTGCAAAAACTTGAATTATTTAGACTCTTCATCTCAATGCTTGCTGCTTAGAAATTTAATCATGATGTATTATGAGGAAGCAAATTAGAAAATAGTGAGAGAGGTGGTAAGAATAGTTAGATGCCCGGATTATTTTTGTATGGTAAGATTCTGTAATGGGACTAAACTAAATGTATTTAGCTGAGGAAGGAAGAAAATGAGAGAATTATTAAAGTGAATAAAATATTTTGATATTAGATCCAGTTCTTAATCCTGTTTCAGCAAACAAGAAATGAGATGTTATTTATGTTTTATAAGTATATGTGCGTATACATACTGACCTGCATACCTGAGCGCGGGGCGGTATGCACCCCTTTCACATGTGGGGAAGACCGTTATTTCCCCGTGATTATCTTTAAAGAATCAAAATGGTGAAAGTACCAGAGTTGATAGTTGTATTAGCTTAAAGCAATCAAAGGTTAATCAAATCTTATGCTCCTCAGGTAGAAATCAAGGAGAAAATTCTGTAGTGTTCTGGGGGGAAAATATGGCAGAGGAATGTTGCTAGGTTGGTGTACGTTATTCCAAACAGGTGTTGGTCACTGCTTGAAACGCAGCTTAATCCAGGATGGTGTAATCAAGTGGTTTAGTGTAACAGCATCTTTCAGCTAAATCTTTCCTTTACTGAGCTAAACTTTAACTCGGGTCTCTAATCCAGCAAATACTTTAAGTCTTTTAAATTTCTATTTTTGGACTATTTCTCTGAATCGCATCTTTAATAGAAACGTTTGCTTTGCTTTGCTGTAGGTTGGGACTCACCGGGAAGAAAGTGTCAGCCTCAACAGCAACCATTCAGTTCTTCCCAGTACAGTTTCTGCTCAGAGCACAGAACTAAATCATAAAACACAAGAAAGCTACAGAGGTAACTTCCCAGCTGTAATAAACGCTGAGCAGGGTCTGCGATAATCCAGAGCCAACGGGGCTGTAGATCTTGGTAAACTTGAATCGACACAGGGGACGGGGACATAGATGATGTTGAGAAATAAAAATAAATGATAAATCCTATAAACCACCCCTGTTAGGGATTCCCGCAGCAGTTTTGAGGATGTCCCTGTGTCAGATCTGTCCCGGTATAGTTTCAGCAGAAGGCTCTGCGTTACAGCCACGTTCTTCGGCGTTAGTAGCCATAACACCATTTGCAGTGCCACAGCCGTTTCCCAGCCGGCCAGGGGGCTGCAGAGCGAGCTCCGGCCGGATTTCAGCCTCGCTGATGAAAGGAAGTCGTTCCACACAACTGTTTACAGTTCCCTCAATTTTTAGCCTAAAGAAGTGAGCTATAGAAAACAGAATTCAGCTTACTTGCTAGCATGCTTGCACCATTTAGGGATATGTGTGTTGCACATTTGGCCCAAGCCCAAGCCTCGATGTCCGTGCGGCTCTGCCCTTAGGTTTGCAGCACAGACATGAGGTGCAAATTTCCTTACTTCGCTCAGTGTCTTTCTTAGATTAAGCTGTTACTGATGGAGCTGCTGCATGAATCATGATCCCTTTACAACCCATGACACGTATCCAAGCACAGCAGTGTTACCAGGATTGCTCTCGTTTCTGCTGTCAGAGTGTAGTCCCTCCTGTTGTCTCCCCGGGCTTCTGCTCGGCTCTGGCCTCCCATCCACAATGTCTGCTTGAGAGTCCCCTCGGTGTTTCACTCCTGTGACGCTCATGTTGATCCCTGGTTGCTTGCAGCGTTGTCGGGCGGCTTACAGAGCCAGTCTGTGGCTATTGGTCCGACAGAAATCAAGTCTGAACATAAGGAGAAGGATGAAAATATACATGAACCCCCCTCATCGGATGACATGAAATCGGATGATGAGTCCTCCCAGAAGGATATCAAGGTCTCATCTAGAGGCAGAACAAGGTGGGTTGCTGACATGAGCTAGAGAATTTGTGCTTCGTTAAAGCTCTGTGATGTGTTGTCCTTAAGTTTGATAAATTTATTGCAAGGTTACCTCAGTGCATAAATTACTGGGCAGCTGAAACAGATAAATAGTTTACAGTATTCGTATCTATTTAGATACCAGATAGAGCATTTTCTGGGAAAATCACCTGAAAAGTATGTGTTCCCTTACGTTACTGCCTGGCCTAGTATCTGCCTGTAGGGATAAGTAGTAGAAAGACGGAGAGGGCCCTGCCCAGCAGAGAGGATGAGGGAATGGTAGAAATTTGTGATCCTTTGTACCTGGGCCAGGGCTGTGCCGCTAAATGCGAGGCAGCTGGGATGGAGAGCGGCAGCCTGCTCACGCGGGGCTGGGCCGGACACGGTGGGTGAATAACCTTCCAAAACACTACTCGGCCTCCTGAGCCACAGACAAAAAAACCCATGGAGATGACACCGGGTAAAATGCTCCTGGATCCGCCCGATAGGGCTGCCACAGGCGTTGGAATTTGAGATAACAGTAAACAATCAGCATTTTGCAACCGCAGGCAGCGGAGTCTATACCATCACATGTGGTTGATGGCATCTTAGAGAATTAATATTAGGAGGGCAGAGGTTTTGCACAGTTTTAGATTTACTTGGACAGTCTTATATTTAAAGAAAAAAGGTTTTACAACTTAATATAATTGTTTGGAGTGATAAAAGAATTCTAAATGTAACTGTTCAGCTCTACACTGGATATTAGAAGAAAATAGATCTAAAATTGGCCCGGAAGGTCTTTAACAAACCCAAAACTTTCTAATAAGCACATTAAATTGAAAATTACTTGAATGCCTTTTTATATAAGCTGATATATTGGAAACTAGTAACAACTACTTGTTGAAAATGATTTATTCTTCACCTGACAAGATGCCTGGGTTCTCTCACTATTTGAACATTCGTCAGTAATTGAGTGAAGTGGTGGTTTGGGGACATCGTTTGCTTCAAGGGGCAGCACGTTGCCACTATTCTTCCTAGAGGTATTTACCATCCGTAGACAATACTCTGTGGATATTCTTCAAGCAGAAACCATTTAATGCTTATTTTCAGGAAAAGGCAGGAACAGCAAGCATTACCTTGAATACTTGCACATTGATATCTAACGCTTTCTTAGTTATCTAAATATATCTCAATATGAAATAGATTAAGCGGGAAGGAGTTTAATTTCATCAAGTGAAAATTTTGCACCAGCAGCAGAATCAATTGTTTGAAATTCCAGTGATATTTCAATATACTCTTATTTATCCTTTCTCGCAGCAGTACTAACGAAGATGAAGATTTAAACCCCGAGCAGAAAATAGAAAGAGAAAAGGAGAGGAGAATGGCAAATAACGCTAGGGAACGTTTGCGCGTACGAGATATTAATGAGGCATTTAAAGAACTTGGCCGTATGTGTCAGCTTCACCTGAAGAGCGAAAAACCCCAGACGAAACTGCTGATTCTTCACCAGGCTGTGGCGGTCATCCTCAGTCTAGAGCAGCAAGTCAGAGGTCAGTCGCCCGTCGTCGTGCTGCGGCACTTTGCAGGGTAGCTTTGCTGGTGGAACAGGGTCGGTCTCTTGAAATCAGCACAACGGGATGCACGACTTACTCAAAGTCTGTTCTGTAACGGTGTTGTCAGGAAAAGCAAAGAATTACTTTTTAAAAAAAAAAAAAAAAGAGGGTAAGAGGAGTGGGGTTATTAGGTTTATACTTTGATCTTTCTTTTTTCTTCCTGTCCAATTAGCCATCTCTTCACCTGAGGTAAACTGATAAATTGAAATATTGGCACATCTTGCGTTAAATAGTAACAAGCATGTATTTAGTAGTACAGAAGCTTTAGCAAAAATGAGAGATCTATTTTAAGATGAACCCCACATAATTGAAATACTAAAATGCAGTGAATTTAACTGCGTTTACTCAGGTTTTTACACTAAATGTATACTGTGGAGGAGAGAGGAAACTTACTTCTACTTTAACTGGATCAGGGCTGGTTTTCCATGTATTTTCTTTCCCTGATTCCGTTAAATTTTTCTAGGAAAGATACAATAGGCCTATTGGTAGGTGCGGAAGGAAGCATTCTTTGCGCAGTTCACTCTCTTAAGGAAAGAGAGTTCTAGGAGTCACATGTAGTTCCTCAGCTGTGCCGTCCCCGGGTGTTGGTGAAGCTACAGTTGACTTTTAGTCTCCCTTTAAACTAATGCCAAAGCTGTGTGCCACTTGGAGGCACGTCCCTCAGAGGAGCAGGTGGGGCGGCTGGACTTGGGTGGTGGTTGTGGGTCCCTTCCCACGGAAATGAGCCCAGTGTGTCCTGCGTCACTGGCACTCGAACAGGTGAGTGTCCTCTGCTTTGCTGCTCCGGCCTAGTGAGTGACCATCTGCCCCCGTGTCTCGCTGAGGGAGTGCATCAAGGGACCGGAAGGGTCTTTGAGGTGTGGGTGGTGTCAGCGGTCATGTGTGCTTAATGTGCTACATCTTGGAATCACTGATGTCACCGAATGATGTCAGTGTTTTATTTTTGTGTACCTTGTTTTTACTTCCATTTCCTAATCTGTTGCTTGCATTTTGCGCAGGAGATCAAAGCAATTGTTAGAAGTTTATTGGAAGTGACAGAGTGAATAACTTAACGCAAGGTTGTGTGCTTTGCAGTAAGGAGGAGATGCTACGTTTTCAGGCAGAGTTTTATTGACCCAGTTTTCAATAAAGAAACGCATTGTCTCCAGTCCAACGTCTTCCAAGGCGTGTAGAGCAAGCAGTTACTGTGCAGATGAGACACCAGCGGGTGCTGTGGGAAAGCCCGTCTCCGAGACTCCGATCTCGGGAATTGTTTTGGTCTGAGAATGTTTGCCCTAGCCTGGAAGCTAAAGTTGAATATTACGAAGCAGTCAGAATAACATTAATCAAGCACGTTTTTTAATGATTAAAACCCGAGTCCATCTCCCTGCTCTGACAGATCTGTAATCCACGGAGAGCCCTGCGTGAAAGTGAATAGAGTCACTTTTGCCTTGGTCAGAGGTTGCTTCTGAACCTTGTCTCTGATAGAAATCTTTTTGTAAGTGTACTTACAGTTGAATCAGCCCTGTTCTACGGGCAGTGGAAACTGAGAGCTTTTCCTCCCTCGCGTTTACATGTCACCTTTACGCGCTGTGCGTGGGAGGAGGCCTGTCAGGAGCACACCGGGACTCCTGGGGCAGAGGCCGTTCCCCCTTTGCTCTCGCCCGTCTTCCTTTGCGCCTGCTCCTGGAAGTGAGCGACCGGGGCTGTGCGTGGCGCCCAGAGGAGCTGTCGCCAGGGCGTTGTATAACTGTGTAGACAGTTTCCGCTCTCTGCTGGTAATGAAGCTGCTCATTTTGTGATTGGTGCTATTCATAATGAAACATTTCACATTTTAAGCTCTAACTGTAGGCTAGCATTTTTATCTCCGTTTCCTAAATCACTGTAAATTAACTTCCTTTCGAAGTTTCCACATGATTAAATCTTCTTTAAAACTTCAAGGCAAGCCACATTTAAACAAAGAAAACTGTGATTAAGAAAAGTTAGCGAGGTTTTTTTCCTAGTAGGCTCTTTGGGAGTGCTCATCCTTAGCAAATGCGGTAGGAGGCTGTTAGCGATGACTTGGGTGAAGGCAGAATTAGCAAGTCCATCTGAAATTGCCTGCGTCAGCCCAGCTAGATTCTGTGAAATGCCCTGTGAAAAGCACAGGGGTCAGCAAAGTGCAGTGACGAGAGGGGCGCCTGCGCGGTGCAAGGGAAGGGCTCGCGCTCTCTGGTCAGTTCTGGCAGTCTCCTTGCAGTTAAAATGATCTGCAGTCTTAAGCTGCAGAACAGAATTCACTGACAGCTAGCAAAATGCCTCAAAATGTTGATTAAATTCAGCGTGTGCTGGTAGAATGTATTATGTACCTTTTGTGTGTCTTTCTGGCCATTGCGGTTTACATCTTTTTTTATTTCGATTCATGAAAAGCCATTTTGAAGAACAGAAACAGCTGACTTGTAGAAACTCTCATTATTTGAAAACTCGATCCAAACCTCCATCTAGTGACGCTAACTGGGGAAGTGGAAACATACTGCTGGAAATACCTTGATAGCTAGTCCACGATGGGCTGTTAAAAAGTTCTGGCTTTAATATGCGAGGAAATACTTTTTTTTTTTTTTTTTTTTAAAAATAATAATCCTTCAGCTGTGTGTGACTGTCATCGTATTGCTTCGATTCAAGCGAGATGGGCCCAAGGTGATTTCTCAGACTTGAGGGTATGAGGAGAATGACGGACTCAGGCCATTCCCCCTCCCCTGTTCTACCAGCAGGCTAATACTTGAGGGGAAGAAAGCAGCAGAAACATTACTAAAACTAGGGTGATGTCACTGAGGTTGGTATGACCTCAACATACCAACAAAGCACAGAAACCTCTGCTTTATTACGTTGTAAATTACAGACAGTTCTCACTTTGCACTTCAGCAACTTCTGGTGACAAGGGAGGCGCTTTCTAAAAGTTTGTTGAAGGTGTACGTAGGCAACTAGTAAAGTTTGGGTTTTTTAAAGAAAAGAGCCATTTAGGAGGTGCCTGGTAGGAGTTTGAGTAGTGCTGGTCTGCAGCTTCAGGCACCTGCATTTTCACCGGGGGGCAGGAGTGAGAAGAGGGCAGCTGTGTAGCTATTTCCACTGCAGGGGTTAATGCGTCGGTGTTCCCATCGCTGTCAGCCCACGGCATGTCAAGAATCGCTTTTCTGTTGCAGAACGAAACCTAAACCCTAAAGCAGCCTGCCTTAAGAGAAGGGAAGAAGAAAAAGTTTCTGCCGTATCGGCAGAGCCGCCAACACCACACCCAGGAAGCCACCCTGGCCTGAGTGAAACTACCAACCCTATGGGTCATATGTGAACACCAGCCAGGTACGTCTCGGGGCCAGAGCGGGTGGCTCGTGGGGCTTTTGATGGGCTGAAACTGGGGAGATGTAGAGACGTTTATTCTTGGTTGCTGAGCTGCCACTAGCACCAAACTTCTTCATGCTGCTGCTAAGTACTTTGGTATCTCTGAGCATAAGCAAAAGCATGGGGACTTGTTTAGGTTTATAATTAAACAAAACCCCAAGAAATTGTTGTTAAAGTCTCTTCATTTCCACGCGTTGTTGCCAATGGCTACATCTCTTGGCTCAGGTGGCCGCCTTGGCATGACATCAGAGGGATAGTTAACAGCTTGCTAGATAAGCCAAGCATAATAGAGGTGAATTATACATCTTTACATGGTCTAAATATCACATTAGTTCATTTAAAAATCCATGTATTGTTTCCTAAGGCTGATACCAACCCACGAGTTAGAGAGGCTTCTCGTCTCACAGAGATTTGCTGTCTGGCTTACGGCCGGCCATTCTGACTCCTGTCACTTGCCCAAGAGAGATCACCAACTATCTTAACTCCCAATCTGTATTAGTGAAGATAGTTAAGCTTTAAAAAGTAATGCTTTCAGCTTTGCGAAATAAGTCAGTGTTTCCAAAAGCCCTGTGAAGTCCAATACACGATAGTTCATTTAAAACGTGCCGGTGGGGAGGCTCTACAGGGATGTTTGTCTTTTGGGTTTATTAAGTGTTGTTTGTTGGTTGGATTTTTTTTAAATAATTGGGACAAAGTTGATTTTGAGAACAAAAATTCTGGGTGTTCTGTGTCTTTTAAAATTGTAGAACTGTTGCCACTTTGAAAAAGAGGGAGAGAGAGAGAGTTCAGTGCCCTTATTTTAATCTGTAACTTCACTAAATTTTGTGGTTTGTGAGGTTCGTTGTTGTTGTGTATGTAGAATGGTTTGCTTCTATTTTAGCTCAAGATAAAGGCATGCGTCTGGCCAGAACGTATCCCATGGACGTGTATTATTCCCTGGTGTTCTTAGAAAGCAGCAAAACGGCCTTTAAACCAGGCCTGATTCCGAGCCAGTACTTCTCTCCCATCCCTTACAGGCAGCTTCTTTCTTCATAAGCAAAATGGCTTTTCTTTTTAGGAAAACAAAGTGTTTTGTATTTCTTTAATTTGTTTTATTTCATACCGGAGCAATAGGCTACTTCTAAATTGTCAGATAATTCTTGATTTACAGCAGAATTTATAGTCTGTTCTTACCGTATTAATTCAATAGGCCACTTTCAAAAGTTTACTATATCGTCGCTTTTTAATAGCAATAACTTTGTAAGATGTTGACATGCCGAGGCCGTGCAGGCTCATTGGGTACATGGCAACGCGTACCTTCACGTAGCGATGAAATGCGGTGCTACCTCCTGCTTATTTTAGAGAGCAAAGTGAAACACAAATCAAAGGTCTGAGGATTTGCGGGTTATTCTTTCTCCCATATCCCGAGAGCGCAAATAGAACGTTCCTGAGAGTTACCTGTTCAACACAGCGCATCCGGTATGGGTGTCTCTGGGAAGACGCCTCTCAAGGCCTCTCGATGGGATTTTCTTTTGCACTTAACCGACTGAAAATGCCGTAAGATACAGTTTAAATTAGTTCTCTAGTGTTGATGTCATTATGCTTATTGATTCTTTTCCTAATATCCCTTTCTTCTCCCAAATTTCTTTCTAGAATTCCAGAATTATTGGTAGGATACACAGAAGGTGACCTTTCTTCACAAGGACACAGACAACTAACGTTATATGAAGACGCAAACCCGACAGGAGAAAACACTTGAAGCAAGAAACCCAAATGCAATCTTATGATCAAAGCTACTGGTCAACACCTGCATCAGGATTGAAGATACCACGTCTTCAGACAGAATTTCAGCCCGTGGAATACTCTGAACATATCATTCTGTTGCAAGCAGTGTGTCGCTTCTGCACAATCAGAGACTGTTGTGATCTCTCCACTCATCGTGGAAGTTGCCTTGTGCCTAAACTGAATTGACAAATGCATTGTAACTACAAATTTTATTTATTGTTATGGAACTGTAAAGGTCTACATATAAAGGGAAAAGTTAACATGTTAAAAGCTGATGAAATTTCAGCTGGATGCCAGCATTTACTAAAGCTGTTCACATTCAGAGAACAAAGCAGTGACAACCGTCGACCCGTAGCATTCCCAGCATACCTATTAGTGTCTTAAAAAAGGAAGGGAAAAGTCTTTTGTTGTCCTTTCCTCTCCTTTTGCCATATGACTAGTGTTTTCCATGCAATAGGAAACTATTCCTTGGTATAGCTTTTTTTTTTATGTTATTTTTGGTCTCTGGTAATCTGAACAGTTATGGTCACGGTTCCCCTTCCACGCTGAGCTCCCTGCTTCACGCCAGTAAGAGGCCTCCTGAAGGCTGCGGGCGGGAGCGATGCTGTGACCATAACATTTCTTGGATTTAAAAAGTGATTTTTATTTTCCCTCAGACTTTCCTCAAACTTTTTTTTTTTTTCTAATTATAAACAAAACCTTTTTAGGCTTCTAGGCTTCATAGTAAAGCTTGTAACGTGAAGTGTAAATTGGGTGGGGAGAATCTACTTTGTTAGAGTTGCTTTGTTTTCCGAGCAGTAAGTACTACATATAGTACATGTAAAGTGTTAGCTGTACGTAAGCACAAAATGCATTAAAATACAAAGGAGATTTTTTTCAGGCTGTAATTTTGGTGAATGGTAAAATCCTAAATTCACCGTGGCAGGTAGTGTGATGATAGAACCACCAGTGAGGTGGGCTTCCTTACCTAATGGAATCTAAGAGCAATGGTCACCAGTTTTTCCTTCCTGTATGCATCGATTATCTTGTCATTTTCGTATGGCTTGTCAGTGGAGAAAAAAAGTAATAGTGTGAATCAAATGCAAACAGATGCCCCCCTCCCAAGCCATATTAGCATTAAACCTTTAAATGTTTCTCCACCAGAACAGCGTCCATAAGTATTCCTTTGTCACAGATGTGCTGAAATGGTTAAAATCCCTTTGGACTTCCATGGAAACTGTCTTCCACTGCAATGACCGTGGGAGGGAATTCCCCAAGCGGAGGTTGTCGGAGCTGTTGTTTATCCAGTGCATCTCTCCTCACTGGCAATTGGTTCACACGCAAAACAGGAACAAACCAAGAATTTTCATCGAGTCATTTAATTTGAAAGAACAAAAGGTGGATTGTTAAAATAAACTAATGAATTTAAGCTCATGTTTTGGATGGTTCCTCACAAACCAGTCTGTGGAATTAGTGGACTCATTTCTATTACTTTAATTTGCATATATCATCAAGTAACACCTGATTCTATCTGTGGCCTTGTTCTTCATTTCAGTGTTTATCAGCTAAACAAATTTGTTGCTTATGACGTGTGAAAGTGATCACGTGCCACTGCCTGGCCTTTTTCCTTCTAAGCTTGTTGTCTTTTTGGCTATATTAGACTTTGCAGTATGCCCAGAAGCTTTCCTTCATAAAATAGAAAGAAAAAAACATTTGGCTTATTTTTCACTGTAGCTAGTCTTTTATACAATAATCTTGTAAGAAAATTTCTTGAATTCTAAATATTACTCTTTCTAGATTTTTGAAATCGAAAAAGTTTTCAGTAAAAAGTTTCTTACTTTATTTTACTATATTAGGTAGTAAAAATGTAGGGTTATTTACCATAACCTGTTCATTAATATCAGAAATTTACAATAGCATTGTAAGACCATAGTAGGGTTCTAGCATACCGTGTAGTACCTATGGAGTATTGTAAGAGCTAATTGTCCGAGATGAATTGCTTCTCATCTTGTTCTCCAGTTTCCATTGTTGGTTTATTGCAGATTTGTACCCTGTGTCAAATTTCAAGGTATTGCTGATAAACCTTTCCAACCAGCAGCAACAAGTTCAAAAAAAAATTTCTGTCAATGTAACAGAAAACACTATGTATATAACATTTATGTAGCAATAAATGTGCCATCTTTTTTTAACATGGTAAATCAGCGAGTTTTTTAAATTTCTCTCTCCTCGTAGGTAACGCGTTGCTTGAAAAACACCAGCAAAAAGCAGCTTTGGCCATTATGTGAATAAAAGCTGACTCGAGGCACGCAGCCGGAGTTGGGCAGAGGTTCGGGGGGGCTGAGGAGGGGCAGCCCCCCACCTCCGTGCTGCCGGGCAGGGAGGGGATCGCACCGGCACAGGCCCATCCCGTAGGGACGTGCCTCCTCCCACCTCTTGTTCCGCTACTTTGCCTGGCCCTAAGAGAGGTTTCCAAGATCTGAGCCCCTTTTGTGCACTGAAGTTCAGTGCTGAGTTAATTCTGAATTGATTGTTGCATCTATGTAGGTTTGATCAAAAAAAAAAAAAAAAAAGGGGGGGGGGGGAAAAAGAACTGAGATTTCTTTGTCCATCAGTGAGCTTAAACCATACCTCTGCATGTANAAAGGGGGGGGGGCGACGGGGAGGAAAGTCCATAGCTTAAGCTTGAGGGGAAAGTCTTTAGGTCAAGCTTGAAATTAAAATTTTCGCATTTTCTACAATTTTTCTTCAAGTGCAAATGAAAGAAAATGGAAGTGCACAATGTCCAAGGCATACACAGACAGTAATGAAATCTTCATGCAATTCCTAGCCCACAACTGTTTAAGCCAAAAACCTCAAGTAACGAGCAAACTTTGTAGACGCTTGAGCTTTTTCAACTCTCCCCTGAATAAATACCCCTGGGGAAAGCACATCAAAGACAAGAGCAGGTAGAGATACTGTACATATAAGTTACAGTGTTTACCTGGCTGTGCTGTGTGTCGGTGCACTGCGGGGTTTCCAACTCTTGGTACCGCCCTGCGTGACCTTAGAAAGTCTGACGATTACGGCGAGATGTAGTTCACACTGCAAAAGACATGTCAGGGCGCGCGCGCGCAGGCCTTTCTAAGGTGCCGGCACTTGCACCACGGGCCGCTCTCTGACCCGCTCCGGCCGAAGAGGGGAGGCGACGCTGGGCCGTGCGTGTGTCACTGGGCACGGCTGCAGGAGCAGCTGCGAAGAGGCGCCCTGGCGCATTCCCCAGTGCAGGGAACGTTCTCAGTTCTGACTTCCTCCAGCAATAATTCGAAATCCAGCCTTGCAGCATCCATCGTCGCTCCCTCCCCGCTTTTCGGAGTGAGACCTACTGCAAGTTTGTCACTTCTTTCAGAGAGAGTAGAAATGGCATTTTCCAATGCTTCATCTTTCCCTTACATGCTGCTGCTGTCTTTTTTTTTTTTTTCTTTGTGCGTGTGTGTGTCTAAGAGATGCATGTTGGGATACTTTTGTGAACTACAATTCTGCTAGAATTAACATTTGGAATATTGTAGCAAAGCTTTCCTGTAAATCTAAAGCATTGGGAAAGGCTTAAAATGGACTCCCATCTTTTTTTTCTCCGGCACCGAGTAGATGCTGTTAAAAAGAAGATTCTTTATAGAAGAGTTACGGTAGGACACGGGGCAACAGTCTCAAACTGAAAGAGGGTCGATTTAGATTGGATATCAGGAGGAAATCCTTTACTGCGAGGGTGGTGAGGCACTGGAAGAGGTTGCCCAGGGCGGTTGTGGATGCCTCATCCCTGGAGGGGTTCAAAGCCAGGCTGGATGGGGCTATGAGCAGCCTGGTCTAGTGGGAGGTGTCCCTGCCCAGGGCGGGGGGGTTGGAACTAGATGATCTTTAAGGTCCCTTCCAACCCGAACCATTCTGTGATTAACATTTTCCCCGTTAGCATCTGGAGATTGTGGCAGAACAACAATAAAATGCACCAGTCTGTAAAAGACAAGCTAGATACTGGATGGTAAACCTTGATTTTTGTTTGTAACACTACTACCTTGTGCTTTCTAATATACCTAACCTGTGGTTACTAAAACGTCCTGTAAAAGGAAGAAATAGTTTGTCCCAATTTTAAAGCCTTGCCTGCCTCCCTGCAGACAAGACGTGGCCAGGGCTGAAAGCCACCAGGCGGCCGCCCTGGTCGAGGGGTATCGCTACCTCGTCGAGGGAGGGTCGCAGCCCCTCGCAGCCTCTCCCAGCTCCGGCTCCTGCCTTCCTGCACCTCCCCTGCCCCGTGGGGCGAGAGAAAAGCTGCCCAGAAAGCGGGGAAATGGTGCTAATAGGAGATGGCGACAAACCTTCTTCTCTTCCCCTCAGGTCTCTGCTGTCAAAGGGCAGACAAGTCAGGTGCCATTTGCGGGGGCTGCTTTGGACTGTTAAAACATCGTTGGTTTTACTGAAGTTAATCCCACTGACAACCCGGATGCCGCTGCAAAATACTGTGAGTTTATTCCCTGGTTAAGCCGCGAGTACACTGTTGAACTGCTATCGCAAGCAGGCGCATGTGCGTGCTCAGTCTGACTGCGGCCAGTTGAGCTGTTTGATTGCAGTCACCTGGGATTGTTTGTATTGGTCATAAACTGCACAGACCAGGCCTTAGGCTCTGAAACTGCAAATCGTCTGGGTTGTAAACAGAATCCCTTTCAATTCTCTCCTAATCCTGACTTTTCCAAATGTTTTGATGCAATTAACAACATCTGTTAAATAAAAACTGATTTAAAAAAAAAAAAAAAGTCTTAAAAAAAAATTATACCAAATACCAAGTGAGATAAAAGTCTCTCTCAAAATGTTGATCGCAACTGATCCTGGAGGGCAGATCTGTTAGAAAGCCAGCAGCTGAGCTAAATATTTGGAATTCTGGTTATTTCAGGTAAACTAGAGAAACAACAATATCAAGGCTCTTTCATTTTCAGGAGAGATCCCCTGTATTTTTAAGAGTATCACCTAAAGGTTTAGAGACAAAAGGAATTAAATATAAACTATATCAGTCAGAACAGTAACTGCTGCCAAATGTGATCGAACAGATGAGAAAATAATTTACAATATAACTCAAAATTCGGCCTATGTTAGATGTAGACCCCTGATAGTCCTGGACTTCAAAAAAGCATGAGAAACCTATGCCGATCCTGTAGCTGGAGCTCTCTCTTTTCATCAAAGCTCTGAATAACGTAGTAAGTTGTACTTGTTTTGGAAAAACTCAAGAATTCAGCTTTTTAAAAAAAAAAAAAAATCCAGGAGGAAATTATTCAATGTAAATGGACCTGACATTAAACTCTTGTACAAAATGAACACAGCCGTGTCTTGCTAACTTGGTAACATGGATTTTTGGCCCGACTTTCTTCTTTTTGTGCTGAGGCTTTTTCTGTCCCCTCATCACTGTATTTTCATGGCTAAGGAAGACTCTTGGAAATGCCAGAACAGTGATTTACTGGTTTGCTAGATTACTTATTTATACACAAGTAAATTAAGTGGTTCCTTATGCTCATGGAAGTTCTGACACACCGTGTTTCATTAAATGCACATCCTCTCTACCCAGGATGCAAAAAGGAAAAAGAAAGACTTGTGGTGGAATTGTAGAAGTTAAGTCTCTTATATTCAAACACAGCTAAAGAAATTCGATGAACAATCAAATGTGTAGCAATCATTACAACTTCTCCAAACACGAGGTTACAAACTCATGTGTAGAATGAGCTGTCTGAGGAGTAGCATGTCACTCGCCATTTCGCTCCCCAGCACCCATAAATGATCAGAGACACACGGTATCAGAAGCATTACCTTACCACAGCTGCAGAATTAATCACTAGCCCTAGTTGGTGTGTTCATTGGAAAGACACCAAATAGCCAATTGTTTGCTGCACAGGCAGATTAGGTGCTCCAGACTACTCCCAAATGATTTTCTCTGCCTGCTGCAATAACCGCTTCCAAAATCAGACGAGTTCTTTGGGGTGTTTGTGGGCTTGATATTTACTGTATCAGCCTCATTCACTCAGACTAGAACCTCGATGTACTAGAACGAAAAGTCCCCATTTCAAAATACTGAAAACTTGCTCTGTCGGAGAGAAATCTCCTGTATATAAATATTAAATGATGAGGTAGGGGAAATTTTTGGGTCGTGTTTTGAATTGTCATCAGAATGTTCGGTTCACACCTGCAAAAGCTGAAGAGGGTATCACAATGTTTCCTTTTAAAGGTGACAAAGCAAGGAAGTAAGTCTTGCAGATCCCTGTGAGTTCTGTTTGGGCAGTAGCTAGCAGAAGAGAGCTCGCATCTTAGCTGATCCTCTGAATGCTACAAAGACATAAATGCTAATGCATCTGATTATGAATATAACAGCTAAACTACATTAATCCCTAACACTACCTGACTAATAAAGATAAATGCACACAATACCAGTTTTAAGCCGATGGGCTCAGCTTCCAGTTTACCCTTTTGAAAGGATAACATTTAATTAAATGTCCATTTAATTTGTTTACATGACTAATTAATAGCTGAAAGTGTAATTAAACATAAAGCTTTTTAAATGCTGTGTACACCGATCCGTCTGTACGTGCTTCCACAGGCCTTCCCAGGCCTCCTTCCTCCCGTGTCCCCGCCCCACCCCGCCACCGGTTTCCATTGCATGAGATACGGCCTCCAAATTGTATCGGTGATAAGCAAGCTTAAAACATTTAATTTCCAGGTACATGCCTCTGCTAAGTAACTAATGGAATGATGAGTGTGGTGCAGGTTTACTGCTCCAGCGCGAGGGGCAATGGTGGGATTCAACAATGCTAGGTTCCAGCACCCACAAGCAGGCGTCAGAGACGCTTCTGCCTCCCTTACCTCTGACACTTCTTGCCTGGCCCCTCGCCCATCCTTGAGGATTTGACCCTTCAGGCTTACAGCTCTAGGGCCGGTCCTTCTCTTCCCTTCCAGCCTGACGCATGCTGGCTTCGGTTCCTTCCAGCCCCAGCGTTTAGGTAAAGCAGCAGCTGACTCTTCCTCCTCAGCATGTGGAAGAGAGCAGCGGGGGCAGGAGAACAGAGAGCGAGCCCTTCTTCTCAGTTCCGGCATGCAGCATTGTGATCACCTTGAGGGCTGGAAGGAGTAATTACACGGGAAGTCTCATTCCACCCAAACCTAATAAGCCTATATTGAACATATGGTTATTAAACCAGTAGCTGGTTTAGGTAATTTTTCAATGAAAAGGAACATTCCTGATACAAGGACCTACAACCACACATCAGACTGTTATCATTCTAATTCATGAGCAGTAAATTTATGGGCAGTAAAATCCCTCAGTAACAGTAACAAAAAAGGAATATGCACAAACCAGCAGTTCTTCTTAATCAAAGTATCGGAAAGGCTGGATTATTTTATATGCATACAAATACTTGAAGGGTGGGTGTCAGGAGGACGGGGCCAGGCTCTTTTCAATGGTGCCCGGCAACAGGACAAGAGGTAATGGGTACAAACCTGAGTGTAGGAAGTTCCATCTCAACATGAGGAGGAACTTTTTTACTTTGAGGGTGGCAGAGCCCTGGAACAGGCTGCCCAGAGAGGTGGTGGAGTCTCCATCTCTGGAGACATTCAAAACCCACCTGGACGCGTTCCTGTGCAACCTGCTCTAAGGTGACCCTGGTCTGGCAGGGGGGTTGGACTAGATGATCTCCAGAGGTCCCTTCCAACCCTGTGATTCTATGATTCTATGATTCTATGATTTTTGCTGAAAATCTTAGAAGATTTCAGTCCAAATTCTCAGGATGCAAAATTTGTTCTCATGGTTAAAATCTGTTAAAGTAATAGGCGCTGAAAACAGGAGATGAAAGTGGAAAGTAGCAGGCAACCTTACCCATGGGAAACGTAGCCATCTCTAATTGTACAGAGAAGGATGCCATGCCAAAACCCAGATGAAACGGTTTGGGGTATTTGGGTTGTTCCACTGTTGAACTGTGCAAGTGCGTGACCCTCTCCATGACAGACTTCCTCTCGCTCTTTCCTGCTCATGCTCACACTCAGTGGGCTTCATACACCTTGTCATAAATCAGTTCCTAAACGCTTTGAGGTATCTGCTTCCTTCCTTTTCCCAAATACTGTTTTAAGGCAAAAGATTGACAATAATCTGTTCGTTGAAAAAAACCCATAATTTAGCCCACATTTGTTTTAAATTTATTTCATATTATTTTGTAATATTTTAAGCTCCATATGGAATGAGAAGGACATCTGAAGGAATTTTCATCTTAGATCTGAATTGCTGCATTATAACCGTATAATTCTTCTCTTCTACACATTTGCTAGAGTAACTTTTATCCCCCTCTAGCCTACTAAAATTCCCTCTGCCCAAGGGCCCTTGATCCCATGAAGACACAGGCACAGTTTATGCATGAGAGAGCCCTTCTCGTTTCCGTGCGCGTACTTCATACTGAGTTCTGTTCTTCACAGGTCAGAAGTCTCATCCTTACAGATCTTTCTGGGTTTTCTACAATACCCAAGGTAGGTATTGTATGCATGTGTGCAACAGAAAGGTCGAATTGCTAAGCCTCACTGCTGCTTTTTTTATTGGAGAACTGGAGACAGAAGTACCAATATGAAGTCTTTCTTTACTTCTCTGTAAGTGAAGCAAAAACAGTGTTTGAGAGCAGGAGGCTGGGTGTGGGAACGTCAGTACGTTGCATCTGTGACTTTATAAAGGGATTTGGAGACATCTATTTTGCAACAATTGGGAAGAAACTGGGTGGGTGGTGTAGAAGAGGGGGAACTGTGAAGACCAAATGTTTAGCTGTATTCAACTGTAAACAGAGTGATAGTCAGTAAACAGTCTCTCTGAAGAGAGTAATTAATAGGCACATGTGAAGAGATGGAAAAGAAGATGTATCCTTCTTCAGCAGACATCAAAGGGCAGGCTGGACAGTGAGAAATTAAGCATACCCCAAGGAGGCCACACAGCTGAACGTACATTCAGCTTGGAAATGTAATGCAATATAACGAGCTAGGAAAAGGAGAAGTGAGGGGTAAGATAGGCAGTGAAAAAGGAATCCTAAAGTAAGAAAGGAAGGAGCAACTCACTCTGTGAGGAAGGGAGCCGGAGTAGAGAAGCAGGGAGGTCTAAGCAGGTCAGATCTTTCTGCGGAGGGGTCAAGTTGCAGAGAAGTTTTGCAGGATTAGAAAGAGTGATAAGATAGCACAGTAGGTAGCCTCAAAATAAGATAAGGAAACAGAGGAGGAGCCACTGAAATGAATGGTTCTTCATTGTGATTCTCCTGCCTCTTGCTACATCTGAAAGCAGAACCCTGTGGCAGTTGGCCAGTTTGACAGGCAAGGCGATAAAAATAAATTACATCCTCTGTTTCCAATACAGACTGAGATGTTTCCAAAAGAATGGGGGAAGGGAACTTACTTGCAGGGTGGAAAGGTACTTACGAGATCCAAAACTCATTGTCTGTTCTCTATAAAGTGGTGTCATGGCTGAGTCCGTAATGTACGTACTTGGCTTCAAATAGGGTTTTGGAACATTCCACCTCTGGGACCAGCTGCTTTCGCGAATGTTTGTCTGGAAGAGAAATCCAAGTTGAACATGAAGGAAATGCTCTTTTTTGCCTCTCAAAGAGCACACATGAAGCTGAGGGGAACAAATCAAAGAACCTGAGGCCAAGCAGTTTGAGATTCCCAGTGTCCTGGGTGGTCTTTGCTGTTAAATTCTATTAGTGTCATCTGTGGAGAATGTTTTCCTTCAAAACTTGACTAAAACTGGGACAAGATAGATTTTCCCAATCAATTTGATTTACAGTTTAATATGAGCAGAATACACGTATGTTAGTAGCGTGTTTTTGTCCTACTGTTGCAAATCAGGTTTTGTGCTCCCAATTTAATTAGAGTCTAAGGAAACAGTGAGGTCTTATTTGAGTTTCTTGGCACAAGCGGACATGCATTTTTGCTGTAAAAGCAGCTTTAGCAAGGACAACTAATCTCTCTCAGACACAGTGCTAAAAGAGTGTTTTTGGAAGAAGCAAAAGAAACCTATGAGAAGGCTGGAACCCATAGTATCTAAGATAAAACAAACCCTGCCCTCTTGCATGTGCTGTCCTCTGGGGTTTGATATGCGCTCTGTGGATCTGTGGAAACTGAGGATTGCCATGCCTTCTCTAATAACTTTTGGCTGATGCGTCAGGTGACACACGCAGGGAAAACGTGTCTTTTGTTATGCAGGGACTGTAACTGTGGGTCACACAAGGCAGGGAAGTGCTTTGCATCCAAGCACTCCGTCCTGTGCTTAGGAGCAAGCAATTGCCCCGTTAGTTATCCACTGTCACTCTCCCACTGAGAAAACAGTCCAAGTTCTTTGTTTAACCACATATTGTGGAGTAAGCCACCAGCTCCCCATGAACTGGAAATCAAATGTAGATCTGTTCTTACGGATCCAGGACAAATATATTATTCATCATACCTGGCTGACTTGTCCCATACCACTAGTGATTTTCCCAGAGAAAGATTCTGCATATGACTAACGGCATTTTTTGAGGGTTAGAAATTCCAAAGTTGTCTACTCAAGGGAAGAAATTTTGTGTTTCAGCAACATAGAAACATTGGCTCTCGTTACTGCAAAGAATGGAATTGCAATTTGTCTTCTATGATCTTTATAGGCATGCCTGAAAAACAGAGATGTCAATACTGCAAGCCCAAGAGGTCAGTAAGGCAGTGTCCGTTGCTGACAGACAACAGACCATGCCTCAAAAATCCCACTTGCTGGGCTGGTGGAGATAACATTTAGCGTGAGGCAGAGCAGCTTCAGTTTTAGGGCAGGGGTGCTGCCTCTGTGGTTCTTTGGAATCCTCTTTGCCGGAAAACAACCCTGTATTATCCTCCAGAGATCAGCTAGGGCTGGTCTCCCATCTGTTCGTGGATCTGCACCTGTTTTTCATTTCACCAATAGTGGCCACATGGCCTAAGACTGTGGGGGAACACAGAGGAGAAAATGAATGTGTCATTCAGGCACTGGCGTTGGATTCAGAAGTTCTGAGTTTAAATCCTGACTGTGTAGCATAACCTTGGTGAGTCCTTTCATTTCTGCCTGCCTTAACGTCATCTGTAAAGGAGAGGAAGGAGTCATGACTATTCTGGGGCCTTCTTACCTTTTTTAACAAGGAATTGGAGAAAATCTGTTTTTTCTTCTTTGCTTGTATTTCACCCAGCACAGAAGTCTTTACAGAAGTGGGTCTCTATAAAACACCTCACTGATGATTAGGAACACCAAACACGTCTCCCATCCATTTCCTTTACACTCTGAAAAACAGAAAAGCTGCTCAGTTTCTGCCTGTGTAAATGACAGTACTGCTTGGACATAGCTCCAGAAGCATAGAACTGGTGTACAGGTATTTTGAGTGTTTATCTGCAACGGGTGCCTGTGAATCCACTGTAGTCACTCTTTGTTCATCTGAGGCTGCATCACATTCTAGCTGCATCCAGCTTCAGAGGCACACAGAAGCAGCACATATATCAGTTCCCTCCCTCTCTCATGTCTTGCACTGGGCATGCCATAGATTTGTTATTGTACATTTTGTAGTCCTTACACTTGTTTAGAAAACAGAGGCAAAGTTGTTGCCCGGCCTCTGCCTACTCATTTCATTTATTGCTTCATCAGCCACACTGTGTGTTTACGCTCCAGTACAACAGTTTGGCTGCAGCTCGTGTTGACAGCCCGTAGATAGCTTGAGGCTAAATAAAGAGGGTAACTGCTGTCAGGTTCCGTGTAAGTTCTCAGCTGGGCATGGTAATGCCATGCTAACTGGGGACATGCTGACCTTGCCAAATACTATCAGCTTCTGCAAGGGTCCCTTAAAATGCTCAGTGTCAGAGATCCTTGCAAACTCATTCTTTGAGAATTTTCAACCCAGGCACCGCTCGTAAAGAATCCTCTCACATTTTTCCTGTCCTAACTGGGGACTGAGTTGATTACAACTGTTCTTAGAGTTGTTTTTCACCTTGGGCCTCGCTCAACTTCTATTGAAAGCTGCTGGAGTTTGTCATTGACTTCAATGGAATCAGGATTTGGCCTTTATCAGAAAGTTTGCTGTTTGCTGCAAGTTTGATTTCCATGTGATATATCTGGAAGCTTTCAATTATCACGCTGCCTTTGAAATGAGAAATTGACAAACTGTTATCTCGGGAAGCTTGTTGGGTTCAGATTGTTTCCATCAGATCACAAGTAAATTTGTGCCAAGCAGGGTTGCTATTGAGTTTTTTATGTTTGATCCTCAAATTAAAATTAACCTGACTGATTGTTTTGCACTTGAGATTATCACTCTTTGGTTTTGTCTGAAACTTGCAACAATGGAAAAGGATGGGTATTTTGCAGGATCCGTGGATTAGGAGTTTTGTGTCAGCTTCCGAAAACCCCAAGAGGCTTGGGATAAAATGTTATGCTGAGCATTACAAATTCACAGGTGCTGCGGCCAGAAGAGACAATTATGATCATTTATTTTGATGTTCTGCAAGCTACGAAGTACCTCCTGTAGTCTTTATAGAGGTCCATACCTCTCAATTTAACCAATACACAGTCATTAGAATTCTAGGTTGATTTAATTACCTCCAATTTTGGAAAGTTCACCGCAATCTAAGGTTACTTTTCCTCAGTGTTTAAAATTTGTTCCTCATCTGAACTTGTTTAACTTTGTTTTATGTCACCAGATGTAAGCATATGGATGAACTTTTTTACTCTGAGGGTGGCAGAGCCCTGGCACAGGCTGCCCAGAGAGGTGGTGGAGTCTCCATCTCTGGAGACATTCAAAACCCACCTGGACGCGTTCCTGTGCAACCTGCTCTAAGGTGACCCTGCTCTCGCAGGGGGTTGGACCAGATGATCTCCAGAGGTCCCTTCCAACCCTACCATTCTGTGATTCTGTGTGATTCTGTTGCTCTGCTTTCACCCGTGTCTGTTGTTGGACTCGATAGCTCTGTAGTATCCCCATGTAGACCCTTACGCACGGCAGTCAATCAACTTTTTACTTTTTCTTCTTAAGCATCTTCAGAGTCAGATATATATTTCAGATCTCCATTCATTCATAACTCTAGTATTTATATTTTCAGAATTTGGATGATACCAATTTATCCAGCTGCTGGTGACCTGAATCAGTGTGTGATGTTTAAATGTTGGTGTCACATTAAATATTTCCACTGAAACTCCTGTGGTTCACACTCACTCTACAATTTTGTAAGGCCTACTTATAAAATCAGTTCTTTCACACTCGGATGTATAATTCACATTGGACTCAATGGAAATATCCATTTTATCCAAGAAAGGCGAGATCAGATCTTAAACTAGCAGGCAATGCCAATATAATGCTAACAATGAAGATGTTAATCTTGAACTACTGAGATTTTTCCTCTATTTCATGACTCATCTTTCTTTAATGGCCTATTTTTAAGATCATTCCATTAGATCAGTTTTTTCCTGGAATGGTATAAATGAATTTGATAAAAGGTAAACTAAATCTGGACCCAATGCTATCAAGTAATAGAATTGAAGGGGGAAGGGACCCTTGGAAGTCATCTTGTGTAAATCCCCACTGAGAGCAAAGTGAAGCTTGAAGTTGGATCCAAGTGTACTGATAAACACAACTGTGACTTCAGGAAAAGGTTGAATGGTACCACATCCCCTTTTTAAAATTAACCATTCATAAAGGACATGACTTACGAACATTATGACACATTATTGCAATAGGGATATTGCTTTTATGTTTTGCTAGGCACCTTCTCACTGTGCATCCTTACCATATATTTTGAAGCAAAACTCTATTAGTCAATCTATAATCAACATAAACTCTCATGGAAATATAAAAATGACTTTGAAGTTTTCTGTCTCATCAGTGGCCCAAGAACTAACCCTTTTGTTTAAGAACCTAATGTGCAACAAATCAGCTTAAAAACTTTTCTTTATCTATATGCATGTGTATTTTCATTCTACTTTGTCAACATGAATATGAAGAATTAATCGTCCCACTTTTGGAATGATCTTAGTAAAACTAGGCATTTGACAGAGATCTGTAAAGTGATTTTTTTCTTTTTCTTTTTCTTTTTTTTTGTATATAAAATGCTGTGGTAACATTTGCTCTTCTGGTCTTATTCTTTATTTACTACAGTTTTTTGACATCTGTCCCTGTCTTTTTTCATCAAATATTTATCTGCAGCAGCTGAAAGAGCCTCATTTGTTTTAATTAAAAATAAGACCACCAAGCTGGGATCACTTCCTTAGCTCTTCCATGGCTTGTACAGACAGACAGTAGATCTTGTGAGGTTTTCCTGAGGGTGGCCCATTGACAGGCTTCCCCCCTCCCTATATCCTTTTCTTTTGCACCATGTTTATTTTTGGATAGAGAAATGTAATCAGAGCCACATTCCGGACAAAGAGACTTTTTACAGTTAACACGCATGAGAAAGGAGGAAGATCATGTTGTGTTTCATTTGGTGTTTCATTGTAAGAAACCATTTTCTAATTTGTGGTTCTGGAATGGAATTATCATTGCCACAGAAACACAGGAATTGACAGAGCAATAAGGCCTCTACTTCAGCATGCTGATACTGACATCGGCAGCAAGCACTTAAGGAAAAATTGTAGAAATTCAGCTGAGGAATATCCTACTGACTGAAAACATTTTTTGCACTTTTCCTCACTAGCTAGTATCTGTCTCATGTCTTTTTTTTTCTCCCCAGTGTTGACTACAGAACTAAAAACAAAGAACAAAGAAGCAACCTAAAATAACTCCTTTGTGCAAAGTTAGTATTTTAAGGTCACGGTACAAGCTGATGCCTATTGCTGCTAAAACTGGTCTAGAGGGTGTGTGGGACATATTTTTTTCAGTTTTACATGTCCTAGACAGATACTTTGAGAGTGCACAGACAGACTACTCACGACTTCTAGAGATGGTGAGATGTCTTCTGGTCTCTGCATCCCAATTAAGTTGCATAGCATCACTGACCTTTCTCAGCCATCTTGATTATCTTAGTTCTTGTTAATAAGAGAGACTTCTAAATTAGGCGTTTACATGTATTTGAGATGGAGGAGACTAATAAGCAAATCCTGGTTTTTTTCATACCCCTTTTTTACCTCATTCTTCATCTTACATGAAGTAAGTAAAAATTAAAGCAGAAATTTTTACTAAGAAAAGTAAAAATTAAAAGAAGCCATCATCATGAATCACCAAATTAAAACTGTTATATCTTCACTTGGCAAAAATTACCTTCAAAAATGATCCTACTTCAATCTCCCTTGGCAGTAAGTCACAGCAAAGTCATCCAGTGCTTGCTTAGACACATATTTCTTACATTTGTCTGTTAGATACAAAACATTGATTAGCTTGAAAATGAAAAGATCTCCTTTCTTTGTAGGTGTAATCAGTTTAAGACTTTACACTCTGGTAGTTGGGAGTTTTCTAAATTCTGAGAAAAACCTATCAGACTCAAAGCCTGACACTATCTTGTGCACAGCTTAGTTTATTTTGTAAGCAAAGTAGAAAGACAGGTTGAGCTGATCTTACATATAAAAAATTACCTCATTACAGCATCTACATAAGAAAATGGGTTCAGGTGAGTAAAGAATTGTTTTTTTTTTTCCTCACAATACACATACGCAACAGGGACGTGTATAGCCCATTTCAGAACTTTCATATAAAACTTGTTGACTTACCAAGAGGTCAAAGGAGATTTTATCTCAGCATCTTTTCCAGTTCACAGTATTATCTCCTGTTATGTCTCCAGGACACAATAATGTGGCTGCATAACGTCCTCATGTAGATTGGTTCTGTATTTGAGATATATGGGTAAAACTGACACAGCATTTTAAGGGCAAAGGTTTTGCAAGTAGACGCATATATTAAGAGCACAAATTTAAATGGAAAGTTGACCCCTAAGTTGTCCTATACTGACACTTATTATTTAAGTAACTTTTACAGACACTAATTCACTATGTTATAGTTACAATATTGTACTATAACTTTCTAAAATCTTGATATTGGCATAAAGGAAGAGAATCAATGATGTAACTTGGAATCAGAATTTAATCCTTTCCTTGCAGGATACCGAGACAGGAGACAGCACTATTGCTTAATCCACTGAACAATAGAAGGGCATTCAGGAACCTAGATTTTCTTTCCAGCTCTGCTACTGGATTGAGGGTGACCTTCATCAAATGCTGTTTCTACTCTGTAAAATGTAACTGTAAATTCTCTTTTTAAAAGCATTTTAAATGAGAAAGTACTGTAAAGTATCCTAGATTTGATGCCGATTGCTTACAACGATAAGTGAAATCAGAGTTAAACTAATTTAAGGGAGACTTTATTAACTAGAAAGATTATGAGCTTGTCAAAAAGATATTAATTAAAGTCTGGGGACTGCTTGCCAGTGTCATTCTAAATTAATTGCTAATGGGTTACTCTTAAAAGTGGAGTGCAGCTGCAAGAACATCAGGCTCAAAGGAAACTTGATTTTGTTTATCATTCATTTTTACTTTGTTTAGCAAAGGATTTCTAAATACCAAAGAAACCTGAAACTGTTTCTGGCAAGGATATTTTTGATTACAAAAATCTTTTGATAATCTAAATGGTAGGATTCACACACTTACTGTAACCTTCTACACTTTTCTCTCTTTCTGTAAATCTCTGAGAAAATAAAAACCTTTAGAACTATATCTTGTGTATGTCTTAAGAGACAAGCCAAAAAAGCCAACTGGCTTTTTAGAGACAGTGGCATACAAAAAGGTTTGACATAAAGTTAGCAGCGGTTCTACTGACCCCCAAATCATGTGTGGCTGGTATCGTGCTCTTTGGGGATAGTATCACCTGTGAGCGCAATTGAGAACAGGCCAGAGATTTCTCCTGATTTCAAGGCCTCCAGTTTGTAGCTATACTTAAGGGCACAGTGTGGGCATGGGGGTGGGAAGTGATTCATATCCACTTCTGTCCCTATTTACAGGCTATATGTTCCAGCTTTTTGTAGATGTGTTTGGCTCAAACAGCTCACAGAAATAACTGCTTCAGGAGGATGTGTAGTTAAAGAAAGGCTGGACACTCTGCTCGAACTTAAATTGGTGCATGTGGGGAATAGTCTTTAAAGACATTATAGTTACACTGGTGTAACATGTGGGAAAATAGAACCTGAAGATAGCGATCCCTGGTAGCAGGTTGAGAGGACACGCTGGCAAAAGGCCTGCCCTATGTTATGTCTCCCTTTCTTGTCAGTGATAGAGACTCCCCTGCTTCTGACTCTTAGGCACGAGTTAGTCAGACTGCCTTTTCAGTTTGGGCATGGAAGGAGCTTTTGCAGGCATTTTCTTTTCAGTTCCACTAGTGAGCAGGCGCACCCACAACAGAGAAAAAAAAAATGTAGCCCACTGAACATCTGTTAAGCTATTTATTTCCTTATTTTATGCTACCTGATAGTATAACAATTTTATATCAGTCGCTGCGTTAAACAGACCACAGATCACTATTTTAAAGGAAGCTGGAGAGTTCTGTGCTACCTCAGACAGAAATTTTTGAAATAGTGAGAATTTAGTGAAAACACGTATTTTTGATAGAGCTCTGTCACCAAAGAAGGAAGTGACAACCTGCTATCTTTTTTATTCCTACAGTTTCAATTTGAAAATATGAAAGCTATCACTACGTGTAATTCTGCTAATTCAGGTATGTTAAATCCTGACAAGACTGTCAGACCGAAAAGGCACAGTTCTGGCCTTGTGGAAATCAGTGACAAAAATACCAGTTGATTTTAAAAGATGCCAAAATTGTACCAAAGTGGGGGGTGTGTGGGGAGAGGTGTGGGGGGTTTGTTTGGTTGGGGTTTTGGTTTTTTTTGTTTTTGTTTTTTTTTTTTACTCCAGAAAATAAGAATATGATTTACACCTTTCCATATTGATCCTTCTGTTCAGACAGCCATGATCTTTGTAATACTGGGACACTTCAGTGTTTTGGCTTTTATTTCGGATGCTGTCATTTTAGCAGTGCAAATACTAAGTGATACAGGAATATGGTGCTTTGAAGTGCTGACGACTATTCTGTTAACGGCTTGGGAATATGACTAGCACAGCTGTCTCCATATTGCTTGTGAACATAATTTGCTTCACAAAACTTGGTGGCAGAGTATTATTAATAATTTTTGAAATTCTTTAATATACTAATTAAAAGTCATCTTCCTAATACTTATGAAACCATCTCAGGAAAGAGCAACATAGTACTGTTACATTAACTATCCCATTTGAAAATCTGGACTCTAAACCTATAGCTTCAGAACCCCCAGCAGAATTTACCAGACATTTCTGCTCAATATTGACATTACCAACTTCATAGCATTTTTCTTAAGATGGATTTGAACCAGGGCCCAAAGTTTCCCTCCCTATTTGATAGTCTATTTACCATTCTCCTATTACTTCTCTACTTGTACACACACATATACAGCATATAGACAATCTCTCTTGTGGTTTTCATAGCTATATGTGCAGTATGCGACATCTTGGACCAAGCAGGGAGAGCACTGGCAGCTGGAGAAATCTTTATCACAGAAACTTTTAGGAGTGAAGTACTAAGTCTCCCCTGGAAGTGAGATAAGCTAGAATGACAGAACAACTTTCTGTGTGCCATGTGGGAAGACTCTGCACTTGCTAATGAATCTGCTATTGCACTGAGAAAAAAAGAGGACAGCCTGTAGTTCACCATGTTCTTTGGGACTCAGAGACACTGTTTAACCAAAGCAGAATGCTTTGACAGCAGAGTATGTCTCGTAAATGTAAGAATGACATAAAAATTGTATCTGTGCTTACTGATTATAATGTAATTAATTAATAAACATACACAGCAAGGTGAATGCCATGCAGTGTCTGGTCTGTATCAGGATTCCTTTAGTAACATAAGGGCAAGGAAGCTTAGTGATTCACAGACCATGCTCAGAGTGACTATAGCACCCATGGCTACATCAATGTTGGCAATTGGTTCTCACGGAGAAAAGTTAATAAACTCCTTAAAATTAAAAATTGTTTTAGAAAAGAAGGGAGATCAGAGAAAACATAGTTAGTATCCTATTGTACTAGCATGAAAATTTTTTTGAACAATACAGCAACTTATACAAACTGTGATGTTTATAAATACATTGTAACTCTGATTCATGAGGAGCCTTACTTTACTAGATGCTCCAAATTAAGATTTGCAGGCATCCTATCTAATCTTCTAATCCAATAATCCTAAAATCCAGCAATTAAAGAATGTTTTGACAAAGCAACCTGAGGCTCATTCCTCTAATTATGCTGCACAGTTTAAGCTCACTGACTTCAAATACATGGGTTTACCCATGTAAAATATGCATGCAGTGCATCTGAATTTACTAGATTAATAGACACTTCTGTAGTATGCAGCCTATTAACAGCTTCATCCAAACCGAAACTAAATCAAGGCATCTTGTTGCTAAAGAAGAAAACTCTTGGGGAAGTGTTCACTTAAGCAATTATTTTTCCTTGCTGAGAATGAATGCAATTATACCTCTAACACTAAGTCATACTCGAGACCAACAATGTTTAAAAAAAATAGAATTTAATAAGCAGCTTCTAGAAATCCCTGTCAGTCTGTCACGTGGGTTGGATTTCTCTTTAAGCTCTACCATTTTGCTGGTGTTTTCTATCAGAAGGTGCAGAGTCTGATGATTCAGAACAAGAGACAATAGGTGTTGTTCATGTACTGAAGCCATGGAGACTGGAAACTTCAGTGATGCAGGGAATTTGTATTATGTGTTGGCTAATTTAAGATAATAGCAAAAATAATTCTATATGTTCTTCCTGTGGTGGAATTATACTTTATCAAGGATAATTAACACTCTTTTGTGCTCCATTCCTAGACATTAAATCATTCCTTCCTTTGTTGAGCTGGTTTTCTAAGATGCTTGAAAATTAACAGACATCTGACTCATCTCCAGAAAATATCTCCATCATAAAGGACCTGGGACACTTCTCCTGAGGCAGTAGTTCGACAATTTGCAATCTTGCCACTGTACACAAGATGTCTGCATTGCTGGACGCAATCTATACAGCACAACTCCCCATGCTGGATTCACTTTCCAGAAAGAGGTCCCAGTGACTAAGATCCACACAGCTTTTTTTCTTTGTGCTCCACTTCATGCTCTGATCATCAGCTTGCTTTGCTTGGCTAACTGTAATGGTTCTGTGGGAGGATCCTTAGGGCTGCAGAAGGGAACAAACTGAAGAATAAATTAGGAACTTGGCTACCAATCTCTGAAATGGCTGGTAGCCGGTACGGGTGAACTTCTGGAGAGGAATGCAAAAAGATTTCCTGAATTTGATAACGTGAGAGAAATTTGGAGTGTATAGTGTTTGCCCCAGAAGCCAGAAGAGAAACTAAATGATACATTGAACCTATTGTAGCAGAAACCCATAACAGAACCATAGAATCATTTAGGTTGGAAAAGACCCTTAAGATCATCAGGTCCAACTGAGCTGTCTTTGCAGAATTCTAAATTGGAGTCAGGTTAAGTATGAAGACTGCACTATCACAGTCTGATGCAGTATGTGTCTCCAGTAAAGTACTAGTTTGCTAGGGAAACAAATTACAATATTTTCGTTGTGAGTTCTGTTGACCTTCAACCTGGTAAGAGGATAAAACGTTAAAAAGCAGAGAAATAGAAAAGAGTGTTATTTACAAGTGGTACCTTTGTAATAGCAAGACTATGTCTGCGTGACAGGAGGGCTTGGCTTGTTTGTTGTTTGTTTTGGAGATTTAGGAGGGTAATGAACAAAGCAATTACAAGAGACAAAGATATGCCTCTTTTTCGTTTTCCCAACAATCTAGGGGAATTGAATCCACTGGATGCCTGGAGTTCATTCCTGTAATCCCTTCATTAACCCTTTCATTCAATGAGCCCTCTATTTCCCACTAGATGCGAACTGCAGTTTGCTTGTGTCCATGCCCACATATTTCTTTCATTTTTACGTTGGGCAGGAATCCTTCTCTGTAGTGTTTTGTTCTTTTTAGATGCAAGTCTATTATCAGGCCATGTCTAGCTTTATTATTAAAAATGCAAAGTATAGTGATATTATTCAAGTGACCACACTGAATCTTTTCTCTTTTCCTAATGATCTCCCATAACTTCACTGACATAATTTTTGTGTTGATAATTTATACACGCGTTTCCAATCCTTTAGCCAGAAGCTAAGGGGTTAATTGTTTTTTATCATATATGTATTGCATGGGCTGAGATGAAAGCCATGGCTCAGCAAAGTCTTGGCTAAACATGCTTATTAGCATCAAACACACCTCATTCTAAAAAGGTGTTGCTGTGCACCTGCTATTTTATTCATATTAGGTTATTAAAATAAAAAAAAAGTGTCAGACTAGAAACAGAGCAGTGCTGTGATCTGCTAGAAGACATCAAAAGTAGACAGATTATGAAGTCTGATATGGCTACTGGAGTAATGTCTAAATTTAGGCTATTCTTCCTGTGTAAAGATTTTAGGTGATATCCTCAGCAAAGATAACTGGCACTGAAGCCAACAACACTGTTTGTTTATTATCAGCAAGATCTGGATTCCTTTTATCTTGCATAAAACATGAATTACTAGCTTTTATGCAGTTGCCCTGCCCACTGTGATTCTCTGAAGAAGAGGCGTGGAGGAAATAACTTTTGCAAGGAAAAGTTGAAAAGCATTTCCCTCTTGCAAGGCACCCACCCTTGACCACTGTTCAAAATAGGATACTGAGCTAGATGGGCTTTTGGTTTGACCCAGCTCAGGTGCTCTTAACTTCTCACGTATTCACTCCTTTCAACTGGAACAAAACCTGTAGTTTCTCTCCTGCTTCTAGTCCTGGCCAGCGAGAACTAGGGAAGCAAATGACTGTGCTGCAGTTTCAGTAGCTACTGAAACAATCTCCTGTGATGAAATCCCTTTATGTGAGGCACTGAAATGGATCCTTTCTGCCCGAATTTCCCCTGTAAGAGCTTGGTAGAAGTTGGTATGCTTTGAATCTTCTCTCTGCCAACAGGAGAATCAGGCATTTTGTTAATTATCAAGTCAGGGATAGAGTTAGCCAACTGGACACTTTACACACTGATCAGAGGTTATTCCAAGAAGTACAGAGTGCCTGTTAGAATTGTATCTTGCAATGCTGCTGACCTCCTGCTCTGCGTCCCAGAATATGAGACAGCAGGGTGTATTACCTCAGCTAGGAAAGATGAAAAAGAAAACATTGCTTATCAACAGACATGGACCAAACTGTTTCTCAGAAATCACCTGAAACTCTGCTACAGCAACTCTAAGCCCTGGGAAAAAAAGCTCGCAATAGTTTTCATAAATTAAAGCACATAAATAGAGAATTTTAAAGGTTTAAGGTGAGCAAAGAAGACATTTCAAAAGTACAGAAGCATCAACCAAACCTTGGGATCCAACAGATGCTTAATTGCAATGAAAAAAGGAATGAAACATAAATGTCAGAGTACACACACAAGAATACTCCAGGAATATCTGTAACTACTTAGTGAAGGAACGGAATAGATCAGATCTTCTTTCCAAGTCTAGAAATGTTTTAGTACACAGATGGTCTAGAATTCAGTGGAAACAAAAGTATCGCATCATAAGTCAGTTGTTTAACATACTCTGTGTTTATATAAACTATGGGCAGACATAGCATTACTGTAACATTGTGGTTGAGAAATCAGGCACTCAGGGGTCAGAAAATGCAGCACAGGTCAAACCACAATCATAATTCTCCCCTCTTCTTGCTTATGCACAAAAATATGAGATTGGATCTTCTACTGGCATATGTTAGCAGGCCTGAGTGCACCGACAGTATTTAATGGCCCTGACCAGCCTCACCTGGGACCTCCACCCACACCCCTGCCCACGGGTGTGGGGGCTTCATTTAAGCTCAGCCTGAGGCCTTCAGTCCCTGGCTGAGCTACGTCTTAGGTGTGTCTCTGCTTAGCCATGGACCTTACTGATCAGATCCTGAGCTGGGCTGACTTCCCAGCTTCATCTCACCTCTGCCTGTGCCTTGTGTCTTGCCTGCCTTGATGTTGGACCTGTCTTACTACTGCAAACTTGCCTGGTATTTGGACTTTTGCTTAACCCCCGGTGCCTTCCCTGAACCTTCCCGGCTCTCTTGCTCTGGTATTGTGGGACAGGGCCCTGGCTGGTGAGATCTCTGCCAGGCTGGCTGTAGTACCATGTTTGCCTCCTTTACTTGCTGTATTCTGACCACTTATGCTTTATGTTACCATTTATATTTCTAAAGAGTGAGAGTGTGCCTTTTGTATAAATTCCTACCTTCCCCAGCAAGATTTGGAGGCTAAGCCTGCATTCAGACTTTGCAGTTATAGATCACTGGTTAAAAGATGAAAATCAGTTATTAAAATCTTACAACTCCTTGGTATGATACCATAATGTTAATGAATTGTACATTAAAACAAATGTCTTTTGGTAAAAAGTAACTTTCTCAAAACCTTGAAGAATATTTATGAGTGACATCGTGTGAGACTTCGCAAGATCATTTTTATTGGCCTCCTAACATTTGGCTATCTCTCTTTTTTTTAAAACTTGTTTTAAAAAAACTCTAAACTTCAGTTATGAAAACTGAGGTTTCTTTTAGCAAAAAAAAAAATTAATTATTTGGAGGTTTTATATAAACTTGAGTCAGAAATATAACAGTGTTCTACCTCTGCTATTAGTTTTTCTAAGACCAACAGTTCCATACAAAATATCAAGAAAAGGCTGGAGCATTTTCAAACTGACAAAGCATTGCATGCTTCTAGTCTTAAGTGTTTTTAATGACAGGATGTGAAAAATTCTGGCATCTTAGAATTTGGTGACTCCTGTTGATTTTGGGGGGACAAACACCTTACCCAACAGCTAAAACAGAGAGACCATTCTGCCAAATGAAATGCTTGCAGAGACAACAAAAAACAGTCAGGAGGTGTCTCCTGGCAAGAATTACAATGCACAAAAAAAACCTAACTGACAAAAGAGATACTGCTGAAAGGCATTCTCATGGATAAAATATGTGCTTACTTTGCACAGCCACGGAAACTTCAAGTATTTAAGAGTGGGAAGGTGTGGAAATCTTAACCTGTTGTATGTTAGTGAGGCATGGCTAGAAAGCAACAACCAGTGGCTTTTGGCATTGGCAGTGTGAAAGCTCAGGCCAGTACCTAAGCAGTCTCTAGTCTGTTAAAGTTTATTTGCCAGTTTCAAAATAAAATTGCAGAGACTTTTTCAGAGTTGGAAAAATCTGAAGTTAGAAGACATTGGTGGGGGGAAGGCATCAGAGGGAAAAAAATTGGTCTTTTGAAGTTTTATATGTAAGGAAAGACCTGGATTTGTGCCTTTAAAGCAAACCTTCCTGACATTACAAATCTGAAAAAACTCACTGTGGCCAAAAGCCACATTACATATACTTATCTTTGAGAGGAAGGGGGAGGGAGATCAGTTCACAAGCAGGAAATGGCTTCCAGGTGTCTCCCTACTCCAGTGCACAACTTGATCACTACAATCCAGTGATGCCAGGCTTAGTAGTCCCAGCTGTCTTGCTGCTTCTCAGGGATTTGGACTAATCGTGCATTATCACAGCCCTTCTGGTGACAAAGCATAACCCTGTCTCTGGAGGTGTGCTTGAACTGTATGCAGTTCGAGCAGTGGTGGGTGTGGGTGATTAAAAAGGTTACAGGTAGGCTTTCTCAATTAAGTATAAGCATGTGGAAATAAGCAACGTGTCTGCATATGCACTCATGCCTGTGTGCATAGAAGTTCAAATCATATCTGTTTCTGGAGCTGGACAACAAAATCGACTATTCTGCTTCTTGTTCTGTTGTGGAATGAAGTAACTGAGTGTGGCACCCTTTCCATCCCAGCAATCCATAGAGCTGGTGAAGAGGGAGAAAAAGATCTATTTCATTTATTCTACCTCAGTGTTGTCTTTTTTCTTTTTTTTTTCTCCCTCCTCCTGACTGCAGAAACACCTCCTTGTTGGGTATTATGGTTTCATTGTGCAAATATGACAGGAAGAGCTTTCCGAAGCCTCGCTACAGATTGTTAGTTAAGAATATCACAAAAAAAGTAATTAGCTTATATATCTGACATAGAAAGGAAGGTTAGTTTTAAGGAGTACTGTTTAAATGTTCTCTTCTGGCCTCTTCCTCGTGCAAAAGTTTAAACTCACAGCAGAGAGAAAAGTGCTGCTATCCATTCTACTACATTATTTACATCAGCGTAAGACCATGGCATTATGCAGTAGAAGAGTGTCCTTTCATTTGGCAATGAAGTTGCATTCCATGTTGTACAACTTTACTGTGTTCTGGTTAAACAGAATCAATTTAATATTCAGAGGGAATGTGACATCTTGGGGGGGTGCTGGGGATAATAAAGAAAACCAAAAGTAATTTTATTTTGATTGTCTATATGGTGTAGTGAGCATTTACTTGGCTACAGAAGCAATGAATATTTCCATGCTCAATGCTGATGGAAGCTTCTCCATTGCTGCCCTAAGAGATTGTTTTCACTGTGTTCTCTGGAGGACCATTTTGAACAAAACTCTTAAGGTCTCATTCAAGTATAAAATTTTTAGTGACTATTTTCTTTTTAAAGCTGAATGAAAATTCCGTAGCCTGGAAAAGGCTATACAGAATGATAGCTGTCTCAAGATAATGTAGCAGCTTCCCTGTGTAAAAGGACGCACAGAGATTAGTGAGAAGTTTAATTCTTATACGTAAACATATATAAAAAAAAAGTCTGTTTTAGCAAAAAGCAGTCTGAACTGCAGGAATTAGCACCATGTTTTCATGTCAATGCAAAAGGTGCAACTGATTGCATGACACCAACCAGCACCACCCATACTCAGACTATGTCTGTAAGTTGTGGAGTAGCAAAAGTTACAAGCCTGTATTGTGAAACAAACAATTGTTTACTGTGACATATTAGATCACATTGTATTAAACACATAAGGAGTCAAGCAACCACCTTCTCTTTTGTCGTTATGTTCTCTGACAGTAACAAACACCCTGGTGATACAATGCTCCTACATGATGGTATGCTGAGTACACCAGCACTCTATATTCAGTTGATGATTTTGTGACGCTCTGAGATATTTCCACAATGGAATAGGCTCATGCTTTGTTTTAATTGTTCCAGTAAAACATTTAACATTGTGACTTTTAATATTTATTTCTCAGTGTGTGAGGAAACCCTAAAAAGCTTGAAGCTGTAGTCCACCAATTCTGTTGTCAAAACAGGAAAACTATATGACGCCGTATATCCAAAGTTTTATTAACTACTTTTTGCCTAACTGCTTAGCTTCTTCCCAGATCTGACTGTTTCAAAATTAAGCATACTACTGCTGCACCATATGTTCAGATGCGCCAAGGGAGAAGGGAGTAGTTTTTCAATTGGCTCTCTGTCTTTTAATGAGGCAGGGGACTTGTGACCTCAGTGCATTGTGGCTGATAAGTGGTAGGATGTACCCACATATACTCACAGAAAACCTGCAAACACAAGTGAGTTGTGGGTAATCTCTAGCCTTTACTAGGGAAAGGCAATCTTGTGGGCAAACACTTAAGCAGAAAGCTAATGCTTAATAGTATGTGATTTTAAACTGCCAGTGCACAAGCCTGTCAACATTTATTTCCAGGTTCTCTGATCCTCTTTATTAGTTTCCTGTCTTGCTTTCATCTTAACCAAGTCACAGAAAGGTTTGATTTTCTTTTGCTAACAAATATTCTTTTCTTTTTTTTGGTCAAATCTGCATTTCTCCAGGATCTGAACAGGTTAAAAATGTTTGTGCTGCTGAAGGTGAAGTATGCTCTTAAACAAAAAGTTATGTAACTTATACAGAATAATATCACATGCTAGACCATTATGCTAGGATCTGATCAGATAAGTAAGCTTTGCCTTCATTAAAGGCTTTAATCTTGATTATACTCGGGACAGCCTCTAAACAACAACTCTGGAGTTTTCCTCTAAAGGATCTTTCATGCTCTGGTCTGGAATTTTTCAAATAACACTATTTTTTTGAGAAATCAAAAGCAAAATTTTTTCACCTCTGTTTTTAAAGGAAACAGGGTGATGACAGAAAAACTTCCCCTTGGCACTCAACTGGGAGTTATAAATAGCCAAAAGCTAAACCCTCGTCTGGGTTGGTTTTTTTAATTTTATTTTATTTCTCCAAGATCTCTTTTCTGGAGTGGTGTTTGAGCCTTAGATCTCTTGCTTGCATTGCTTCAGAACTGATGAAAGTCTGAGATCTCAATCAAAGGCTTAACAAAACAATAATCCTCTATTGCCCTAATTCTTCTCAGAAACATCTCTCTCTGACAAGAACAGTCCTTAAGCTTTTACATCTTTTTCTGCTTAAAATTACTTTCCTAATTAGAAGGAATTGTTTCCTTCCCAAGTCTTTGTGCCTGAAGAACACTGTATTTATGGGAAAGCATCTCTCAGGCTCTTTACCTCCCTGCCCTCAAATACTATGACAGTGATAACGCTACATCCCTCAAAAATTCCAACCTCCTTTTTAAACAAACAGAAGAATTCAGTAACATACTTCACAATCAGCTCAATTCCATTTGAAGCAAAAATCAGAAATAGCTGGAATAATCATGAATCACACAGATTTCATGCTTAATGTAATCACTAATTCTCAAGCACAGCAATACAATTTAAAATTAATTCTCTTTACCAGATATATTTACTTTATATACTTCCATACTAATTCTGACTGAGTTTTTAGACACCATATTTAACAGGAATTAGAATCAGAATGTGTGAATGCAGTACAGGTAGAATCAGTTGAGTATTAGACATTGAGTAGGGAATGTAAAACGGATTTCCATACCAGAAGATTTGTTTAAATTTTTTTCAACTCAGGAGCTGCTCATCCTTACAGGTGACAGAAGTCCTATTTCAAGAAGACGCTAATTCAGGAATAGTATCAGTAGCTTCAATTATCTGAGTAATTCTGCCCACCTACATTGGATGTGAGTTCAGATGCCATCCCGCCTAGGCTTCAGTCATAATAAATGTACCTGCCAGCAAATTTTAGCCTGCTAACTGCTGACATGGACTACGCTCATGGAAGAAGTTCCTGACAAGCTGCAACAGGATTTGGGAATGTCACAAAGAACCTATTAAAGCTGATAAATTTAAGTCCAGCTGAATACAAAATAATTCATACTGAATGACATGACTCTCTTAACTAGTGTGGTTTGGAAGAGCATTGGAATGAAATTTGTTAGTGTTTTTACAAGCAAGTACGCAATGTAAAGATGTGATGATGGCCATGGCTTGTGTGACTAAGCGGTGGCTATACCACCGAGCCAGTAGGCATGACTGCACCTGATTTCTTCAGCAGTGAACAGAAATAGCTGTTCAAACAGCTGAATGTCTCTTCCTATGGCTGTGAATACCATTGCTTAAATCTGAGAGGACTGGTTGAAGCTGGAGTAATGATCTCTCTTGCACTTACCACTAACCCAGCTTAGAGAGGCCCCCACTGACTCATGATATGGTCTTAAATTCATCTCTCCTGGATATGGAAGTCTGGGAATGCACCATTTTTCCTCATTCAATTCACATCTCGGTAAGGATACTGCAATCACAGAAAAAGTCCAGAAGTTGAGAGTGATTAAAAACAATTTGGAGAGACTTTCATATGACAGATTTGTGAAAACTTGTGCTACTGAGCTGATACTGTAAGTAACTAAGATCATGAGCTCCTGTAAAGCAATGAATATCACTAGAAATGTTTTTAGTGCTGTGCTATTGAATAAGAAAACTGCCTAGAATAAAAAAGATCAGATAATAAAATAGGGGTTTACAAAATATCTCTTTCCCTCATCTAGGTAACTAAATGCAACTGGATATTAATTAATCTAATGAAATGAAAAGTATGATTAAATAGTTAAATGAATTACAATATCTTTTTATTATATTCACTAGACCTAATAACATTTTTCCCAGAAAAATACTTGATTATTAGTTGGGAATAGATAGAAAGTTTCTGCATAATTTGGGCATACATCATATTTTTAATTTAAAGACAGACAAATGTTCTGGGAAATAATCTTTTTATTTTGAGGGTATTCTCCTACTCTTAACAGTGAATTACTTCTAAGATTGCCTCGAAAATCCTTGAATGCATGGATTTACATCCTAGAATTCAAAAAGCGGTTTTTTTTGGTTTTATGGCAGATTCTACTTATACCCTTCTTCTGACATCAGAAGATGAACATAGAACAGGTTGGTTTTGTTTGCATTGTTATTGGTCACAGTTCTACGAGGGAGTTATATCAAACTTGAGTCAGAAATATGTATTATTTATGATGAACATAGGTGTCTATGCTCTAACAAGATCTTCTAAATGAAGAGTCACCCTAATAGCTTGTATAGTTTCACAGGTATGCTGTTGGAATATAAGAGAAAGTAGAGGAAGGATTTGCCTTTCTCATAGTCTGAGTCTGCTAGGGGCCAGAAGCTAGCAGACTGAGAAAAGAAACTTGTGCATCTGGACATGCAATAGGATCAGAACAGAGAAGTGCTGAACTGACTTGAAAACTAACAAAATCTGTGAAACGGATCTGATCTTTTGAAGAGCCAGTGCAGACCAGCAGAAATGACAGAGCAGAGAGGCCATGCTGAAAACTCCAAGTGCAAACTGACTGCATCATCAGCAGTCATGGCAATGGGAAAACTCTCTGGATTGACAACAAATAAGACGATCAGGCGAAATAAACTCAGCTGCTTCACGGGTTCACATGCAAACTCGGAGGAAGCTGAAATGCACAGCAGAGCCAGCTGGCTGTTCCTGAGGGTGGGCCCACTGCCAGGCAGCTGTGACAGGGGGAGCCAGACTAAGTAGCCACCCCTTGATGACCTGGGCTACCCTGGGATTGACTGATACTCTTTATTGGGAAGGGAGAAGTTGAATGCACTTGGTGCAAATAGCCATAGATATTGTTAATCATTATTTAAAGGTAACTATACAGTCAGTGTCCGACAGTCTGTTGTTTGTATTCCAAAATAATCAAAAGCAGAAGAACCTCTCAGCAAGAGCACAAGAAAAGGTTTAATTCATTTTTCCCTAAGAGGAAAATTGGAAATGAAACTCTAAGCAAGAGCTTTGAGACATGGTTATCTCGCCAAAAAGAATTCTAGATATAGAGAATGATCCTCTTTGCTGCCAATTTAGAAATTTAGGTTTTGAGCCTCTGCTATGATTTTTTTTAAAATTTTTTATTTTCTAAATGATTGCTTGTTTATTTTCTAACAATTTAATGCCTCCATTAATTCTCTAGCTTCACATATGGAAAAGTGCATGCCTGGATCTGGCTGGTCATACTTTAAGGACACATTTCAAAGACAGGCTAACATTCTGATCACAAAAGGCGGCTGTCAGAGCCACTGCATAAGCAAAGGTCAGCACATTCGCAAAATGAGATATTTGTCTTTCTTCAAAGATTAGGGGTATCTCTTCAGTGAAGTGTTAGAAGACACATAAGTGCAAACACTGCCAGCTGCCCCTGCTATTGCAACAAGACTAAACAAATGTTTTCATTGTATTCTGAAAAAGAAACATCACTGACCCCCCTACCACTCTCATGTTTTATTATGGGGTGTTAAAAAACAAGCAAGCTCAAAATATATATTAGAATGCCATCTCTCCTCACATTCCTGGATTTCAGAAAGGAAAAGATGAGTGTTTCCATATATTGTTTTTTTCACTCTAGTGAAAAGAATGAAAATAATTTTCAGTTTCCAGAGTGTCTGCACCTGGGGCCTAAATGAAGGGAAGTAGGTAAATAGTTCCAAGTAATTAATGTAATGGCTCAGAGGGGCCACAGAAGGAAAGGGGAGTTTCTCCAGTTTAAATGTTTGCATTCATGCTTTGCCTAAAGCAAAACAAGCTATCTGTCTTCTGGTTTGCATTTTCCCAATGAAAGCTTCCATTTGTCTTATTGTCATTCCAACATGTGCATCATTTACAGCTTTCACTGCTTGAAATATGCAAGTACTGTACAATGCAAGATTCATTTTTTTCTGAGCTTTTAGCATTTTCTAGACTTGTAGAGTAAGTTTTAAAAGGTGAACCAGTAAAGGCAGATTCAATTTAGAATGTGTTGGGTAATTTTTGTAAGTGGCTACAGGTTAGAGGCTTTGGTACTGTGATGTTTTGCTGCATAGTGGAATCTTCAACCCAGAAAGAAGACCATCGCCTCTTTCCACACTTGGGGGAAAAGGAGTCCACAACAGAAATTACCAAAGTTGATAGATTGCACCCAGACTGGCCACTATTAAAGACTGAAGAAAGTCTCCTTAGAATAGGTGCTGCTGAAGTTAGCCAAAAAAGCTCAGAGGTCTTCCCCAGACAAAACAAGCTGCACTGACTTCTATGCTCTAAACTGGGCCTACAGGAGAGCTGTTACCAAAGCGTGGCAGAGTCACAGCCTTTGTGATGTTCTAATGTATAATAAATACCTTTTGTAGACCTGGTGTGTCTGGATCTCAAATGAGTGATGACTGGTGAAAGCCTTATTATCCGAGTTCATGTCTAAGAGTACCTTCTCAGAATAAATACCCAAATCCAGTATAAGAAGCAGAGTAATCATTGTTAGGAAAAGTTTAGATCTCCTCCCAGCATAACAACCTATTCAGGAGAAAGTGTGGTTTTGCTGGTTTAAGTGTATGTTACGATGTTGCGGCATAGGCTTTTTTTGACACAGTCATGCCAGTCAAAGATCACACCTCACCACATCCAGGACTGACAGAGCAGTGCTGGCAGAAGCCTGTGGCCTCGTAGGAAAGGTCCTGACCTCAGAAATGTTAACTCTCTTCATGCTGCTCTAAAACGGGCTTATTGCAGTTCTGATTATTAAAATAAAATTCTTATCTTTCTGAGGTTTAGAGGCTCTGCCTTCTCTGGAAAGAGGTAATATTTCTCAAGCATACAGAATTAACTCAATCACTTCTTGGCTGTACTGAGGGGAACACATAATTTTATATTAAAAAATATATATATATTGTATGGTTGAGGCAAAAACATAGCAGGACAAAGCTTGATTTATTCTATTGTATCTAGGATCTAATTCAGTTAGAGAAGTGTAAAAAAACCAGATAGCTTGGGAGTATGGCAGAGCAATCAGACTACAGACAAACCAAAGTAAAATAAAGTTAAATCCTTCCCAACAGAATTCCAGATAGCACAATGTGGGAGCATCAACTTCATGTAACTAAAGAATTTTTGTGAATATTCAAATGACTTCTTTAGAACAATAAGCTCTTATCCAACTCTGAATGGCCTTGTGACTAAAAATACACTCTATTTAGTATTTCTTTCAACTTGTTTTAGACAGCATCAATAGTTTTCTCAGAAGATACTATCGCTGTTACTATGGCAGAAACATACTTGCAAAAATAAACTCATCCAGAAAAGTTTCCAGTGATGTATTTGATACAAATGTGGATAGTGATTCTTGCCCACATCCAAAATAAAACACACTAGCTGTACAACAACTTTCTCTTCTAAATATAAACATCCTAACATTGATAAGCTTTACAGAAACAGTCGTGTATTACTCCCATCACCAGTATTTTAAGAGCACCCTCTACAGTCACAAAAAACTATCTAACCAAGAAAAGCTCTTCTACCTAAAGAAAACACCATTAACTGAAAATTAGACTATCAGTTTAGTTTACCAGTATAGTGTCAAATCCATAAGAACATATCTCTGCGAGTGCTTTAAGCCCCAGTAAAGATGATCAGACTTCGTGTGAGTGCCAAAGACCGATCCTATTTCATCACTGAAGCCTCCATATTTGAGGATTTAAAATACCTTAATGATTCTGGGCTGACTCATAATTAGGCTGTAAACTTCTTCTCTTGAGACAATGGATGGTTGTGGGATCTGAAATGGAAACCCAGGACAAGACAGTGTTTGTTATTTTCAAAAGAAAGCAATAAACCACGGTAAAGGCCAGGATGAACTAGTTTCCATGAGTTCATTTTGTTTGTTTGTTTGTTCTTGGTTTTAGTTCTCAGAATACTTTTTGTAAGAGTTGTGCAAAATAAGTACTTAGTTCACAAGTGGAGCTGAAAAATTTTAAAAAATTTAATTCTCCATGAAATGCTTATTATACGCATGTACATTATACAATGTAAACACTTATGTCTTGATTGATTTTGAGTTTTGGTTCCCATAAAGCACATGACGATTCCTTCCTGGAGCTTCAAAGTGAGGAGAGACAGGGTAGTGTGCCTCTGAGGTCTTCATGCACTACTTTTCAGCAACCTCTCAGTTTCATGAAGACTCTTCTACTGGCTCCTGACATGGTGAATCTGACACTATGGTAGTACAATTTGTTGCTATTGCAGTGTAATTCTTTTCTTATAGGTTAAAAGCTTTTCTTCTGTTGCTCATTTATTTTTTAAAATATATACTGGATATATTTTTTCAGTTAGGAAAGAGTTGACTTTATTCTGCTATGGTTTCCACCCTTTCAAATGAGTAAAAAAAAAGTTGCATGTCTGTTTGCTACCTTCTTCCCCCCCCTCCCCCCCCGAAAAATAAAAAGCAAAGGATTTCCAGATCACTCTTCATTTTCCTTCCCTTTTCCCTGCTTTGGTCTCCAAGTGTTACGTTCAGCCTTGAATACTTTTCCATGTTTAATTTTGAATAACTGCTTACGTCACATTGAAATGAGTAGAACTGAAGAAGACATTTTAAGTTAAGCACACACTTAAGCAGTTTTCTGCATCAGTCCTGACAAAAGAAACCTATAAAGATTGGAAATTCCAATCCTCTAAAACCTGTCCTTCTGGGTCTTGCCTAGATTTGCAGAGATATAGATTTGCAAAGATATAGACTTAAGTCTTTAGTGCATCAGTAGATATGATACTGCCGGTGAATCAGGAGTGATGCTTTGCCTTTAAATAACTTTTTAAGTCAACCCTTAAAGTTTCTTATATGGGAAATTACTTAAATGTTTGTATCTCTTCTAAAATATTGCTTCACAAAACTATTCAAGTTATATTGCCTCACGTTATTAAAAAAGTGGCTAAAGATAAAAGCAATCTTAAGAATATTAAATACAATCCTTTTTTCCTGGTCTTATTTTCAAGCTACTCACGTGTTTGTCAAAGGATCAGAACGGTTAAAATGATTGGAGCCACCAGGTGGTGCTATTGCACAACACCATAAAAGTATACTGGCCAACGTACCAAAATTAAGTTAGGAGAAAGGTTTTGGATCAGATACTGCTTTAGACTTCCATAGGCTTGGAAAAGTTTCCTTATCGTTGTTCAAAAGTAGGAAAAAAACCCCCAATCAACCAATAATTAAGATATCCATGCATGCTTATATGAAAAAAAAAAGTTAATTTTTACATGGGATACTGATGATATTATCTCTGTTCCAAAAGTTACCTGGATCCAAACCCAAGAATATATTTACCATTTCACCTCTGAATTGAAATAATTTTATTTCAGTGGGATTTAATAGCCTAAATTCTTTACTGGATATTGGCCTTAATTCTCACCACAGACACACACCTATTTTTAAGAAAACTGACTATAAGGTGCAATGTCTGCAAATCATCATGTGACTAAAAGGATTAATTGATATATTAAACTAAATAAAACCTTTTCTTCCTATATCTTTGATCAACAGTACATTTTAAAATGTGAAAATATTAATTTTGTTCTTATGTGTTGTCTTCCTTGGTACACTAGATATGTGTTAAAATGCCTGCATACCCTAACCAAGATAGTATTTGATATACATTCTAAACAAAAGAAAGCTGCTTAAATAAAGGTAAAACAAGATTTGAAATTAATATTTCTGAGGGAGACAGCATATATTCTGTCTCCAGGACGTAACCTTTGGATGCCAATCTTAAGAATTTAGACCTTAATTTTGCAAATATTTATGTGTTAGGTTACGCTTTAAATACATCAAAAAATGCTTACATTTGCTTAACATTACACATATGCATGTTATTTCAGGATGAGAGACAGAATTGTTAAGTTACTCGAAAGTTTCTGCATTATCTTGCCAAAATATATGTGTTTTGGTTTCAGCATAGCACATTCTGTATTCTTTTTTGTCATTAAATCTTTTGTCTACTTAGATTGTAAAGCATTTTTTGGTATGGAGCTCTACAATGCCTAGTACAATGTCCTAATACTGAGGGCATTATAGATAAGAGCAATAGTTCTTAACAGTTACATGCATAAAAAACATAGGAGCCATTTAATTTACTTCCTTACTATTTCTGTATAAATTAATCAATGTTTACATTCACAATGACTGAAACAATGCGCCCTTTAAGCTTTCTTCAAGTAAATATATTGACAATGCCAACAAATTACTAACTTTATGTATTTGTGCAAAATAGAGGCTCAGTCTACGTTAATCCCAAAAAACCAGTTTGTTCCTGCAGTGTGGGCACTTCCTAGCAGACTGGCCTTGCCCATGGGGAGCTACACAGACCACAGCAGAGCAGGTAACAGTTAGAATGGTTTCTGGCACTTTTAACATAGATGCACTTGGTAGTACCCAGGATTTCTGCAGGCTCTTAGAAAAACTTCTTTTGTCATTGCTAGGATTACTTGAATAAGGCTAGTGGGAGCAAGACTGTGTTGTAAAGGTGAAGCAAGAAATGTGGATATAGCCAAAAGCTGTCCAAGGAGAAGAATGGGAGGTCAGAAAGTCTTATGGTGGCTAGATATAGAACAGTGTCCAAAATCTTCAACTAAAGTTCATATCAGTACTGATTATTCACTTAATTACTAGGCTATATATTATTTGTTAAATTAATATTGAAACTATCATACTGTGTGTGATCAAGCTTTGTGTTGTGTGTATTTTCCTCTTAACAGCTTTTAAAGTCAATCGTATCTTCTCTTCATCTCACCTTGCACCTCTGAGTATTGTATCTCACTCTTGATTTCTATGTACATATGTAAGATTAATAACTGTACGGTCTTACATTCAGTAGAAAGAGTATTTGTAAACTTGAGCTAACTAAAATGAAATTAAATTCTATAGAAGACAAGTTAACATTTTAAATCTTCATCTCCTAACTTTTTCCTTACCTTGGATTAGCTAACATAGAGTAAAAACAGGTATTCTCCCCTGTTGAAGACATCTGAAAACATTAATCTCTTGTTCTACAATTTCATCTGTCATTTTATACTTTCATTTACCGCATCTCATTCTCCTGCAATGTAAATATGTTCTTGAATAGCTACCCTAATGGCTGAGATTATTCAGGCTTTTTTAGAATACTGTTACACACCCCTCCCCATTGCGTGCCTGGGTTAGAGACAGAGGGAACCCAGTGCTCTGGGTTGTATCAGCAGTATGCTGTGCGTTTGACAGCTGTATATGGGAGAATAGAGAAATGGGAGAATAAAACATGACAAATGTAAAAGACAGGGGCTGCCCCCAAAAAGAAAAAGGTGTGTGTGTGTGGGGGGGAAGGCCACTGCAAAAAGAGGGGGAAAAAATAAGGAAGGTGGAAAATGAAGGGTCTCCCTTTCTGGTTAGCTGTCTTTTGAGGAAAAAACAGGGGTCATAAATTAAAAAGCACCTGGTAAGAGTGTAAAATTAAATTTCAACAAATAACCCAAATCCTCCTCAAAAAGAAAATTTACAGCACAGTAAAGGTAATATTTATAAAAGAACTATTCCTTGCTGTTCTATGATAACGAAAGTGGCCTGATTTTAATAAAAGGGTACTTTCTCATGCTTATATAAGTCAAAAGTGCTTTGTTAAGTTTCTTAAAATGGTTGAGATACAGATACAATTTTAGAATCAAATCTGTAAACATTCTGCTTAAGATAAAATGTTTTGAGAAAACAAGTCAGGGAAAATAACGGTAGAGACTAGAAAGAAGACATGAATTTTGAAGATTATGCTTCTTGAAGTAAGAAACAGATAAAAATGTCCATTCAATACCTTACTGAATACAGTAATAACAGGGATAATTTTGTTATTTCTTAAGCAACAGTCATCTAGTCTTTTATAATAATTTGAGAAAATTTGCAATATATATTGCAAAAGAGGAGTCAGAAACAGTGTTTCAAAGTAATTTTATACTGTGAGAAAGATTTTTTTTTCCCCACTGTGATTATTGGATCAGATCCTTTCCTGTAAGGAATTCAGAAGACTATAATAAAGTGTCAAAATTCAGTTCAATGTGCAGTTGAATAGACAGAGATGCATCTTGCTAGGAGCCAAACATAGCACTAATGAACCAAACTTTCAATACAGTCTGACTCAATGCAAAAGGAGAGGTGAATTTAGGGAGTGCTATTCAGTATCCAAGGTGTGCTGGAGTAGCTAGCAGCTGGAATTAATCTACAGCACAAGCTGCTAGGGCATTACTGTTTGTTTTTGCGTTAGCTGCATACTCCATTTTGTATTGTATTTCACAACTGCCTTATAATACCCTGCCTGGACAGAGAGACATTAATCATAGTGTCGAGCCAGTTTTGTAAACAAGGACCAAAGCCTTCATTTAAAGGAGAGGAAGAGAAAAGTAGGTGGATATGGGGTGGGAAAGGAAATGGTAGCCTGCACTGAGATGATATTCTGTGTATGACCTAACTCTGTCTTCAGTGCAATTTTAGCTTATTGCTGTGTTTGTATGCATTCCTTCAAAAAATTCTTACCTCACTGGACAACTTTGTATTTTTGCAGTATTCCAGCTGGACTATGGGTCTTAGTGAACAAAGTCTTAATGTTTGTAGCATTATCATACCAAGTACTTCTAAAACTCATGTTCAGAATACGCCAAAGATCTGTAAGGAACCGTTTGACAAAATGTTTGATTTAAACTACAGTTTTCACAAAAATTTAAAGGCTCAAATTAAACTTTCCTCAAAGGATCATAAAGTGTAGGATAGAACTTTGAGTCAAAATCTAGTCAAAGCTCTCCTTTTCAGTCTGGGATGCTCACAGCCAATAAAAGAGTTTTAGCAATTGTGCTGGTCCCACCGTTTTCTCACTTAGGTTTCTTTTTTTTTTTTCTTTAATTAAAAAAAAAAAAAAGAAAAAAAAGAAAGAAAAATGCTATGGCCTAATTATCATATGAAACAATTTTTCTGAAACCCAGTACCGAACAAGAGAATAGTTTTCTTAGAAGTTTAATGCTGAGCATGCCAGATATCAATTGAGTTGTCTCCTGAGCTGTTACCTGATAGGTAATACATCATGAAAAAACTTCATTATAGGCTATATAATAATGACTAGCAGTCATCATAGGCTGGTTGTTTTAGCAAGAAATGAATCTCTCATGTTTTTTTTCTGGTTTGCTTGTAAATGCAATGGAAATGTATTATTGTATAACATCATTGATTAACACCTGTCTTAATTAACTTCTAACAATAACCTGAAAATTATAGGTGTATACACCTCTTTAATGAAGCATTTTGTTTCCTATTAAGTTCAATTCCTTCACACGTTACAAAACTGCAGTATGAGGCTGAACAAACTATCAGCATATTTCTTCACACTTTAATTGTAATAAAATACAGCCACATATATGTGCGTCTGTGAGTTCAACTGAAAACTTTGCCACGTAGCTCATGTAACTCTGAGAGAATAATAGTTCAATTACTTTGTTTCTTTTCCAATCCTTGTTTCTCAGTTTTACCAGTTAGAGGGGGTGGGCAGTAAACTTCATGTGCTTTACGAAAACTACAGTGAAAGGAGCTAAGCAAACTATATAATTCTTTTAGTTAAACAGCTCCAAGATTAGTCATGGCCTCTGGTTATGTGAAAAGAAAAAAAAGTATATGAAAACCAAATGTTAAATGGCAAAGTATGTAAAAGATCAAGATGGCAACACAAGTTCGAGCTGTTCTGTCTCATGAGTGTTTTTCTGACAAGTCAACTTCATACCAAGAGCAGAAAAATCCATACATGTATGACTTTCCTCTCAACAACCATTTTGAGGGAGAATGAATTTAATACATTATGCAGAGGTGCATTTTTCCACAACAGAAGCCTTCATAGCCCCTGTCACACCTAACACTTCCATCCTTTCAGCAAAGGAAAACACTGTTAGATGTCTGAAAACACCTCACTATCTGGCTTTACAGAACTGCTTATAATTGTCCAATTTCCACAGTCTACAATTCTTTCTACTGATTAACCATCGGTATAGTATTTTATCACAAGCTACTGCTGTCAGTCACTACTTCTGTCTCCTTGTTTTGCTTTTGACTGTTTCCTGCAGCTGTCAATAGATCCTTATGGAATACTGACTTAGAATACTACATAAGTACATACTTTTTAAAATTCTAAGAATGCACTTAATGTTCTGATGTATGTAGATTTGTGTGAATGTTAACTTGGGGTTTTTTCCCCAACACAGAACCTAAAACTGCATACATTGCCCCACAAGTGTCAATATTGACGTTGTAATGGAAAGTTAGTTTTCTGGTTGAACCTCTTCTGTTTATGCATCCTAACTAAGACTGGGGCATTCTCTACAGAAAATCCATAGGGTTAAACACAATACAATTCCATACAACAGTGTTTGCTAACTAGGCTTGTTTTGACAGATGTGTAACAGGTAGCAGAGCAGCTCTCACAGGAATTTGAGGAGCCATGACCTCCAGCACAGCTGGACTTGAAAAGAGGATGTGTGCCTATCTGTAGTCCTCCTGTAGAACTCTGTAAGCGGCTTACATGGCTCGTATGCTAGTTTTTCCTTTGTATGTGTGTTCACTGCCTTGCATTTCTCTGTTCTAGACGTGCAACTATCATATTTTGTTGTGGTTTTTTCCCCTGTATATTCACTATAACCTTTTTTTTCTGACAATGCTGCTTGTTCTAGCTGATTCAAATCTTGAGAACAAATTTCTGAGGGTGGAAGAAAGTAACTGAGGCCCGATTCTTGCGAGACGCTTATAACCACTGTATTTTTTCTTTGTATGACACTTGTAAACCTCAAGCCCTGAGCACCTAGCTTTCCTTCGCAAGCGTTCCTTCGCACCTGGGTCAGGGGAGAAAGCCATGCTGCAGACTGGCAGCCCTTCAGTTCTCACTATCTACAGAGAATGTTCTGGAAATCTGCAGACACCTGGTTGGGATGTTTCCAGTCTAGCTGAAGACTTTGTGAAAATCACCCAAGAGGCTGAGGGCAGCCCAGAGGTGCTCCTCACGTTGTTCCCGGAGCAGTTGCGGGCACGCTGCCGTGTGGGCCCGCGGCCCGGCTCCTCGCTCCTTCCCTCTTACCTCTACCACAGGTTCCAAACCGCGCCCGCCCTGCCCCGTCCTGCTGCTGCCTCAGCTCTTCCCGCCGCCTCCGCGCGCCGACGGGCCGCGCTCGGCAGCGAAAACAACCCCGACTGTCGAGCGGCCTCGACCTGACAGAACCTGGGCCCGGGGCTGGGCCGCCTCTTCAGAGGATCGCTGTAGCCGCCCCCTCTCGCCCCGGCACCCTTCGCCGCAGCCTGAGCAAAGGAGGAGCTGGGGCTTTTCCCCCTCAGTTTGCCGTTTACAGGCGCCTGTCGGGGGGGGGAGAGGGCTCCAGCCCGAGCAGACGGCGCGCGCCGCGCTCCCCCTCAGGGAGCTCAAGGGCCGCGGGCGGGAAAGCGACCCCCGCTCACCTGAGGGAGCGCCCCCCGCCTGGCTCCTCCCCGGCAGGGCCCGGCCCCGGCACCCCCCTCCCCCGGTGGAGGGGGCGGGCAGTCCGCCCTCAGCTCCGGCGGCGAGCGCGGCTGGCGGCGAGAGCGGCGCGGAGGTGAGGGGGATCCCCCCTCAGAGGGCGAGGCGGCTCGGGACGGGTGAGGAGAGCAGCGGCGGCGGCCGGTGGCGGCGGGAGGTCTGGGAGTCGAGGGTGGGGGACACCGCGTCGCCCACTTCTCCCCGCCGAGATGGCCGGGCGGGCGCAGGGCGCTGCGTCCGACCTGCCCGGAGCGCGGTGGGCACAAGGGACGTCGCCGTGTGGTGCCGCAGGGGCTGCCGCGGCTGTGGAGCTGGCTTCCCGCGCCGAGGCGCCCTGGGTCGCCGGCTTTCCTCCTCCATCTCGCTCCGTTAAACACGGTCCTTTCCAAAGGCCAAGGACGCCGAGTCCTCCCGGGCGTGAGGAGGGAAGAACGCGGCTCTCCCTGCGCGGGGAGGCCGGCGGAGCGCCGGCCGTGCCGGGGCAGGCCTTCCCCCGAGCGCTCCTCGGGGCTGCGCTGGCGAGCGGCGGCTCTGCCGCCCCCGGGGCGGGCGCGCTGAACGGCGGAGAGGGGAGCGCTGCCAGCGGAGGGGAGAGGGAGTTGCCGGGAAGACAGACTCCGGTAAAATCTGTAAATGTCTTAGTTTTCTCTTGCGGCTGTAAAGAGCGGTGGCTCTTTTCCCTGAGTGCGTGTGGTGGTGGTGGCGGCGGCGGCAGCCCCGCAGCGGGGGGTTGGTTTCAGGTGAGCTCGCAGTGCGGGGGCCGCTGAGGACCGGGCGCCCCCCGGGGCCGGGAGCCCTGGGCGGGACGGCGGGGAGCCCACCCCCCAGCACCCCCGGTCGCCCGAGATCGCGGAGCGTCGGGGGCGCCGCGGCCGGCGGCCCGCAGGCATTCCTCCGGGGATTCCTGGCATTCCTGAGCTGAGGGCACTCTGACTTCTTCATCTCCCTTTTATTCCACGAATTAGCGAAAGGGTGTGTCCGCATTGTGTGTGTTCTTTTTCATGGGAAAAGCTCAGAATGGCAGTTCAGCCATTTGTTTTTTTTTCCTAATTAACTTTGCATCTGATATAATTTATATCCCTGCTATATGATGACAACTTTATGGTGAGATCAGTGCTGCCACATAAAACTTCTGTGGTGAGTTTGGATTAGCATCTTCAGTTGACAGAAGAGTAGTTATTGCATACAGCTTTTATCTTTCTCTTGTTTTTCTCTTTAGCGTGTAAATACTTTTGAAAAATCACTGCAGTGTAGTTTGAATAATTATCAAAGCAGAAATAGTGGAAACCTATCCTTGAAAGTTGTTTTTTTTATCTGAATATCTACGCTGTGTTTAACTTGCAGGCATTCATATAAAATGAATCCTGTATATGAATCAGAAACCCCCCAGGACATACGAATTTGATAAATTCAGTGTCTGATTCTTATTCTGACAACTGGCTGTCACATGTCTTATAATTAAGGATGTCTTTATAGAGTTGGTTTTAACAAAACTTTAAAACTTATAAAAATATAATTAAAATGGCAAAACCAAACCGCTGATTACTTTTTTAAGGTGCTTTGCAACAACTTGTTTGACTAGTTATATTTTCTAGAAATGCCATTGTCATTGAATTGTCTCATTTTTTCTCATGTTAGACCCAGAATAAATTAGCTTATACTCACAGTATATAATAAGCCAGATGTGGTTATTGCTGATTGATATAAAAGTATACCAAGTTGCTATAAGCTTTTTTTTTTTTAATAATTAGTGTGTTAGTTTGAACTCATGTCTTTTCTTTTGAAAAAAGATTATAAATGGACATGAAAACTTTTCATGCAGTATTGGAATGTACCATTAGTAGTGTAGCAAGCAGCATGTTTTACAAAGAAGATGAAGTTTGTTATGTTGTGAAAGGCAATTATACTGCTTTTTATTGTATATTATTAATTTTGAGAGTCAGCTATACTTTTTAAACAGAAAATTCTGTAAAATTAGAAAGCAACATTTCTAATTTTTATTAAAAATTTTCTTAGGATATTGAGCTAATCTTTCACACAAGAGAAAATAATTGTTATTAGTAGAAGATATTTTCATTTTAATATTCATATATATTTTAAAAAAATGAGGTAAGCTAAAAAAATACAGTGTTTCAAATGAAATATCTTACAAAGGGACTGATATTTTTACATATATGTATTTACATTTTAGAGGTGTTTTTAAAAGGTATTAATCATTGAAAAAGCATTCCTGGTTGATTTACATACACTTTGAGTTGCAACTGACATTAACCGTTTCTAAATCCCATTTCAGTGCAAATACACACTAGGAAGGATTATTTTGGCAAATGTCAGTAATGTTATGACAATAATGAAAAGGGAGGACTTATCATTGCTAATCTCTTCGATTACAGAATTTTGGGTGTTATTCCGGTCTTCTCCGTGGTTGTATCACACAACTGTTCTTATTCTCAGTGTCTGACTTAGTTGTGTTTTGCTTTTAAATCTAATAAATGAGATGACTGCTTAGGCTGCCTGAATTGCTTCCAAGCAAACCAGCTTATTTTAATTTCTGTTAATTGAATTATTAGATCTCACTGTCACTAGGAAAATGTCTGAGAATGCACTTAGGTTCCCCTGACAGGGTCTGTATGGGGCACGTGGAATTTAATACACTGCAAAAAAGGTCTGTGGTGTATCCTGTGTAAGGAATTTTACCTCAGTAAAAGGATGACAAAGCTGAAAAGAAGAACTGGTGACAGTATTCTGTTCCTTCTTCTGGTTTACCTTGTGTAATAGGAAGTTGATCTTTCTGGGAGTATTGGTGAAACTGGTTTGTCTAGGCTCTGCAATGTCATCTGAAATGTGTAGGTGAAATGGCATGACCTCAAACTTGAATTTTTAAATCTTCTGTCGTGGAGCAATGCGAGATGAACATATGTGCAAGGAGTTTATTTAGCCTGGACCATAGTGCGCAGGTTATTATTTGAAAATAGCTACTTAAGTATTTTGAGGCCAAATAATTCTGCTGATGTCAGAAATAAAACAAAAGTAGACAAGCACAGTTTCATTCTGCAGCCTGCTGTTTTACCTTTTCTGCTTTTTGAAGTCATAGTAATGATGATGATGCCATTATTATCTGGCCTTTTTTACTGCGTGGATAACCTGAAAATGTGTGTATTAATATTAAGCGCATGAGCCTGATTATGCAAAACAATGTTCGGCCTATGGCAGTGTCTGTCTGCGTTGATAGAGGGGAACTAGCAAGAATCTGGTCGAGATCACCGATGCCAACAGATTTCTGAGAAATGGCAAAGAATGCTGAAATAATGGGCCATTTTTCCCACTTTTGTACTCTCTCTATGAAACTCTGAACAGCAACAGAAATGATTAAACTGCCTACTGCTCATGTATGCAGATAAAGGAGGCTTAAGAAATTTGTGTGTCTTCTTTCTTCTGTCTGCCCCACTTCTCCTTCCCTTTTTTGTGGTAGGAGGAGGTTATCTTCTATCTGATCAGTTCAGTGACATAATTCAGAGCCAGGCTTTACAAAGAACTACATCTTTACAACATAGAGATTAACATCTGTGTCTTGAATGGCCAAGATGAGGTGAAGGTGTTAGGATTTCTCCAGTTTTGTTGCTAGATTTCAACAAACTGCATACTGAGGAAGATAGTACCGACTGGATGTGTCCTCAACTTCGGTTTGGCAGTTTACAGGGTTTTTTAAAATCTCTTGAACGCTGTGTTGGTAGGATGTGCAAAAACCCAGAAAAGGTTGGTTTTGTCATTTCTGTCCTTACATGGCAAAAGAATGGAGAATCTTCCCACTAAGAATGCTGTGTTCCGGCCGACTGTGTGAGGGAAGGTACTTCACGTGTTCATGGAGTATTTATTCCAGGCATGTTTATCTGGAAATGTTAACACATTTCAGAAACTGCTTTGGCCTTGACTCTCTGAGTAGAGTTGAATCTAAATGGTAATATTTTTCAGTATAACTAAGTATGAAAATGTAATGTTTAAACCTGAGAAATAACGTGTTAGGAATGCATGTGCTAAAGATTTAGTGAAGTGGTAGTCATGGAGTCACCACTGTTTGGGATTAGAGCTCAGTGTATTTGCTGTGACCTTGTACCATCTCTGCCAATAGAGCTGGCAGCCCCCTTGAAGTTTATCCAAAGGCTTATAACCTTCTGTTTTATGTGAAATAGAGTGGATGACAAAATCCATAGCCGAACATTTTAAGTACATAGTATAGTTTTTCCATCAATGCCTCTAAATTTTTAGCCAAACGAACTCTGGTTTAAATTAAACGGACTCATTTTTTGCATTTCTGAGATGCATTAACCAGCTTGACAGTATCAGATGAAAAATTAATATGCTGTAACGACCTTTTCATATTCTACTTGATTTTGGTAAAGACAGAGAATAACGAGGAGTAAAGGTGACTGGAGAAATGTCTCGGAAGGCACTTTGACTTAAAAAAACATCAGGGAGGTTGGTAACACTGGAAGATGGCTCAATTATTACCACAACAGCCCTTTTCTGTGAGGGTTCCCAGGCATGCTAGGGGTATTCCTACCATTCAGAGAGCTGCGCAACTCTCAGCAGTCTAAGCGTGACAAGAGTTTGACTCGAAGCATTTGCAGAAGTTTATAATTCTTTAGTTATATGCACGTTGCACACACAATTCTAATGTAGCTAAAATGTCAATGTGGAAACTATGCAAGTATGCTATGAAAGGGAGACTTACTTGCCAGGCTCCCCATGCTTACACACTCATATGCCTCTGTGTCTATGTATTTCCGTGTGCGTGTGTGTACATAAAGTCTCACAGACACTTACAGAAGCCTTATAAGTAATTACCAGCCATTAGGAGTGTTTCAACTCTATTTTAAGTTCTATTGAAAGAGATCTCTAAGAGCTGTTGAAGTTTATTAGAATGGAAGATGTATTTTACGTACATAAAAACACTCAAAAGTGGGTAATGATTTGTCATCTATTTCAACATAAAGCATAACGCAGAAGTGGTGGGTAAAATTTGAGCTTTTATATAGAGATGGGGGAATGTTTTCAGTGATGTCAGTGAAACTCAGAATATTTTGTTAGGCCATGTTGAAACTGGTAATGGGTTGGGGTATGCCTTCATACAGTCATTTGCACACCTTTAGCTGGTACATGCAGGGACAAATGTTCAGCAGTAGCGGCCTTTATTTACAAGAACAATTGGTATGTAATGTTACATTATAATTCCACAAACACTTCAAGCCTCATAAAGAGGCAGTCCTACCTCTCTCATTTTCCCCCAGTAATTATGCTATTCTAGTGTGAAGGTGAGAAGAGCGGCGGCTTGTGGGAGCTGGTTAAACCTGTGCTCAGTGTACGAGCAGGGTCCATGGCAGGCAGCTTTGGCTGCACAGGCTTCATAAGCCTTCCTAAGTGATGCATCTCCTGGTGAGCAGTCCTTTCCTCTGGAGTTATCTGGCCTCTTTATTCTCTACTCAGCTCTGTCTCTCAGACTGAACATTATGATATCATCTTGTTGTCTCGTGGTGGCTGGGCTCAGGGCCCACAGTTCTGACTGCGTATTTAAATTTTAAAATGCATGGTTGAGTTAGTTGAAAGAAACTAGATGGGTGCAAAGCCAAGCGTTTAAAGAATACAATGTAATTAAGATGAAGTTTAACAATGGAAAAATGGGAGCTGTAACCAGCTTGAATACACATGAAGCTGTGGCCTTATGTTGGCTGTGTAAATATGACTCCTAAAGTCTATTTTACATGTAGTTTTTGTACTTAAATACTTGCATCTCCATAGAGGTTAACCCTTTTGTGTGTGTCTTCATATAGATGAGACTTTGGTCTCTGCATGCAATTGTACTCATATAGCTCATCCTTAATTTTATTTAGGAATAAACTAACATAATGAAGGTTATGCTGGTTGCATCTGTTGTGTTGCTGTAACTGTAATTTCTGTAGACAAGATAATATTTTTTTAGGGTGGTAATACTGAGAAGAAGACCCAGTGATATGTCACATCTAAAGCCAAGGAATACTATTTGGAGGAGGGGAACCTTATTTATTTATTGATTTTAGATAATAATATAAATAATTCTGTGTTCTTGAAGTACTGGCAAAACTTTTTAACAAAGGTTGCCCTAAGTCTGTTTCCATTTCTTTGAGAGACTCGTTATTTTAACAAACTTGAGATTTTTGCCTGAGCCTCTAAAAACATGAACAGGATACTCTCTTCTATTTAAACAATAATGATATCATTGGGATGTATTAAGATAATTTCCTTTGGAACAAAATACAAAGTTTCTACCACTGACAATTGGAGGAAAATGTAGTGAAACAACACAGAATCTCTTGTGGAGTGAGTGTAATCATATCAGATGTTTGGATGCAAACCAGCTATTGTATTTGAAATCACAAACTGCTTTTAGAATCACTAAGTATCCTTGTGTCACTCAGCTGTTCTTTCTGTCAATACTACGACAGATACGAACATTTAGAATTTGATGAACTAGAAGAGAGTATATAAAATAAAATTTCCTCTTGGTGACTTTATTACCTTTTTTTTTTTTTAACCTTCTCCTTTGCAAGTTGTCACAAAAATGAGGAAAAATTGAGTGTGGTCATATCACATGTATATAATTAACTCTGAGATAAGTATTTATAAGGTTTTGTTGTTTGCTTGCTTTTTGTATTTGAAGTTTATAAATGTTAATTGTACTGCAGTGGTGTCAGGATACTTAAAGTGCAAGTAGATAACCCCATTAGACCCCATTCTTTGTTAGGGGCAGAAAAGAGCTTGTACAGGTGTATATGAGCCTGTGTGGGAGAAGAAACAGTATAGTGGTATAAGTACACTTATGCAGGTATTCGTGTCCACATAAAGCTCGTACCAACATAAGTATTAATAAACAAATGTAACTCTCCATCTTCTTCCAGTGACTTAACTAGTACCACCGTATACAGGACCTGGGACTAGTTGAGACAGATGACATGAATTAGTTACTTGGAACTGTGTTTCAGGTACAGGCTGACTTCTGTTTTAGCACACTTTTAATGTGCTTTTTGTCTCTGATTCCCTTTTGTTTGTGATTTGGGAGAATCTGAAAATTATTACTTCTAGAAAGAAAAAGAGATTTTTAATAATGGTGCAAAATATATATTGCAGTGGTATTAGTTTAGACTATTACATGAGAAATTTGGGAGTTGCTTAATATTTTTATCATTAACAAAAATTAAGGCTTTACTTTCCACTTGGTAAGCAAGGTTAGTAGGTCATGCTATATTTTCTCTGAGGATAAATCCTGTAAAATTATGACTATATGAATTCATACATAGCAGGTTAAGAAAATGGGATAGATATTATGTCCTTGTCTTCAATCAAACTTTGACAATTTATGAGACCTGAGGATCTGCCAAAATGTCTTGTTGACTTACAGCCATTGAAGCAGATTTCCCATTTGAAAAAAAAAAAAAACAAAAAAAAATAAACCAACAAAACCTGCTAGTTGTCACACAGCTCAAGCATTTGGCTGATCTGTCACATACTTTCATAGGACTAACAAGATGTTTTACATTTGAGATATTGAGACTTCCTCACACACAACATTTTTCAGCCAGAAGGAGTATGAACTAAGCTGGAAGCAAGCAAACAGTATCTTTTGCTCTGACTGCTGTTAATGGTTCCTTCTTCTTACAGTCTTTATTAAATACAGTTCTCGTCCTCAAACCTGGACACCTTGAAATGGTGGCTATTAATATTCTGTCTTATTGCCTGAGCGTCTGAATAAGGTTGTTTAATATTTGGGCAGAACTGAAACTGAAGTTCTCACCTCTAAGGCAGCAAATCCAAGACTCATCCACTTTGCTATACTGCATTTCAGGAGAAATTGTTAAAATTATGTGTGTAATCCATGCTAACCTAAGCATGTCTGTCTGCTTCCACTAACAATTATGGAAGAAAAGTGTTATTTGGAATATTCATCCTGCAGGAAATTCTAACTTGGCATCCCTAAGCTGCCATCTGAAATCAGAACAGAGAATGATATTCTTCACAGAACAAAAATGAAAGTAATTGATTCAGAAATGTTGAAATACTACTAAAATGTATTGCTGTGATGGCATGCTTCCTTCTGTTCCCAGACCTCTCTATGGGTCAGTGTTCCTGGCTGGATTTCAGTTTTCTTTATGCACCCAAAGCTATATGACTACCATATTTAATCACAACTTGGTCAAAGGAAAAGAAAAAAAAAAAACAAAACCCCAACTATGTTGCATTTATGGAAAGCACAGAGCAACGTGCAGAGGCTGGAATTACTGCTTTCAAAGCAGGCCTGAGTGACCCACTTGCAGTGTGGGCGTGCGGTCTTTCAGCATTTACTTATCTACATGGGCACCATGCACACCTTGGACTGGCAATAGGTATGAATTTCATTGCAGGTAACAATGCAATGTTGGGTGTGCAGTCCTGGGACTATAATGGAATGCAGCAGGTCAAAACCTGGTCCTTTTCTTTTGCACTGTACCAGTTAGTAATATAGATGCATGCGGGGACTGCATTAGGATTGTATCTAAGGTGGTGGATGGGATCTAGTACTAAGTTTACAAATAGCTTGTGCAGTTAATTTATTTGTAGTGTTTTTGGAAGAAAATAAATTGCTATCTTACTCTTTATGAAATATGTAAGATTAATTCTGGCTATAACAGTAAGTCAGGCCTGTCTTGGAGGCTGAAGAGATACCTTGATTTGGTCTTGTGTCTGTGTGATACCAAGCGTAAGTCTTTGTGGTGTAACACTGGTGTATGGAGTTCTGAGTAATATATGCCATATGGCTTAGGTTCCCGGCAATTTATGAATTTTTTTCAAGCATAGAATTTTTCACAGTCTCTTTCATTACAACAGGTAGGAAGAAGGGTGGGACATGAAGCTTTTGGGCTGCTTTTAAAGGGAATGAATATTTTAAAACCCAGTGGTCTGTTTTCCAGTTCTTCATTTATAGAAATATTAGTTAGGTCTTTGATGCTGACATGAAAAAAGCTGACCAATAATAAAATAAATCCCTCTCAGGGTAATTGTTTTTTCCCCCACTGCTGCCTGCGGAGAGCCTGCATATGCTGAATTATGACATGTTATATTGTAGAAAACCCTCTGCATAGGCCTTTTGAAAGTTCTGAATTTTGACCACTAGACAGGGAGTGGCGGTTTACAGACAGTACAGGGACAAGAAGAAATTGCTGTGGAAGTTTTATTGTGTTCTGTAACTATCATAATTTTCTTTCTAATAATTGTGAGGAGTGACTGCCAGATATGATATAAATATAATTTTATAGACACAAAAAATATACCTGAAGTAGAAAAAAAAATATTAAATGGGGATAAGGAATCTACTGGTCAGATGGCAAACTTTTTGTTTCAGATGAATTTCTGTTGCTGGATAGTGTCAGTTTGCTCTTAAATGAGATTTTCTGTCCCTTTTTACAGTCCTATATCTAGACCTTTAAAATTTCACTTTTCTCCCTTCTGCTGTCCTGTAAGCAGTAGATCAAGTAAACTCACCTACCCCAGAGATGTCTTGCATATAGACTGAAAGGGACAGCAGCCCAGGCCGGTTTGCCTTTTGCAGAAGCCTCAGATTATAGGTAGGATTGACAGTGATGAAGCATCCCCTCATGCTTGCAAAGCATGTTTATGAGATTGTGTTCCACCAAGTGTAAAAACATTACAGTTTTGGTCTTTACATGAATTATCCTGTCTGCTTCCTTTCTTTACCCTCACAGTATGTAAGTTTTCCTTCCTCTTCTCTCCTAAACTTATTTCCTGTCTTTTTTTCCATAGCACTGTCATTTATTGTTGACCTAGCACCCACTTTGTCTTCGTGTGATATTGCTGTAACTGTCTGAATAGGCAGCTGCACAGAGAATCCATTATTTAGCTTGGAGAGCAAGCTTGGTGTTACGTAAAGCCGGAGGACAAATTTCATAGTTCCTTCCTGACATTTTGCTGTGCATGTGTGAAAAATCTGGAGAAAACATCCATAAACTGTAATATCCTTCTTTTTTAAAAAGAGGCAGTAATTAGATAATATGGGCAGTCACTTTTTTTTTTCTTTTTTTGTGGTAAGAAAATTTGGGACTAACTTCCATGGTATCAAATGTAATTTGGTAAGTTAGCCCTTAATAGCTTGAAATTTTCAGAATTCTAAAAGTTCACGCCTCTGAAGAGCAGATAATGTGGTATGCCCTAATCTTCCTTTAATGAAAATTCTTCATCTGATTCAGTTTTAGGAGTCTCAGGATTATGATACTGAATATGAGGGAGTTCCTGTTTTTCTATCATCAAGACAGCCAGGGGGGAGTTCTAGTGCCGTAGGAAAAGCGGAAAAGTCAGATCCTTTTTATTCTTCCATATTCCTTCACTAGATGTATGCAAAATGAGCATACACATAATGTGAGGCAATACCTGTGAAGGAGCCATGGCTCTTTAAGGAGCGCAGGGAACATATCCGCTGGTGGGATAATGTGGCCCCCCACATGCTGGTCAGCATCTCTGCCTGTATTCCATAACCCAGGAGCCCCGTCTTGTCCAGTGCAGCTGGTTGGCTCACATGCTGGGAGCACAAAGCTTGAGGTGCTTTATTGCAGATGTGTTGTTGGAGGCACGCTTAGTAATGAGGGGGTGTGGGCAGGGTACAGAAGAACAAGCTTCATACGCAGAGCGGGGCATTTAACAGGATTGGGAAGGTGGGGTTTTTTGATAAATCTGTTTTGTAGATTTGGCTTAAGAACTGAAATGGATGAGTGGACACAATTCCATGCCTTTGTGATGCTGTAATGTTAGGAAGGCTGCAGAGCTGCTGAAAGGAACAGCCATGTCTGGCACAGGAGTATGTTTCTCAAAGACGCTCTTTTCTGCTCATGTTGGCAGGGAGACCAGTCAGTGTTCCAAATTACAGGGGTTTTCTTTTTTGTAAGGTGGGTCTCAAATAGCTCCAGGTAGCTAGCTTTAAAATAGCTGTGAAAGGAAATGTTTTGGAGGCATTCTAAAATAAAAAAGTTTTTGACCTGTTAAACCTTCAGTATTCCTCTCCTGTGGTTCTTTGTAAAGTATCATATCACCACTGAAGAGCAAGCTGCTACAGAAGAACATGCGGAGTATTGGATTTTCAGACATGAGAACCTCTGCTGACAAGTTCTCTTTATAAACAAAAATGTCATAGTTTCTATTTTTGGCAAAAGTTGTTCAGAAAAATAAAACCACTTCTGAGTAATGATAAAATATGGGACTTTCATACCCACTGGAGGCCAGTATTTAAAGTGAGTGTTTAGACACGTTTATGAATATTTATTTTAAAAAGAAATCCTCAAACTGAAAGGCTCGAACAGCTTTGAGTGCCGGTTTTGTTTGTTTGTTTGGAGAAATTTTTAAAGGTTTCTGTCCCTGAAAATGGAGTTAAAACACAAATTCGGTTTGGAATTCTGTGATTGCCTCAAGCAGTCCAAGGCCATGTTGCTGCCAAAATAGGCGATCCCATCATTCCCTGGTGCCTGACTTGCTCATTTTTTTGCTGGATGAGTAAGGCTGGGTGGCTGCATGGCTGCTGGCTCACGAAAGGAGCAGGGAGGATTGTACAAGTTGAGGTAACGGGGTGCTAGGCCTGTTGCTTTTGGACTTAGCGTGTTATGGCCTACATTTTTTAAGTCAGTTGGTAACATACAACATTGAAGTGAAATAAGCATCTTTCAAACCAACATATTTGGAACTTTTTAAAGAACTTGATCCTGTAGCCTGATGAAACTGGATGTGAATACACAGGGACTACACACGGTTTTCATGGGGTTCCAGAGTGAGGAAGGGCCTTTGTAGGTACACAGGCTTGGGCCTGCACGCTCAGACTGAGTCTATGGTAAACTCGTGAAGTCAGTTTCTTTCAGCTCTTCACAGTTTTCAAGGAGATACTCGATTGCAAATTACTCTTTTGCTGAAATTTCAAATAAAATAACTTATCTGGGGCATACAGTGAATACACTCCAATGATTTCTGTAAAACTTAATGTGTTACTGGAGTGAATTTGCTTTGTTTGTACCTGACTGTGTTTCCTGGATCTTTAGTTCTGTGTTCTTTTGGACTTGCTCTAGATGATGACTGGATTTACTGAACTTGTAGATCAGCAAGTCCAGCTGTTTATATGGTGTAACTGTAGAAAACCAGGCTATTCTTTTCTGGACTGTTTGCAAGTTTTCAGGTGAAACTTTGCTGCTCAGTAAAATTTGGCTTGGTATGAACAGCGCATCAGAAGTTACCCATCAGAAGATGTCAATATACTTTCATTGTTCTAAACCACAGCTGAACTTTTAATCTCTGATATTGATGGTTGTATGTCCTTGACCACATTATCTTTTAGAATATTTTAAAAATAAAATAATTTATTAAAGTATTTATTTCTTATGCCCTGATTAGTTTATATATGCTGTTGTGATAATATTTGCTTCACAAATAGGAGGTAAGAACTGATTTTATAAAATAATAGAATGATAGTCTTCTGCCTAATTGAGAATTTATACAGAATCATTGCTTCCATTTTCTGAGAATTATATTTTTAAACTCGTCTGAGACAGCAAATAAAATTACTAGCAAGACAATATTATTTAAAATTAAAAGTATTAGTTAGGCAGAAAACCTGAAATTAGATTTTTATCACCCTCGTTTGCAAAAAAAAAGCTTCTCTTTTTTTATAAGTAACTACAAGGAAACAACAAGCAGCTCCACAAATAGGGAGAATCTCTTCCTAACTACTATTAAAATATCTAACCTCTTTTTGTAAGCTTAAGAGTAAACAAATTGTTCTGTCATAACATTTGAGGACTTCAGCAGACTTAAAGAAGATTAAAACTGGACAGTTGTATCTGTCAGTGCCTCCAGCTGTCAGCTCCTCCACTATATCAGATGTCAGAATTTCAGTCAGTAATAGTACGGAACACAGGGCTGATTGCATTTACCTGATTGTGCCAGTCTGCAAATTTTCATGGCTGAGGTATATATTCAGCCATCAGTGTGTTCAGATGTTCTCATTTTTGATGCGGTGACATCCATCAGAGGAGGGGGGCAGACAGATGGGAGAGGAACAGTTTCAGTCTTCTCATCTTAATCTGTTGCTGTAAGCTTGCCAAAGCCTAAAATGCCGACTACAACATGTGTGTAGAAATATGACTGTAACTGTAATTAAAGAATTAACATCGTTAGAGATTTTAGGTTTTCATCAGAAAGGCCTTGTGTGAGGAAAACCAGCAATTCTTTTTTTTTTTTTTTTTAATTTAAAAATGTTTACAATATTATAAAACCAGTGTTTTCGTGTATTGTAAAATAACTTTTTGGTATTATGTAGTTCATGGGAGTATTATACGTTGTGGCTTGACACCCTATAAAATAGGAACTCTGAGTAAAGCCTATTTGAATGATAGGGTCACCTGTCTTACTTTCTTGTGAAAGTAATGGGGATTTATATATATAATTTTTTTCACAGTTCCAGAAAGAGAATATGTTTTATTTTAAAAAGTGTTGTTTTAGCACTTTGATTTCTACAAGGTTTTATCCTTTTGTATAGTAAAACTAAGTGTTTTATTAGTATAATGCACATGAAGAAGACAAACACATTTATTTCTTTATAGTTTTAGAGGCAAATTAAATATATCAATGGTTAATTTAAGGTAGATTATTAACCGAAATACTCTTTACACTATACATTAGGGATTTTGATGTTTCGTGGTTGGTTTCTTGGGTTGTGGTGTTTTTTTTTTCGTTTGTTTGTTTTATTCTGGTTATTTAATATTTTTAGCAACTTTGCAACATGTTTGAAAAAGCAGCTTTTGCAGTCTCCCTGAATTTGACATATTGTAATTTATTGCTTATTTATTCTTTATGCTGGTTGATGTGAATCCTTTTTTTCTAAGTTTTAGGTTTATTTTTATTGACCCCTTTTTCTTGTGTTTGTTAAATGTTACCACTATTGGCAAATTCCGATGAACTTTACCCTTTTTATAGCTCTGCTAATACGTACAGCTTTAAAGTGTAGTGTAAATTTTCATATACTAAGTAATTTGTCTAAATTTATTGGCACCATTTCTAATCTTGCTAGAATTGCTAAGTAGAGAGCCTTTTTAAAGACGTTCATGCATTCATCTACTGCAGATGTATGCTACCAACTATGTATAAATCATGTTTTCTTTTCACTTATGTGGTCACATGCAAATATGCCATGGGTGTTTTTAACTTACTCAAAGTAGTATCAGCACACTGTATTCTACCAACTAGATTTCTTTTTATAAAGTTAGTTCTGAATCATTTGTATTTTCTGAAGACGTTAATTGTGACACTTTAAACGCTTGCTCTTTAGAAGACATGGAACTATGTTGCTTTTTTCATGGGCTGTTTGAAGTCTCTTTGTTAGTAATTTTCAGTTACAAATTCATGTCTTTTTCCCCAGACAATCATGCAGATTTGATTTAGAAGTCTGAGAAACTTCATTTAATAATGTTTATTTTGCTAAAACTTGAAATGATTTAAATTTTATTATTTCATTACATACCCATAGTACTAACTTCAGATCATCAACATCATATGACAATAATATAAAAATGGAAAGGATAAAACCTTCAAAATGCTAACTTTATTTGAAAATAGCTTTTGAACTTTTAAAACTACTTGCTTTTTGTTGCCTTGAGCAAACAAAGAACAATTTTGAGACATTGATGAGTGTAGCTGGACCCACTCAACAGTTTAGAGAACAGAGTGGAGAGTCTTGCTGCTTTCCCACCTCCAGCAACTATTCGTTAGATTAGTGTGGTCTGGTTCCTTTACAGTGTATATTCTAAGTTACAACTCTGTGCAGTGCTCTCCCTTTTTCCTTCTTCGCTTTCTCAGCCACCATCAGCGCAGCTCAGAAGCTGATTTCAGCGCCCTGGGCAAAACCCACTAAATTAATGGAGATCTCTTCATTGATTCTGGGTGATGAGAATCAGCTTCTGATATTTTTACTTTTGTCATTTTTGTCTCAGCTTGTACATTGAAACAGTGTAATTAATGTGAGATGTTATAAGTATTCAGAAAAGAAGGTAAAAAATTATGGAGAAATACATAGAATGGAGGCCCAAGATAATGAATGTATTGGTCCTTACTGTTTCCTTCCACTGATCTTGCTCCTTCATTTTCCTGCTTCCCTTAGCCTTTTCTGGCTCATCTTTACTTTTCCCTTCTGTTTCTCTTCCTACTCCAGGAAGTCTTAAATGTAGATCAAATTCATAGTGTCTATTTACTTCCCTTTACAAAGTGAATTTAACCCCTGAATTAATTTCTGGTGATTTTAACTAGTTCACCAAATCTTTTAATGTTTAAGAAATACTTTGACACTAAGACTGCTCTTTTTTCTTCATTAAAATAATCATGTGGTATCTAGCATTGCGTTTAGAGATAGATACGCTGATTTCTTCACATGAAGTAAGCCTACTGTTGAGGAGGAACTGGAGTTGGGTTTTAGGGAGAGGTGGAGTTTTTTGAGGGGAGCTGTCCTGCTAGAAGGAAGAATTGGGTGGAAACTAACATACTATGAATATTGAGCCAAACTTTTTAATTCACCGTCAGGAAAAAATGATAATTCTGTTGTTGATTAGAATATCTGAGGGAGATGGTTCATGCTGAGATACACAGGAGAGTGAAACTGGGTGCAGAGGTTTGTTTTTCCTGTTGTTTCGGTTTCCTCTTGATGATTATTCACCATCGTTTAGTTATCTTGGTTTTGTCAGGCTTCAGTGATTACTCAACTCTCCAGCTCAGTTCAAAAGTTTATTCCCTGCAGGTTTTGCATCCGTCTGACAGAGTCTTCTGTTCTGTTCTTTTATAGACACGGCTCTTACTGTCAGTGCATTGCCTCTGCCACTAGACAATTGGCTCATAATATGCAACAGATAGTAAAGTAAAACTACCCACAAAACCAGCTCTTACAGAAAGAAAGAATGGCATTTAACATTAAAAGCGCAGGTAGGGTTTAATTTATTGTTTTATAGAACTGAAACAGTTTTGGCACATACAGGCATGGAGTTAGCATTCTATTGCTTCTGAAAAAGGTACTTTCAGCCTTGGAAATACTAGCAGTATTTTTCCATTTCTCTTGCTCAGCATAGTACCTGTTTTAAAATAGCAACTGGAGTTTTCTGGAACAAGCCCACAATTGGAAGATTGTTAAATTAATCTGTAGGAAAGTTTATTTTTAGGGATGACAATGAGATAATAAACGAAAAAGTTTATTTTCGTATGTCTTTAGAAACAAATGTTGAAAACCAGGTACATAAAAGTGCAAATCAAAGGCATGAGGTTATTGACCTTCCTTGCAGTGCTTGAGTTGCCTAAAACTAACTGGTTGTGTTTTGCTCTCCTGGGCTTATGTTTAAATGTTAATACGTCTGGTACTAACTGCTGGCTATAAAATGATCGTTGATTGGTGAAGAATACAGTCTTTCAGTAAATATAGTGGAAGTACCCAAAATAAAAGCTGCTTTGACTAAAAAAATTGTACTAGAATTGATTAGATTTGAAGTCATTTGATTCCAAAGCAACTGGCACCAATTCCGCTTAGGTAATATTAACTGTTGTTATTTCTTAACATTCACGGTTGTAACATAACATTACATTGATCCAGAATCAGTCAGTCAGACGTTTATCTTTGTATCACGATGCATTCACTTTGGGCTTTGTGTAGCTTGTATATTGATTTCTCTGCATATTACTGTTAGTCTCCATAGTCACACTGAATGGTGGAATAAAGTAATTAATGAAATAATCTAAAGTACTTAAAACAATGACATTTTTAAAATTTTTCTTCTGTTCAGCTATAATCCTCTGATAATCATGGAGCCATATTTTGCTGGTTTTAAGCACGTGCAGCAGGACTATGAAGTCACTCTCGAACTCGCAAGTGAGGAGACTCAAAAAACTAGAAATGCACAGAATTCTAGGACAGGGTCTTACGGTGTCAGTATTAGAGTCCAAGGAATTGATGGACATCCTTACATAGTACTAAACAATACAGAAGGATGTTTGTCAGAAAATCCCCCCCTTGGAAAAGAACAGCAGGTCATTTCTCAGAGTGTAAGCAAGCCAGCCACAGACTCCAGTGCTGCTTTTAAGTTGGAGGGCAAAAACAGTGAACACCCGAAGTTTCCTGGAACACAGCACATGCAACCCTGTATGCTTAAAAGCCTAAAGATAACCAATCTGGATGAAGAGGAAAATGGAATATCAGATTTTAAAGATGGAACAATGAAAACCTCCAATTTGTTGAACTTTCAAAGACATCCTGAACTTTTGCAGCCTTATGATCCTGAAAAAAATAACTTGAACTTGGATAAATACCAATCTGTTGTGTGCAGTAAATCTAAATCTTTTGCAGATGAAGATAAAACTGAAGCAAAGCCTTGGATTTCCTCATCTAAAGTAGTGTCCCTACAGAAAACAAATACACATCTTGCAGAGCCAACCAAAGCAAATTCAAAAAAGATACATTTGAACAGATCAGTAGGAGACCAAAGTAAGCAGCTGTCAGATTGTCCTAGTAGCATGGTCAGCCCCAATGAAGTGTGTGTTTCGGAATCATTTTCATCTGCAGGAGGATCCCCATGTGTTAGTCCCACTGCTTATCCAGAGACAAGAAAACCTAGACCAGATGTTCTTCCCTTCCGCAGACAAGATTCAGCTGGGCCAGTATTGGATGACTCACGAAGATCATCATCCTCATCAGCTACTCCCACTTCTGCAAATTCCTTATACAGATTTTTACTTGATGACCAAGAGTATGCCATCTATGCAGACAATGTTAATCGGCATGAAAACAGAAGATATATCCCATTTTTGCCTGGAACTGGCCGTGATATTGACACTGGTTCACTTCCAGGAGTGGATCAACTAATTGAGAAGTTTGATAAGAAAGTTGATCCTCACAGAAGAGGTAGGTCAGGAAAAAGGAATAGAATTCATCCAGATGATCGTAAAAGATCAAGAAGCGTTGATAGCGCCTTGTCATTAGGGCTTGATGTAAATTCAGATTATTTAGGTGAATTCAGTAAAAGCTTGGGTAAGTCAACAGAGCACTTGCTGAGACCATCTAAAGTTTGCCTTCACAAGCAGTTATCCAGAGATCAAAAGTCACCTTCGAAAGAGATAAAGATTTCTGCTCGAAGTATTGGAAAACTGCAAATGCCTGATAAAGACACTCAGAACAGCAATTTCAATTCTTTGCAATACCATAAACAAAATGGAGCTGATGCCGAGAGCTTGATGTTTAGGTCATCTACACTCCCAGGACAGAATAAGAGAGAGGAAGTTAGAACAGTAACTTCTACTTTGTTGTTGCCAAACCGAATCACAATTCCACCTGATTCAGGAACCAAGAAGATTTCTGTAAAAACATTTTCATCCATCCCTAATATACAGGTAATTTTGAATTTACTCTTTAAGTTGTGTTTTGCACTCTGGCATACTAAAACTGTCGTATTGTTAAATGTGTGTTTTTGTGCTCTTCATTAGAACAAACTCCCATCACACAATACTGGCAAATGAGATAGCAGAGTTGTTCTGGAGAAATGTAAATACAAAAATTATTCCTGTAGTTGCAGATACAGAAAACAGGGCTTGTAAAACAGTTTATTCTTGTATGGGTGAAAGAAGGTGGTGGGGACGAAGAAGATTATTGTAAGTGATATTATGATGATTCTCATATACATAAATGCACAAAAGTAGAATGCTGAAATATATGTAACTCCATGCAAAATTATGTTTTCTTTCTTTTGGTGTGGAGTATGCTTTCTTCTTGCACTAAGACAAAACTCCAGGGGATCTTTGTGAACTTTAGGTCCACAGTTCATAATTTTTTTTGTAATAGAATAGAATGGAGAACTTCAATTGTACAGGGTGTATTTACAACCCTTACAGGATTTTATTTTTTGACATTTTATCTTGTCCTTTTAGGCAACTCCTGATCTCTTAAAAGGGCAGCAAGAACTTGCACAACAAACGAATGAAGAGACTGCTAAACAGATACTTTACAATTACCTTAAGGAAGGGTTAGTAAACATAGTTAACTTTTGGAGAGGAGATTGTATTTTCTCAGCGTTTATTTTCTATTACATTTAAAATGTGAAACTATAAAATCAAAGCTATAACTAAATGAAATGTCTGTTTCATAATTCTGTATTTCAGCTGTGCCCTTTCAGGCATTGTAAGATCTCAAAATACCCAGGCAATCAGAACTTGCTACGGTATTGTACAGGATTTGATTAAATGTACTTGATAGTTGTGAATTAGAGTATGTTTTGTCTTTGAAATATTTCTGGAGTTAAACTTCATGCGATATGGAGTTCATCATACCTCATGGGAGTTTAAGCTTGTGGATTTT